>CM047428.1:44787304-45179600 GCA_026168455.1 Theocolax elegans | reverse complement strand
TTATTCTGATTAATTGTTAAATAAATCAAAATAACTTAATATTTAATATTTAATACGTTCCCACACATATTAAAATGTACAAAATAACTCAAAATGAAACAGTTAATAATGTTTGTTATTTTACATATAAACGGTTTTGATATAAAAATATTAGTTTGTCTACGTTGTCGGAACTCAGACAGCTTCTTTCAGAAGAAACTATATTGCCAGCGGTTGAAAAAACGCGTTCCGATGCAGTAGACGTTGCTGGTATAGATAAATATTTTCTTACAAGCGGATCAAAGTAAGAAAATTTGACTTCGTTATTTTTCCACCATGTGTACGGACATAAATTATGCGAAGTATTTGGCTCTCTTAAATAGTTTTCAAATTGACTTATAGCAGTATTAGTTTCGTCTGTAGGTACTTTAAATAAAATGTCTAAAATGGAGGGCTTATTTTTTGCAATATAAGAAGTTGGTTTAGGTGCAGAATTTAGAAGTTTTTGTCGGACGGTCTCTCTTATTAGCGTCGCACAATCTTCTCCATTTAAGTCTTATACCGGGGGTCTAAAAATGTACTGATTTGCGATGCAGAAATGGCACCGCGGTTGAATCCCATCTGGAATCGGGTGCTTAAGCTGTCTTTTACATTAGCCCTAAATGTATTTACAATATCTTCTTCTCCCTTTTTCGGCTTTAGGTGATTAAATATAAGATTGCGAATTAAAGGACGGACTATCGCCACAGAAGACGTTTCCGCACACAAAACTTTCGTTGTAAGTTCTACAGGCATCAGTATTTCCGATATATCTTCTAAGTGTTTCCACTCAATTTCGGAAATGTCTAGTTTTGCAGCGATATGTGACTTGGTAAGTGTACGATCAGCTAGTACTGCTTGTATGGCAGATCTGTTTTTTATTAACCTAAATATGAAAATTTCATATATTTTACATAATTATATAAAAAATTAACCATTATAAGAAATTTGTACATTGTTACATTGTTTTTACTTTTAAGGACATGTCAGACCTAAACTATAGGGGTCTTTTCCAACATAAGACTTATCTCTAAAATATTAAATGAAAAATATGAAAAAATTCATATGGGTAACTTATAACAAAAGCGAGGGCATGGCACTTTGATTTAAAAAAATTCTTTTTTAATAATAATTGAATTAACAATTTTGGTCGGTAATTATTAGTCAGAAAAAGGCATAAACTTTCAACGAAAACGTCATAATTAAATTATCATGGCGTTTAGAATTTTTTCAAAAATTCATTCTTATTTTTAAACAAAATATAAAAAATGACAATTTATTGAGTTCGACATCCCCTTGCAAACACGATATACATTAATTTATAATTTACTTAATTTTTCATTTTAAAACACGTATACTTATATATTTAGTCAATTAAATAGTCTTATAAATTGAAATTAATACTACTAAAATAGTGTAAATAAATTATATAAATATTATTTATTTGTTATAAAAAAACTGTAAGTTTTTCAGAATAAGGTTTGAACTAACCTTTCTATCATGAAATATACAGAATTCCAACGAGTCGGGCAACTTTGAATTAATTTTAATGGTGACAATCGTAGCATTTTCTGTTTGTTTTCTAGAGCATAGCCGGCAACATTTGAATGTTTAAAATGCGAAACAATCCTGCTAGCCTTTGAACATAAATTTTTTATCTCCGTCAATTTAAGGCCGTCATTTACTCCTAATTGTAGGGTGTGAGCTGCACATTGCACGTCAATTGTTTCATCTACGTCTTCCATCAAATGCACAGAATTTACAGCATTAGCAGCGTTATCAGTTACAACAGTAGTTACTTTGCCTTGAAGCCCGTAATCGCTAATAATTTCCGACATTCTGGTGGATAAATTTTCTGCAGTATGCCGCTCATCTGCTTCCTGTGTAGCTAAGCATAAACATTTTGGCTCCCATATCTCGCTCAAATAATGCGCTGATACCGTAAGAAATGAATCTTGTGCACGCGAAGTCCAGCAATCGGATACAGCAACAACAGAGGATGCAGCTTCCAATTCTCTTTTTATAGTTTCCTAAAGTATTTTTAATGTATTTCTTAAAATAAAACCAATTACAATAAAATCGTTTAAATTATTTAGACATAGATAGTTTAGTATTGAAAAAATTGATATTTAAAAATCAAAAGTTGAATGGAACTAAAAAGCGATTAAGCATGCATAATGTTTGTATAAATCATAATTTTACACAATTTTTTTCTCTACGTAACCTACTAAAGAAGATATTTTTAATTATTTACACCAGGGTTACTTTAAAAATTGCAGTACATTTTAGTACTAAAAGTAGAAACTTTAAAAAGTTAAAAAAAATAAAGATTTACGTAATAAATGATAATTATTATTACTATTATTATTATTATATGTTATAAGCTAAATATTGAAACCTTCATTAAATTGTAAAGAAGATCAATTCTTTTCTTCATAGTCGCTTTGCAAGGCACCTTGTAACCTGGTTCTACCGTAGCCATGAAATCTTTAAATCCTGTAGACTCCACGAAAGAAATTGGTAGCATATTTGTAACAATTAGTTTCGAAAGAGCCTGGTCAATATTCTCCGCTCGACTTTTACTGCATCGAGATACGCTTGAATCAGTTCGTCTTGCCTTGAAGTAAATAGCAGTAAAATAATGAATAATTGAAAATTTAATTAATAATTTTATTACGCACAATAACTATCGTCATCATATTATTGTATTTCTATAAATAATAGATTTTTTAACTATATTTTGGAAACCATAAAATGGAAATGTTTTCTTTTTAATAGTAATTAAATTTTTTTTAATCTTTATAATTTGTTGAATATTATTTTATTATAAATATAAGATTTATTTATTTACGACATCTCCGAAGCACAGTAATTTTCACATTTTTGTATGTTAATTCGACATCCCGTTTTCCGAAACAATCTATAATACATTCAATAAAAAAAGGAAAAAAATCTTAAAAAAGATATTTCAAAATGATGATTTTAATGAAAGAAACAGCCTCAAATATTATTTTATAGTAATACTATTAACGAGTATTGAAATTAATTACATATATGATATAAATTTGTTCTATTCGTCCACGCAGTTGGTTCAAAAGGAGGCGTTTTTATCGATTTTTAGTGAACTAACCATTTAATTTATTTAATTGGCGACGTTTCGATGGAAGTCCTCCATCCTCATCAGGCTATACCTTTATTGAAAAAATCATTTGTTACACCAGCATTTTACAATTTTGCATATATATATATCTAAATATAATTACTCACTATTTGGTCAAATTAATGCACATATGTGGCTTTTCTCATAATTTCCATAGTATCTCTAATGTGTCGCTCTATAATCAAAAGCAAAAGCAAGTAGCAAAACATCAGTGTTAAAATTTGCACAAAGATTGAGGTTATGTAACTTATTTTACCTTTCTTCTCTGAATCGTACTTATATAACATCATAGAATTTATTTAATAAATAAATAAATAAATTAAATAAATAAATAAATAATTTAATAGAACACACAACACCAATTAAGCAAAAAGCAGTCAATATCAATAAAATTTATCAGAAAACAAAATTTGCTAGTCATTATCACAGATAGTTGGTAAAGCTATAATTCAAATTTTTGCGACCCGTCATTATACACTTGTAGTGTGTGTCAATTTGACCGTATTCATGACATAGACGTGTAACAAAAATTTGAATATTAATAAATCCTATACGAAATGTAATATCATTAATTAACATCAAACTTAAGTCAATAATATTAAAAAAAATTCTTTTATAAATACCACTAAAAAATAATTAATGAACACGTAACCGTATAAATATTATTTTTTGTACTTTAATATTTCTATAATTTAAAGTTATATTAACATTGATTCATTCATTATTGTCAATTACTGTTAAAAATTTTTTCTTAAAAAATAATAATAATTCAGTCTATATTTATTGCACTTTGTTAAAATATATTTACCATTTACAAATTAAAAATTAAATTTTGATTTTTTCCCAATTTCAAATTTATGCGCGTATTAATCAGTAATCGATTACAGCGCTGATTATAATACTTGTAATTAAATTTGAACTAATTGATCTACCATCTGTAGATAACCAGCATTATTTTTGAATTACGTTCAAGAAAGAAAGGAAATTATTAGAATTTGGACCGTAATTTGAGTTGATTAACAATGTTATTGTAAAATTGGCTAAGATTTTTTGTATCATCTTTTACGTTAATGGCATTCTTCTCTAATTTAATATGGGTCATCTCTGATATCAGTCTTTTCCCCCAAATTTTTTCTCTATCTAACACGTCTACATCATACATATATGGTCATTTATAACATATTGCATACCCGACTTTTTACTATTAGATTCGTGTTCTTTTATTCTACAATTTAATTGCCTTTTTGTCTCTCCTATATATGCTGCGTCACAATCATTACACTTAATTCTGTATACTACATTTGTTTCACAAAGTTTGTCTAATTTTTCCTTGCCTCTAACAATAACATTACTTAATCCATTACAAATTTTAGGAACAATCCTAATACCCTTCTGTTTCATAAAACCAGACACATTATTATAAAAATTTGGAACATATGGAACGCTCAAAGTTGCAAAGTATCTATTTTGTTTATTTTGTTGAATATTATTGCTATTAGTTATATATTTTATTTTTTCCATTCTTTTTCTTATATTATGATTAATAAATTTAATTGGGTACTCATTATTAACTAAAAACTCTTTAACTATTTTTAAGTTGGTGTTATGAAACTTCTGGTTTGACAATAAGATTGCCTTATCTACCAACGTATATATCATAGCTCGTTTTTGTTCAATAGGGTGACTGGATAAAAAATGTAAAAATCTACCTGAAAATATTTCTTTCCTATACCAATTCGTGATTATTTTTTTACTATGATTATTTCTAATTAAAGATAACTCTAAAAAGTTTATAGCACCATTTTTTTCTTTTTCATGAGTAAATTGTAATCGTGCGCTATAAGTATTGAATACCTCTAATACTTTAGTTATCTTATTTTCAGGAATGCACATTATTGTGTCATCTACATATCTGTAGTAAAACACCGGTATAAAATCTAAATTATTTAAGCACTCCTGTTCTAAATCTGTCATTACCAAATCTGCAAAAGTTGGGCTTATCGGACTACCCATGGGAGAGCCAAAAATTTGTCTATAATATTTTTTATCCCAAGAAAAATACGTATTACGTAGCAAAAATTTTACACCTTCTAGAAGATCATTTAATGAGATATTGTAAATTTTTCTTATAAGGTGATACCTTTTTTCAATACTCTCAATCACTAAATTTTCGGGTACGTTGGTAAATAAGGACACTACATCTAAAGAAATCAAAACATAATTTTCAGGAATATCACAGTTGCTAATTTTATTTATTAAATCTACACTATTTTTAACATAAGATTTAGGTCTCTTTATGCAATTCGAAAGCATTTTGTCTATTATTTTAGATAGCTTGTATGTGGGACTGCCAATACATGAAACAATAGGCCTAAGTGGATATTCTTTTTTATGTACTTTTGGTAATCCATAAATTCTCGGCAGTACTGTATCTGTTTGGGTTAATTCATTATTATGGCATTTTTTACCCAAGAGTTCTAATTTATTCCACTTTTGCATAATTTTTTGTGTATCTTTTTGTAATTTTATTAGTGGATTTCTATTTATTCGAATATATGTTTTACTATGTGATAAAAGATTGTGCATTTTGAGTTCATATGAATCTCTTCGAATAGCAACTGTGACGTTACCTTTGTCAGCTAAAGTAAAAAATACATTGGTATTATTTTTTAAAAACAACTTTGTTTGTTTCAATCTTTGTGCAAATAATCTGTCTTCAATGTTTATATGTGTAGTTCTTTTTATATTTCCTTCCATATAATTAGTAATATTTTTCCTAATAAGATTCATTGATTCTTTTGCAATTTCTGTGTGTTTAAATAATTGTTCCACATTCTTTATGGTTTCTATTATACTATTTTTGTCTAAAAAATTACTAGAACTATATTTTTGGCCTAAGGATACTGTATCTTGAACTACATCAGGAATATTAACATTAGTTAGGTTGATAAACCATTTCTTTTTGTAACTATTTGTATTTGTGGAACAATTATTCGACACATATGCATTGCTACTACTTCTGCTCTTAATTGTACAATAAGTTAATTTATCAATTATTTGATTCGAAAATCAAAATTTAATTTTTAATTTGTAAATGGTAAATATATTTTAACAAAATGCAATAAATATAGACTGAATTATTATTATTTTTTAAGAAAAAATTTTTAACAGTAATTGACAATAATGAATGAACAATGTTAATATAACTTTAAATTATAGAAATATTAAAGTACAAATAATAATATTTATACGGTTACGTGTTCATTAATTATTTTTTAGTGGTATTTATAAAAGAATTTTTTTTAATATTATTGACTTAAGTTTGATGTTAATTAATGATATTACATTTCGTATAGGATTTATTAATATTCAAATTTTTGCTACACGTCTATGTCATGAATACGGTCAAATTGACACACACTACAAGTGTATAATGACGGGTCGCAAAAATTTGAATTATAGCTTTACCAACTATCTGTGATAATGACTAGCAAATTTTGTTTTCTGATAAATTTTATTGATATTGACTGCTTTTTGCTTAATTGGTGTTGTGTGTTCTTTTAAATTATTTATTTATTATTATATAGACTGAATTATTATTATTTTTTAAGAAAAAATTTTTAACAGTAATTGACAATAATGAATGAACAATGTTAATATAACTTTAAATTATAGAAATATTAAAGTACAAATAATAATATTTATACGGTTACGTGTTCATTAATTATTTTTTAGTGGTATTTATAAAAGAATTTTTTTTAATATTATTGACTTAAGTTTGATGTTAATTAATGATATTACATTTCGTATAGGATTTATTAATATTCAAATTTTTGCTACACGTCTATGTCATGAATACGGTCAAATTGACACACACTACAAGTGTATAATGACGGGTCGCAAAAATTTGAATTATAGCTTTACCAACTATCTGTGATAATGACTAGCAAATTTTGTTTTCTGATAAATTTTATTGATATTGACTGCTTTTTGCTTAATTGGTGTTGTGTGTTCTTTTAAATTATTTATTTATTTATTTATTTATTATTTATTTATTACATAAATTCTATGATGTTATATAAGTACGATTCAGAGAAGAAAGGTAAAATAAGTTACATAACCTCAATCTTTGTGCAAATTTTAACACTGATGTTTTGCTACTTGCTTTTGCTTTTGATTATAGAGCGACACATTAGAGATACTATGGAAATTATGAGAAAAGCCACATATGTGCATTAATTTGACCAAATAGTGAGTAATTATATTTAGATATATATATATGCAAAATTGTAAAATGCTGGTGTAACAAATGATTTTTTCAATAAAGGTATAGTCTGATGAGGATGGATGACTTCCATCGAAACGTCGCCAATTAAATAAATTAAATGGTTAGTTCACTAAAAATCGATAAAAACGCCTCCTTTTAATTACATATATATATAACACATTTACAAATTTCTAATTTGGAAACTTTATTAGATTCTCATTAATGATAAGCATAAACTAATGATAAGTTTACTTATCCTTTGTTTACCTGTCAGAGAAACAGTTTAAAGTTTAACGTTTTGAAAGTGTTTATTATGCTTTCTAACTTAAGGCTTTATATACTCTTATTAATAATGTAGAATTTTAATATTTCGAGTGAGTTGAACAATTAACAATTGCTAAATTGATAAATTGATAACAAATAAAAAAAAGATGTTTTAAAAACAGAAAAAAGATAAGGAAAATTAATAATTGTAATAATTGTAATAAAAAATATTGGTGCGAAGTATACGATTACCTTAAGTATACGACGCGGGTGAGGCAGAGGTGTTGAAGTCTCAAATGTACTAGTTGACGATAAGTTAAAAGAACTTTCAGATTCTTCTGGAGTTCGTATCAGAGAATTAACATCATTTATATCTACACAATTACTTGAACCCTGCTCTTCTGATTCAGTTTCTTGAGAAATCTCACTGTTACTAAGAAAAAACCGAAATAAAAATTTTTTTTGTTTATATTGCACAACGAATTATCAACGAAAGTATCACAGTATACTGTAAAATAATTGTGTATCTTATATAAAGATTTAAGAAAAATTACCTTAGCTCCAATTTCTGTCGCTTTAATTTATTATCATCACTGTAACCATGAACAATTCTCAGATGCTTATTTAAAGATGACGTTGAACCTTTAATTTGAAAATCCTCTTCACAAATATTGCACTTTGCTGTTAAGCCATCATCGAATTTGGTACAATGCTCCCATACCCAACTTCTTTTTCGAGCCATGATAGCTTAACACTTACACTGCTTAAATATCACTGATATTCTAAGAGTTTCGCGAACCGATACCAAACCCCGATTGAAATCTAAATATACTATTCGCAATATACAAAACTATAGAGAGGTAGATTATTGCTTGTAAGTATACAAACATCTTAATATTTGAAAATAGGTGTTTACTAAACGTGTTTAATATTTAATGTAAAATATAAAATATGTTATTCTAATTTTACAATAAACTATTTATTTGTTGTTACCATAACTAATTATTTGAAAAAAACATGCAATATGAAAATTAAACTTAATTTAAAAAAAAATCCGGGTATCCGGATTTATGAAGTATCCGAATCCTAATGCGAATCTGAGATATCAATCTATCCGGATACCCGACTAACCAGATATCCGAATACTCAAAAATCCGGATCCTATTACCAGCCCTAAATGATAGGCCATCACAGCTTCGACTTCTAGCTTTGGGTAGACATTACCTTAGTGCAGCGATAACTTGTATGCAATCAACTGATTCAAAACTAAACAACACGGTATTACTAGAATAAGGACGAGCAATGATATTATCAAATTCTTCTTTAGAACAATTTGGATGGCAGCTGGAAATCAAGCAGAAATGTGCAATCAAGTTAGAAGCACTAAATCTTAGCAAAGGAGAATCATATTTCTGTTTTGCTAATTTGTGCTTACGTAAGATTTTCCAATATGTCGAAGCATCTGATGTAGTTGACAGGCTATGTAGAAGATAATCCTCACGAGCTTTTTTAATTTCAAATTTAGTTTGTTTACGCAAGTCTTTATACTCATTTACCAAAACAATACTTTTGGTGCGACGTGCTCGTTAATATAATTTATTTATTTTTTGCACATTTTACTCATTTTTTACACGCGTTTTAAATGGCGCGTAAATATTAAGCAATTCAATCGAGGATGCACGAAAATGCTCCAGAAGCTGATGTACGTCCAATTCAGCATTTAAGATCGGATCATCGCCTTCTAAACGTTGCTGAAGTTCTTTAGAGAAGTCAATTAGAGAAAATTTATAAAAGTCTCTCAACAGTACCTTAATTGGATTTGTGGCTCGTTCCTTTAACTTAAAATCTACCAAAATATAGTCATGACAGTTAATAAAAGGTGTAGTTGATTTGAGAAAACTAATAACTTGTTCCACCGAATTAGTCAACACGATATCAAGCCAGGTATCAGAGTTGTCACGATGATGCGTTGGACCAGATGGAACCAAATAAAATGAGTTCTCAAAGATAAGACTTTTTAGGTGCTTGGAATAATAATTTTCACTAGCAAGGTCAGAATTTAAGTCTCCAGCTAATATAACATCAGAATAAAGATGAAGGTATTGGTTAATTAATTCAAATAACTTACACAATACATGCCCTTTAGGGCGTCTATAAATCGAAGTTAAAAGAATCTTCTGTTGTTCATTCAGTGTAAGTTCAAGGAAGATATATTCAGTGTTATTTATGTTCATATTTTCAGACTGACATAAGACCTTGGTTTGTATATCCTTACGAATGTAAAATCCAACACCACCGACCTGAATGAATTCACGCTTGCCCTTACCAGATTTAATACCACGATCATTTCGAATTAAATAATAGTTTTCAATGTCAAAGAGCGATGAAGGTTGCTTAGGAGTAAGCCATGTCTCAGACATAGAGAGGATGTCAACAGAATTACCAACCATAAAATCTCTTATAATATCCAATTGTTCCTCACAGAATTCACATTGGCTTGAGCTGCACGCAAACTACATTTGAAGGAAGCTGTTTGTAATGTTAAGGAAGAACCTGTATCCACCGATAGTCACTGTAACCTTTTTAAATCATCAATCGAACGAACAACGAAAGCTTCTGATTTATCAGAACGCCGCACCAAAATGCAATCGTTTCGAGCCCACACATGCTTATAAATTCACGAGCCCTTTTTTTTAGTTAAGAGTAGCAAATGATACATATCAGCGGGTAACATGTCATAGAGATTAAGATTTTTCGATAGGTCATTTGTACTACCTGTATTTTCTACTTGTTTAGGTTTAAATTCGCGAATTTCAAGAATGTCACTCTCAAGGCGCTCCAAATCTAAATGCTTTAAAATAGCATTTATAAGATCTTGATAAGTAGCAGAGGCATCAGCTGGAATACCTGTTACCTTAATCTCGTGATCAGGTATATGGGCAAATCTCCCTAACTTTTTTTTGTGTCACTCACTAATTTAGCAGCTTTAAAATGTGTTTAACCTCTTTGTACTACTTTCAATTTATAGTTCTATACTCCACTTATACGGATAAAGCTCAATAGATACTTTGTCAAACTCCTTTATCTCATATTGATGCTTCAATAATTGAAAGTATAAAGAAAGTAAAATTTGGAGCATTGCTTGGAAATGGTTGAAACTTTAAACAAGTATTCTATTTTAATAGTGCATCAAAAAAGTCTACCATATTTTGATGTGCTCTATTCCAATAAAAAGTTTCAATGGTCTGAAATTGTGTCACTGGAATTTCACTAAATTTTAAAATCATCATATTTTCCTTTCTATTGACTGGAGTATTTTCGAAATCAGCAAATAACCAAATTCTACATTTAGTAGATGTAAAAAGAAATAGATTGAGGTATAGCGCCAGTATGTGCTTGCAAAAATGAAGTAGAAAATAAAATTTAATTAAAAGAATTCATGCGAAACTCGTCGTAAATTCATAACAATGTGACTTTGGAAGACTGTCATATTTTTTCTGTATACAGCACATCAAAATAGTAAAAATCTCTTAAGAACATATTAAATCCAACAATCTGTCAAATTTACAGAGTGTTTTTATTAATGTTCGAAAAGTTACAGCAATGTAAACTATTTTTTTAAGAAGTGCGATTTAAAAAAATTAACTAAAATTAATTAAAACAGGAATAAATTACAAATTGGATTTTCTATGACAAGTAGAATACAACTTCATTCAAATTTCAATAGAATTTAGTATTATTTCCACAAACTATTGGCCGAAATCGTACGCGTTTACTAGAATTTACGGAACCGATGTTTACTAACAGATAGCAGAGATTAGTAGAATGAGATTGCCGATCCAATGTTAAAAAGTCGAGACAGAAACGACAGCGATACCACCTAGCTGCTGCTGCTCGAAGCTTTCGCACGATTTGAAAATAGAAGAGGCGGAGTATACCAAATGATTCCGATTGGTTCCTACTCCGGCGGGGAGTATGAACTCGACTAGCGAAGCAGGGGGTAACGAGAACCAGACCAGTGTGACCATGGTTCAAATCACCTGACTCTTAAAAAATTTTTTTTTTCCTAGTTCTTAATAAAATCAAATAATTAAAATTATAAAACTAAAAATTAAAAAAAATTAAAACAGTAGACATTAAAATAAATAAATACTTAACCGTAAGCTCCTACCACGGGGCACAGCTTAAATATAAGTTTCGACATTTGCAAACCGTATAGATACGGTAGCCGTGAGCGTTAAGGTGCGCGTATGCAATCGGTTACCCAAAGGGTCTCGGGTTCAAAACACGTAATCTTAATTTTTTTTTTTTAAGTTATTTAATTTATTTAATTATTTGATACGTTTATATTACATAATTTTAATAAATAATTGATAAATATCTATTTTAATAATTACTTATATAATAGATTTTATATAACTAAATATTGAAATAGTTATTATTATTATATGAATTTATATCATAAAAATAATAATAACAAATATAAAACAATTTTTAAACATATAAAAATTGAGGAATATATTATTTAATAAACATTATAATTTGCATATTAAAAATAATAAGCTTAATAATTAAGTTTAATAAAAGAGTAATTATAAGTTTGTTGTATAAATTTTAAAAAAAAAGTTAATTAATTGATACTATAATAAAATTATAAGTAACTTGAATAAATAACTTAAATGAACTACTTATTTATTGTAGTTTTACTGTATTTTTAAATAATTAATTTTTTTCAATTTATTCAACGTACATACAAACCATTTATTAAATTTATTTAATAAATTAATTATTTTTAATATGTGAATTATAATTTTTGTAAATTCATATATTCCTTAGTTTTTATATGTTTAAAATTTGATTTATATTAATTATTATTATTTTTATAATATAAATTCATATAATAATAATAACTATTTCAATAATTAAAGAATGAATTTCTAAAACATTAATTTTAATAAAATAAATTGTATAATAATCTTTCAATTATATGATTATATTACCTTAACAATAAAAATATTAACGCGACAGTTTTCCACACTACCCTCGAGGTACTGCCGAAAGCGCGTTAGGTTTTTGTTTATTATATTTAAAATTAAATAAATCAATCATCATATGCAACTTAAAAAAATAATTTACGATATGATAAATTTATACAATGTGGTTATATTTAATTGATTTATTTGTTTTTAAATATAATTGTAGAACCTTCGCCAATAGCCCTATTTTAACCACTGGAGTCTCCACAATCCTCCACAACTCGAAGAATATAAAACAATTTATATTTACATTATATATACATAAAAAGTAAATAATCAACTGAAACTCAAAAATAATGTTATTTATACTGTTAAATGTACTAAAATATTACAAAAAAAAGAATACTATTAAATTTTATTTAATATTGCAGTAAAATGCGTTATAATTAAAGTTAAGAAAAGTTTAAAATTAAAAGAGCGATATATAAAATTATTTTTGACTAGCGTTGTTACAAAACAAATACAATATGAAGTACACTATTTACCTTAAAATTGGTAATGAAAAATTAAATTAAATTAAATTAAATAATCTTTGGATAATCAAAAAACAAAATAACATACATGTGCATTCATTAAAAATAATAATTAAATTTATAATCACAAATTATAAAAAGTGACAACGTAGTTTACAAATTTTGAACATTCTTTAATTTTTGATTTTTTGTCGATAAATGCCTTTTCACAGATTTTCTGCTATTGTTTCTCTCTCGAGTTTTTGCATAAATTTTAACTAATAATAAAAATTTTAATGCATCTAATCTATGATTAAAACATTTATGGACGTCGTCAAACCAAGAGGCGTACTTTTCATGAGTATATTTCATTGCTATCTCTGTCAATTGTTGCAATAATTGTCTCTGGTGCCATACATTTTGGTAATGAACATTAAAAGCTTCTAGTTAGCAATGAACAACCTCCATGAAAAGATCCGTTGGTCTCGTCAAGTACGCAACTTGTGAAAGTTTCTGATCTGAATGTGGATATTCTCTGTGTTCAATATACACTTCGTTACTACTTCGAGGATCATCATTGTTTTTCATAAAATCAATCTCACACTCATAACATCCACTTTTTTTAAGAGACTTACGAGCAACATATCCTGCCAAGTATGCAACAGCATTTCTTTCGTACAAGGATTTTGCTTCTAAATCTCCTATATTAGTTGAATCGATCGGTTCATAAGCATCCATCATTCTAGCAGCTTCTAGAAGTTCTTTAATTTCACTCAATTCTTGTGAATCATATTCAATTAACTGTGCTTGAGCTTGTGTAATCAAGTTCAAAGGTTTTCCTGAATCTGTAGTTTTACTCGATTCGAGCAAGGAGTGGGCTTCTTCAATCAAAACATTCCCTTTTTTACTTGTTTCAATAAAATCAGTAGATAAAGTATGCCTAATACTTAACCTGTACATTCTGCAAGTGGGATTAGCATTGAAACCACCCCTTCCTCGTAATTTTGAGTGAATGTGCTCTACAGAATCTTGATTACACAAAGCTGTTGCCAATTGAAAATCCGGAAATGAAAGTTGGATATCATTATATAATTCGATGAAAACTGTAACAGTCAAAGGAATACCGGTAAAAGAAGGTGGTTTTAAAACTTTACCCTTAGATTTAACAGTCCATTGTTTCGACCAATGAACAAAATCAACTAGTAGCTTTTGAATTTCCGGATGCTTATTCGACAATGGCTTTTTCTGCTGGTTCTTATTGAATAAATAATAACAATTACATACGTCAATAACGGTATCTAATTTTTCTACAAAACTGGCCGACATTTGCCACGTTTTTGTCTGTAAACCGTGGGGATCTTCGCCGGCGGTTTTTATCGAACTAGCCATTCATCGACTAAATAGCTGAAAAGCTAATTTAACTTTCATGGCTTCAAAATTATTAGGATGAAAATGAGCCTCAGTTAAGTGTCCTAATAGATTTGATGTGCCATGTGATCGATCCAACTCCCACGTTTTTATTAAATCGTGAAAAGATATTGTTATATCTTCATCAATGTAAACAAAATCGTGGGACCTTAATTGAGCGATCAGTCGTTTAATAAGGTGAGACCAATCGAAACATGCAAAAATTTTGATTTCATTAACGAAAAAATAAGGATTTAAAGAAGTTATTTGTAAATTACTAAACAATTTGCGATTAGCACTACCTTGGTCACATACAATTAAACGCAGATCTGCTCCAATACTACGCAGTGAAACTATAATTTCTTTTACAATACTTGAAAGGTCATCTGCAGAAGCGCCATTTTCATTGAAACCAAACCATATTATTTGACGCCATGGATTTGAAGCATTAATACTATATAACATAAACAAAAGAGCGTGCTTTGCAACACCATGGCTTCTACGGTTACTACCCATATCGCAAAGACCTTCAATCAAATCTTGACTTTTTGAATATTCTTCAAAACATTTAATAGACATTTCGTCGAATTTTAACGCGCATACTCTTTCTATCGGAGGCAATAAATTTAAGTAAATTTGGACTTTATCTAGAATTATTTTATTTACACCTGGAAAAACGCTATACTTGGAAACCCACGCTCTTACAGTAGACTCTGAAGGTAAAGTTAAACCAGCGTTACGCAAACGGGAATAAGCTGCTGCAGAGTAAAAATATATCTTCTTACACAAATCTTTTTCATCACTCGTGTAAGCCGATTTTCTTTTACGCAGTTGCAGCTTAATCATCGTTTGCGAAACAGGAGTAATATCTTTATCTTTTAATAAGTCATCAATATCGTTTATTTTATTCATTACTTGATTTTTGAGGCGCTTGTGCAGACGAACATTTCTAGCCGTTTCATTTTTTAACAGCCGTTGTAACTCCTGTACCTTTGATTGTAAAGACAAGCACTTAGATCTATAATAATTTGCTTTAAAAACAATACTTTTAAAACGTTTTTCTGGAGGTACGGGAGTTTTTTTCTGGTATTCAGATTCTTTTCTTGACATACTTGAAGGAATTTCAGAATTTAAATATGATGTTTCTACATCTTCTTCTCCGATATTAAAAAAAATCTCTTTACCAGAAGGGTACGTAGATTTTGGCAAACTATTTTGAATCTGATTATCAGTATTCAAGGCAATGCAATTAGATGTCTCTTCAGGTAAATTATTTACAATAACAGAATTATTTGAGACATGTAATTCAGTAATTACTTCGGTACTTAAATTAGATGCCTCTTCAACTGTAACATTCGCAGTAACAGATTGATTTGAGACAGCTAATGTATCGCCTTGAAATAGAGGTTGTGATAGTGTATCATTGGCAGACTGAACATCTCGTTGGGCATTTTGTACAGTCTGCCAATGTATAGGGCAACTATTCCTACGCAATCTTGTCTTTGTGCTGTCACTAAAATCGGCATCGGTAAAATGGGCAGCACAAAGCCCTGCAGTCCGCACACTGGTTGGTGCCAAATTTCGAAGACGAGGATTACCTAATTAAATTATTTAGTATAAGGACATATCACACTGAGAAAATGGTTATTTAAAAATTTTTTAAAAACAAAAATATGAATTTTTGAAAAAATTCTGACCGTTAGGCGTTCAAACACGTTTTAAACAATAAAATATAAATTTTTCCAGATTTTTAAACCGATCATTTAATGCTGATGTTTAAGTTAAACATTTCTGCCTTTTTTGACTAATAATTGTTATTAAAAAAGTAATTTTTTTCTTCAAATATGAAACCGCAGGACTTCCCTTATATTTGAAGCTATCCGTACAAATTATTTCCGATTTTTAATTCAATACTTTTATACAATTTTTGGGTTAAAACGTGTAGATTCCTATAATTTGGCCTATTTAATCCTTTCATTACATGCAAAATATATACTTAATAAGGAAGTATTTTCTAGTTAAATACTGCTTTATAAACAACGAAACTTGAAAACATAATTCACATTTTATTTTCAATTAGAAGATTATGGTGTTTTCGATCAAATAAACAGAAAAATTTTGAAAAATTTAAGATAGAGCGATGAAAATGCATTTAAAACCTCTAAAAAGCCTATAAAAAGTGCAATACTCTATACACGATACATTTTCAATATGTACATATAGTTATTAATTATTACATAAGTGCGCGCACGGGATCATTCAATTTGGCACGAGATTAATCGCATTTTGAAAAATTTATGATAGAGCGATGAAAATGCATTTAAAACCTCTAAAAAGCCTATAAAAAGTGCAATACTCTATACACGATACATTTTCAATATGTACATATAGTTATTAATTATTACATAAGTGCGCGCACGGGATCATTCAATTTGGCACGAGATTAATCGCTACATGAAAAGTACTATGACTTACAAACACAAAACTAAGCTAAAATCGGTTAATTTGCCTAAAAGTTATGGGAAAAATAAGAAATTAAGGGGGTATTACAGCTAAAATTGAAAAATAGCTTAAAAAAAACCAAAAAACTGTGTTTGTGTAACGTCAATTAACTGTATTTTTGCGGAAAAAATTTTTCGGAGGCTCAATTTTCGGGAAAAGACTTATATTTAGTATTTTTAAAATATACTTCAATTACAGAAAAATCAAAAGACCGAGCGCGCACTTTTTTAAAAAAGTAATATATATATATATATATATATATATATGTGTGTGTGTGTGTGTAAGTCTGTCAAAACAATACTTTAGTATCAAAACTTTTCTACTATTAACAATTTTTCAACCATAAATATCGACATTTTTTTGAACTGCGAATTAAAAAAATTTAACTTTTTTTACAATAACCCAATCAAAAACGAAAATATACAAAAAAACCTTCAACCAAAAAATAAATAAATTTATACTTTGCAAATTTCTATTTCACAAACATGGCTATTTTAACGATAACATTAAACAATTAAAAAAACGGTGTACTAATTGCAGAGAAAATGACTAATGCAACATTAAATAGTATGTACAAAAAAACCTGGCACCTGAATTTTCAATCCAAGTTTTCTGTCGGCTACCGTCTCCTGGAAATCTAAAAAGATGCTGCCCTTTGTGTTTACCATTGTTGCACAGGAAATATTGACACCTATCGTAGACCTTGTTATTTTTCATTATTACCCTCTATCTGTAACAAACTCAAATTAAAAACGCAGCAAAATAATCAATTTCCGTGATTCACAATAAAACAGTAAAGTAACTGTCTATGTGTAATATAAACT
The DNA here is from genome assembly GCA_026168455.1 of Theocolax elegans. Taxonomy (NCBI): domain Eukaryota; kingdom Metazoa; phylum Arthropoda; class Insecta; order Hymenoptera; family Cerocephalidae; genus Theocolax; species Theocolax elegans. Next base: position 45,161,670 of record CM047428.1, on the reverse strand, counting down.
ACAATTAAACCCAAACAACTTAAATAAACAAATCTCTTTCATAACTAAAAAAGTGTATATTAACCTTTAAAAAACTATACTTCCCTGGTTACAGATTTCTCAATTAAAAGTTATTTCTCCTCTTCAAGCGATGTTGTTGAACGTTAAATTGACACTATTTAACTTTTCTTAAATTAATATTATGCTACTTTATGTACTTAATTAAACCGTAAACATTTTTTATATCTCCGATAAAATAAAAACTTATAGGCGCGAATAGACTGTTAACATATGATGTAAATAAATCATACGTTAAACAAAACACTGCGTAACTTTTAAAGGCGCGTAACAATCAATTAATTCAAAATTTGTTTGACGTTCGTTTTTGTATTAATTTTAATATAAACATGTAATCAAGGGGCGCGTGTCGCGCACCCGAGGCAAGTATGGGTACGCGGCACTAGCCCTATATACAGCTAAAACAAACCTTTAATTTTTACTTTCTTAATTTTTTAATGTACATCTTTTTTTATACGTATCAACATTAACCCCCAATAATTCTTAGTCATATTTTATAGTTTCGACAAAATGTTGGATTCATTCATTATCGCATTTTTACAATAAAACGATATCAAGATTTCGGATGTCGAATTCTTTACTTTCGGAATGAGAGAAAAATTTTTCTTTTTCTTCGTGTTCTCCAACATTATATATATAGATATACTCATAATAAATAATAGGCGATGAGAGACTAGAGACTATATAGAGATGTTGAAGCAGCGCCGCCTACCGGTCGAAATTCTTTACTTTCGGAATAAGAGGAAAATTTTTCTGTTTCTTCGTGTTCTCCAACACTATATATTTATATTTTATATAGACAGCTAATTTAACTCTTAAATTTAACTGTTATTTTAAATTTTCAAATCTAAAATTAATCGGGGGGCCTTTGGATATATATATATATAATATTATGACATTCCCGTATCTTCATCAAAAATGTCACCTAACCTAACACATAGATGCAGGGGATCAGATTTACTTACACGGGAGAGAAAGAGAGATAGAGTGAAGTGAGAGATAATCAAGTCAAACGTCAACCTGCGTGTACATTACAGCGTGCAAAAAGTGTTACAGATAAAACAAGTATTTCTGTGTAAAGAAAAATAGCATCTTACTAATAAGATGAGTAAATAAACGATAAAAAGGAAAAAGTCCGAAGAGAGATAGAATATTTAATGAAATGGAACTTAATTACAATGAACAAAGGAAACAAATAAAAACTAGCAAACAAAACTCAGATGTTAAGAAACGTAATAATGGAATTCATTGCATTAAGTTTAATAAGGATGAATGTATTTTTCAGTTTGCAATATATGATGATGACGAACATATAAAAACATATACTGTTCAAATTTTTTAATGAAAATAATAAGGGAACATTTCGAGTTTTGGATATTCCATTGGCCATAGATTTGCATCAAGTAATTAAAGAAACACCTTTTTGGATAATATTGTAAATACTCCAATATTTGTAAGAAATCTTAAGTTGCACTTAGACACGTATCACAAACGAAAAAAACAATATTATGATTTGAAATCTTATTTGGAAGATGTTTGTAATTGTTCTGTGGATGTGCATTATTCTTATACTTTTGTTTTATAACGTTTCTGAAATGCAAAGATTTTGAAACTAATATCTACTTTAACATAATTGTTTATGTATTTTATGACTTAACAAAAGAAAATCCTATTAAAGTAAAATTTGACTTAAATAGCTTTGATGATATTGACAATACTAATATGAAGCAGCATTTAGAATCTTTTTCGAATGTTTTAAAACTTTAACATTAAAAGAAGCAGTTATTCAAATAATTGAACAAGATAATGCACCTATGGAATGGAAGTTGGAAAAATATGATACAATATTAAATTTAAGTGTAAGTATTTTTAAACTAAAGACTTTAAAACTGAAAAAACATTATTCATTTACTTCTCTTTTAGGATTTATCAGATTTTGAAAGCTCAGATGATGATATTAGCCAGATGAGCACTCCAAAAAAGAAACAAACAAAACAAGTGGTGAAGAAGCTTTCATATACTAAAATTAAAAAAACAACTGTTAATAAATTACAAACTAACAAAAAGTCACAAGGTAAAAATGATGGCTCGACTGAACAGTATAGTCAAGGAAATTCTCAAACAAATTGAATGTTAAACAAACACAGAAAACTAACAAGAAAAAGAAAAAAAAACTTCAAGATACAATAAGACAAACAAAACTAAACTTTACATTAGAGAAGAATGCAAATGAAAAAAATGTTACTGGTGATAATAGTGCAATAAGCGCTGCTATTCATATTGTGAATAAAAAAAGGGTAGAACAATTAAAGCAAGTCAACACATCCAAAGGAGAATCAAATAGTGAAATGGATAAAACAGATAAAATTAATAAAGTTAATTCAAAAGGTAAACCACAAAAACAGCAATTTGCTAGCAAGCTAGTTAATTTAAATAAGACTATTGACATGAAAAGGAAATCAATAACAAAAATAAATACCTTTAGAAGACCACATAGTATAATTAACAAACGAATCAAGCAACCTATCATAACAAGTACACCACTTCATGTGCAAACTAATAAATTATTTCAAACCAACTACAAATGATAATTTGGACATCAGTGAAATAAGTAGAAGAGAATCTGTAAATACCAATAATCATAATAGCAGTAGTAGTAGTACCAGAAACCTAAGACTTTCTCGTAATTAAAAAAATTGTATAAATTTAAAATTGTTAATATTATTTAATTATGGTTGCAAAACACCAATATATTAAGTATATGATGGAATGTGCATCCAATAATTAAACACGCACATTATTTTTGTACAATATACAATAACATTCTAATATTTTTCATCCAAAATAATTGAATAAACAATAATTTTATTCATAATAACATTTTAATATTTTTCATCCAAAATAATTGAATAAACAATTATTTATTAACTTCTAAGAAAGGAAATAAGGATATTTATTTACAAAATGTTTCTTATTAGAAATAATAAATTTTATTTTTTATAATGTCTTTACACTTTCTTAACAAATATATTATACTAAAATTGTTCATCAACATTCTTCAATGAACTAATAATGCACAGTCTATTTTGTTTTTAACTTGTCGGAAGCACTTCATCTCTGAAGGCAAGAGCAGAAACTACTTTTTGGTGTCCTTAATATTAGGGTTTCACTTTCAATAAATTATTTATTTGTTATTATTACATGTTTAATGTTCAATTTGTGTCTCTAAATAGTAATTTATAAAACACCTTCCACGAAGGTGTCAACATTCGCAAGTATGGTTTCTACAGTTTAAAAAATCAAAATGCAATAATTGTCAAGTATGGTGTATATTTTAATCACACTTTTAAAATTGCTATGTAAATATAATAGTTAAACATTTCTAATTTTTAAGCAAATTTTGTTGCACTACAATAAAAACAAAATTTTTTTATTAAGAAATTAACTACGTACATAATTCCTAAATAGTTTCTGCAACAGAAAGTACTGAAATCAAAATGAAATTGACAAGTATTTTTATAAATATTTATTACTATAAAACTTTACGTTTAATGTTGTAAAACACCTTCAAGAAGGTGTACATTTTGGCAAGTATGGGTTCGGTCCGATCACAATTTTCCAATATTTTTATTTTAACTAAACCTATATTACATAATAACTTATTTATCAATAGAATAATACTAATGAAGTTATTACATTAGAAAGTACTGAAATCAAAATGCAATTGTCAAGTATGGTGTATATTTTAATCACACTTTTAAAATTGTTGTACATAATTCGTAGAAAGTTTCCGCAATAGAAAGTACTGAAATCAAAATGGGATCGGCAAGTATTGCTTTTCAAAAATAAATATATTTTTCGAACTGAATGTACTAATATTTTCTGAAAAATTCTATCTTACTCATTTATTTTTTTTTAGTTACAGCAGAAAATACACAATTTTATAATAATATTCATTTGTGCAAAATTAATTTATGGAAAAGTAATAAAACAGAAATTTTTCTCATTTTTATTCTTTTTAAATGAAATAATACTTGCACCACGCGTTGGTTTGCCTAATTACTTTTAATAAGTTATAATTAGCAATGCATAATATATTATATATGCACATATCAAGTTATTATAAATATTTTAAGGTAAGTTAATAGGTACAACATATCTAAATGATTTTTAGTGACTCTCATAAGCCCTATATATATCATTACTGCAGATAATATTAATTTGTCAAACCGAGTACAAGCACTTCATAATTATTACCCTGTTAAAAAAATTCACGCTGATTCAGTACTGATTTCATATTGAAATCAATATGAAATCATCATTGCATCAATATAACATCATCACCGAATCAGAGTAAAATCAGTACTGAATCAGCAGTAACTTTTTCCCAAAACGCAGAATGGAATTGGTACAGAATCAGTGCAAAATCAGGATTGAATCAGTACAAAATCGGTATTGAATGTTTACTGAATCTGCGATGAATCAGAGTTACACGCAGAGTAATAAAACAATAAAAGTTCATTTATATGTGATTAATAAAAGTGATTAATCACATACCGTAACACGTGTTTAATCACATGATTTTTTACATGTTAAATAACGTGATTATTTCGTTGTAAATTTCCAAGAGAAAAGTATGTAGTATAATTCTCTAAAAAAAATTAGGTAAAAACAAATAAAATTGTCAGAAAAACGTAAAATAAATAAAAAAAAGTATTACACATTTTTCTGTTTATGTTAGTTATTCACCCATCCACTTATTAACCGCGGTCAATGCTGCTTAACTTTCAGGATCAATCATTTCTCAGTCTATTCTCAATGTTACATTCACAAACAGTTACAAAGATAATAAAAACATATTTGTAAACATCTCAAAAAGCCCAATTAGAATTTATTTTAATGGTATTAATTTTAATGGAATAAACATATTTTTAAAAATGTGGACAATTTCATACAAGTTAAAATTTTAGTGCACACATCGGTAACATATTAGAAAAACAATATATATTTAGTAAAATATTGAAGCAAATTCATATTAATTGTAACTAGGTTTTTTGAAACGTCTACAAATATGTTTTCATTATTTTCGTAACTGTTTGTGAATGTAGCAGATAGAAGATAGTAAATCAAACAATAAAAATACTAAAATCAGTATGCATGGAAGTAATAACATCTCTTTAAGATTATATTATTTAACATTTCAAGTATATATATTTCATTAATCCAATTGTTAAATATCAAAAACACCTTCTACAAAGGTGTAAAAATTCGCAAGTATGGTGTAATTTCAATCACACTTTTAAAATTGTTATCTAATAGTTTAATATCTTTAATTTGTCGCAAATCCTTTCCTACTTAAAAATTACTAAAAATATTTTTTATTAACAAATAATTAGGTATATGATTCTTACAAAGTTTCTGCTATAGAAATTACTAAAATTAAAATAAAAACGACAAGTATTTTGTAGCATATAATTTTAAATAATTTTACACCAATAAAAAAGAGATATTTACGTTTTAATACACATGGAGAAATTAAAATGCACAAATGAATATATTTATTAATATTATATTGTTTATTTATTGATTTTGTGTAGTATACTTCTTGAGTAAATGTACTAAATTTTTCAGCAGAAAACTTGATGATTCCATTTTGATTTCATTACTTTCTGTTGCAGTAAGTTTTTATAAAGTAAGATAAGAATTGCTAAAGTGTAATTGAAATTACATCATACTTGCGAATTTTTACACCTTCGCAGAAGGAGTCTTTTGTATAACGATTGGATTATGTATTACAAAAGATTGTTTAGCAAAACTAAACAAAAATTTTAGGCCAAATAATGTAGGGCACTTTGCTGAAAAAATGTTTATTTGTCAACTATAATACTTGACGATTCTATTTTGATTTCAGTTATTTCTAGTGCAGTAACTTTTTATAATGTTTCAGTAATATATAAATTTTTAATTAAAATTAGATTTATTATATGCTACAAAATACTTGTCGTTTTTATTTTAATTTTAGTAATTTCTATAGCAGAAACTTTGTAAGAATCATATACCTAATTATTTGTTAATAAAAAATATTTTTAGTAATTTTTAAGTAGGAAAGGATTTGCGACAAATTAAAGATATTGAACTATTAGATAACAATTTTAAAAGTGTGATTGAAATTACACCATACTTGCGAATTTTTACACCTTTGTAGAAGGTGTTTTTGATATTTAACAATTGGATTAATGAAATATATATACTTGAAATGTTAAATAATATAATCTTAAAGAGATGTTATTACTTCCATGCATACTGATTTTAGTATTTTTATTGTTTGATTTACTATCTTCTATCTGCTACATTCACAAACAGTTACGAAAATAATGAAAACATATTTGTAGACGTTTCAAAAAACCTAGTTACAATTAATATGAATTTGCTTCAATATTTTACTAAATATATATTGTTTTTCTAATATGGTACCGATGTGTGCATTAAAATTTTAACTTGTATGAAATTGTCCACATTTTTAAAAATATGTTTATTCCATTAAAATTAATACCATTAAAATAAATTCTAATTGGGCTTTTTGAGATGTCTACAAATATGTTTTTATTATCTTTGTAACTGTTTGTGAATGTAGCATTGAGAATAGACTGAGAAATGATTGATCCTGAAAGTTAAGCAGCATTGACCGCGGTTAATAAGTGGATGGGTGAATAACTAACATAAACAGAAAAATGTGTAATACTTTTTTTTATCTATTTTACGTTTTTTTGACAATTTTATTTGTTTTTACCTAATTTTTTTTAGAGAATTATACTACATACTTTTCTCTTGGAAATTTACAACGAAATAATCACGTTATTTAACATGTAAAAAATCATGTGATTAAACACGTGTTACGGTATGTGATTAATCACTTTTATTAATCACATATAAATGAACTTTTATTGTTTTATTACTCTGCGTGTAACTCTGATTCATCGCAGATTCAGTAAACATTCGATACCGATTTTGTACTGATTCAATCCTGATTTTGCACTGATTCTGTACCAATTCCATTCTGCGTTTTGGGAAAAAGTTACTGCTGATTCAGTACTGATTTTACTCTGATTCGGTGATGATGTTATATTGATGCAATGATGATTTCATATTGATTTCAATATGAAATCAATACTGAATCAGCGTGAATTTTTTATATAGTAAAAAAAATGAATAGATACGATCCATTCCAAATAGAAAATTCGTTTTATAGTTTAAAACATTAGAAATCTTTATTTTAACATTTTTTTAATCGTTAATCTACTTTCTTAAGTTAGTAAGAGAATATTCAAAATTACCTCGTGATACACCCAACGGTGGTGCAAGTATTATTTCATTTAAAAAGAATAAAAATGAGAAAAATTTCTGTTTTATTACTTTTCCATAAATTAATTTTGCACAAATGAATATTATTGTAAAATTGTGTATTTTCTGCTGTAACTAAAAAAAAAAATAAATGAGTAAGATAGAATTTTTCAGAAAATATTAGTACATTCAGTTCGAAAAATATATTTATTTTTGAAAAGCAATACTTGCCGATCCCATTTTGATTTCAGTACTTTCTATTGCGGAAACTTTCTACGAATTATGTACAACAATTTTAAAAGTGTGATTAAAATATACACCATACTTGACAATTGCATTTTGATTAATGTTTACATCAATATTGACGTCACTGAATAAATTTAACGGTGCATAAAATGTAAAAGAATATTTAATGATTATTTATAATTAATTTGTTTAATCGTTTACAAATAAAAGTTGTATACATTTAAATGTTATATATTTTTATTTCAATTATTTTGAATGTACAAAAGTTTAAAAAGTTTATAAGAAACAAAAAATGTACTATTTTCATTATACTAAATGTATTAAATATTTTAATAAATACTTTCATTTTTCAAAGGTATTTAAATATTTCATTAAGTTTTTGTCTTGTTTTTAAAATATGAAAAAAAATTACAATTTTATTGCTAATATTGAATTTATAATTATAACAATAATAATAAATAATAATTATAAAAAAAAAAAAAATGTAATGCATGGGATTCGAACCCACGACCGCTTGGAATCTTGCATTTCATTTAATCCACTTGACCAACGAACTCATGACTGAAAAAAAAGGGCAGAAAAAAAAATAATTCCAAGGATATAATGCGCGCATCAACAATATGTTTGCTTTCTCTCTCTCTCTCTCTTTTCTCTTTCTTCGTTGTTCGCACCACCCTACTCCAGCTACTTTCCCTCCCCCATTACTCTCAAATTGTGCGAAAGCTTCATATGCGAACCGAGAGTGTCGCCACTTTCTTAGGCAAAACGAGCAGCGCACTCCTGCCATGCTCATCGGCAATCTCATTCTACTAATCTCTGCAGATAGACTTAACTTGATAGCACGGTTTGCATGAAAATTTTCGTATGAGAAAAGGAAGGGGAGGGAAATTTAGAGTTGTATTGTGTGGAATTTTCAATTATATCGACTATAAGTTGTTATTCTGTGACAGTTACTGATGTTTATTATTTCGTTATATTCTTATTATTTTATGCTTTATAAATAAAATCTTAATAGCCATATAATTATTTTTTCTGATTTTATTATAAAAAAAATGAAATATCGCGCACAAATTTTGGAGCATTTCTCGCTCATGAAAGCACATTATACCAATAAATTCCAATAATATTCCTAACCTTTCATACCAAATTTCAAAGGTGTGTTCCTAAAATTGCCTGATCCCACATTTTTTCGCCAAAAATTAAAAGTTAGGGAAATTTGCCCATATAGGTGCGCTGTGATGTATTTCTTTGTTGCATTTCGGATTCGAGATTTGCTATTCGTTGTGAATTTATAGATACCGTGTGTGAAAGATTATTGAATTGGGTGTTAAGCAAAGAAAGCTGACTAGATATATTGAAGAAATTTGTTTGCATCTGTTGAAATATGAATGCAGATCTTTCAGGCTCGGGCATATTATTCCAGTTAGAAGGCAAAGAAGGGACATTAAGTGGTATAAAATTTGATGATTTTAAAATGTTGTTATTCATTTTTTTTATGTTATTTAACGTCGCTCTATTTATGCTGCCAGGGCTAATCAGCGACGGAGGTGAACGGTGTGTCTGTAAACAAAGCACATGTAGTTGAAACAGTGGTGCTCGTGTCCATCGGAAGATATCATCGGTCACTGTAATTAGTCTAATAATTACAGTTTCCTGTCCTCCCGATGGAACCACCGCGATCCTCTTTACATCTTCGCGTCCCTAACGTTCCCTATAGTTCAGATGCCCGTGCCTCTCATGCACTGACAAATGCACGAAACGTACGCGCACCTGAACTGGCGTCACATTATAGTGACACGCCGACCCGCTGAGTCGCGGTGTTCGAAAAATGCACATGAAAAAATTTTCAGAGGTACACGTCTGGGATCGAACCCACGACCCTCGGTGTGAGAGTCGGGAGCTCTACCCATGAGCCACCGCGGCTCTCATGTTGTTTTGTTGTTGTTATTCATGATGCTATGGTTCTGAGACAAATAAGTATCGTCAATAACAGAATCAGCAAAGCCCAGATTGCGAGTCTTATCAAACCTATCTGATCTACGAGATATTACTCATACAAGTATAATTGCTTTTATTTTTATTTTTATTTTGAGGACTTGACATTCGCAACGATTTCGCGCCGCAAATAGTATTAGGCTTAGACACGATATATTGAATAATACAACCAGGATGGAAATACTTGCCACAGTAACAACACTTGGGATTTTCCTTTGCTATATTACGCTTACATTTGTTGCATTTAGGCATTTGTGAACGAATAACAGATAATACATACGTAACATATGTAAAATAACTCAAAAGAGAAAATAAATAATATTGTAACTTAACAAATATTATAACGTTCACTAAATATTGATAGAAAATTACTCAAAAGAGAAAATAAATAATAATATAAATTTACAGGTATTAAAACTTTCACTAAATATTGTTAGATTAAACATTAAAACCAACTCATCTATTGCACGTAATTTAAAATATAAAATATGTCTTTAAACAACTATAATTGCCAATAGTATTACAAATGTCCGCAAAGATTTGAAACTAAAAAGCATCATAAAATAAAACAAATAAAATACTGAATAGACAACAGATAAAAAAGTATACAAAGTTAGGCTAATAAAGTTTAAATTTCATCGATATAACGTTTACAATTACGCAATTCCTATAGATTACACTAATCTAGTAAACAATTTAAGCAATTTAAAAAATCGCAGATTATATCACACCAAATAATACAAATGATTACATTACAAATTGAATTAAATAATTGTTTTCATAAAATTTATAATTGAATAACGTAAAAACGCGGCAAAATAACATTAAAAAGAAAGTGCTAAATATATCAATTTTATCATCAAGAGTACAATGCGATGAGGTAAAGAAAACGTTTATTGTATATCTAACTAATGCGTACTTAAATGATAAATATCAATACATAAAGTAAAATTACCGACTGTAGGTAACACTAACTTGGCGGAATCCTGTTCTCAGATTTCCTGAGTTGGGAGAGGGTGAGTAACTCGGCCCCCAGTTCCGAGAGTTCGAATTTTACCTCCTGCGATAGTGGAGGAAGAGGATTGCCACTAGTGCGCCTCGAAGTTGTGTTGTTTCGCTGAGCCTGTGTTGGCGATCAACTGTCCAACATGCAGTGTTCGATATACTATACGCTTGGTTATTGTTCATATGCCGTTGGCAACTATACTATTCATCAGAGCGACCGCGGTCATGGAAGACCTTACCCCAGACCGCAACTGCCGAGATGTCTCACAGAGGTGTGTTATCGAATGACGGGAAGCCTTCCAGGCTTTTAAATGTATTTCTCCCGACGTTTCCTTACGTAGGTTCGATGCACCATAACTCGCACGAGAAGGCATTAAGAGCGTCAAGCTCCGAGCCTGATCATGCCGACTACACTATTGTCGAAAGTGAGTGTAGTCGAAAACCCATTTGGCCGGACTCTCTTTGTATTGTTCCGGCTCGGTGTATACCGGGGTGGGAACAGCCTAAAAATGCCTTCGAAAATCATTGTGGAGTTCAACGTACCTTAAGGACTCAACTCAGTCTCTGGCAAGCCAAAGCAGGAGATCAACTGAGGGGAAATTCCTTAGGAATACGTTCCACACGCCTCGAAAGGGCGAAACCAGCATTGTGCAGAAAGTTGTTTCTTGAAAATGGTCCAGGTAACTCGGGTTTACTCGGGTAGATAATAAATTTCCGCCTATCGCCTAGCAAGCGATGGGTCCACCACTGTGGGTAAAGGGCCTCGGCCGGAGTCATAGCAGCTCCCAAAAGCAAGGAACCTCCGAAGCACAATGTAGGGTTGAACAACGTACTTCGTAAAGTATCTTTAAAGCCGAGAATTAGTAGGTTCGCCGAAGTATCTCGTCGAATTGATCCTTTCGATTTTCAGTTGTGAGTTAGTATACTCGTCGAGAGATCGTCTCGAAGCATTGTCCTCTCCGAACAGGACTTATACCTTCGGGTATACAAAGTACCTATTATACCCGGCCGGATGGCTGGGTTTTTCTATTTGTAGAAATTTATTACCCGGCCGGATGGCTGGGTTTTTCTATTTGTAGAAATTTTCGAAAGTGGCGGAGAGAATGATGTCGGGAAGACAAATCCAGAGATGAGTAGAAGTCCCGCATACTGACCCAGTTTAGCTATGTACAAGTAAAGAGTCCTAAAGACACTTGAAGCGTATTAAGGCTTTACCAGGACGGATGCTTAGTAAGTCTTTTCGAACGGCAGACTGAAACGGACCCGGAAATTCGAATAGCATGGATAGACTAATGAAGGGAGCTCCAATGATACGAGGAACCCAACGAAGGTCTTGATGTGCGATCCAATAGCCTATGCAGTATGCCTTGGCTCCCCACAACTGACCACGTACCATTTACCGATCATGACGTTAAAGGCAGGCAACCATACCTAGCCTTAATCTTGTAAATAATAAAACTGTCCTCGGACAGATAGACCTAAGAGCACGAAATCTTGTATATACACAGAGCCGGGGCACGGCTAATCAAGCAAGTGCCCCGGGAGCGCAAACAGATCGGCCAGATGCCATGTACATATTATATCTAGAGCCGGCGTACAACTAATCAAGTTGCTACCCGGATGCGTAGAGAGATTGGCCATATGCCTTGTAAATATACAAATTATAAAAATCAAATCTAACTATTCCAACTAATCTGTATGAATTCATATGATTCGAAAGTGCACAATTTGAGGCGTGGAGCTCATATCAATCAATCAAAGGCAAAATAGCCAGAGACCACGCCAATGATATGAACAGCACATACAAGATTAAGATTATAAATTAAATTAATCACATAGATCGCATGGGCATAAGCATGCGTGTAAATAATTGTAAATATTGTACATATTGTAAATAGTAGGAAACGGAAAAGTTAGATAGTAAGAAGTCTTGTCACCTTGTCGTCGTTGCGTCGTATAACTCTCTCGTAGGCTCTCTCCAAGCTCCGCATATTTTTACTCAAAACCTCTTCGTCTGTTTTGCGATTTTGCGATTAATTTTATACTTTTTATATATTACATATACACACTCGTTGCTCTAGGTTGAAACTGCCAAAAGCACTTACTAAACAAGAAAATGCCCCCTTCCACCAAGGTGAAGAAGGCGAGGGCCATGAGACAAATGAGACGAGGCATAGCCGAAGGTTCACGTATCGAACGCGCGAACGCGAAACCGGCCGGCAAGCCCTCTCACGGTAACAAAGGAGTCCAAACCGACAGAAGCGCCCAAGAGCCACCAAACTCGAAGGCGGGACTGAAGGTGAGGATACTCCAACTAAACATGGGTAGGTCGAGGGCCGTCACAGACGAAACTCGATGTAGAATGGCCAAAACAGGGTTCGACCTCGCTTTAGTCCAGGAACCCTATGCGCCGAAAGGCACATTAACAGGGTTCGGACTTAGCTTTGGTACAATTACAGGCGCCAGGCCCGACCATACAACAGCGGCAGCTGTGGTTCACAGCTCTGGCGCCTTAACGTACACAAGGGTCTCCCAGTTTTGTACTACCCATTGCGTCTGCTCCATGGTGAGCGGCGCATTTGGACATTTTTACGTGGTCAGTATATACTGCCAATTCAGGGACTCGATAGAGAGATACCTAGCGCAGCTACGACACATTCTATCCTCGCTAAAAGATCAAAAGATCTTAATAGCAATGGACGCGAATGCAAAGTCGTCCTGGTGGGGTTCGCCAGTAAATGATGGCAGGGGTCGAGTTCTCGAGGACTTTGTTCTGGAGCATGACCTGACTGTAATGAATCGAGAGGGGCAACCGGCCACCTGCGTAAGCTCGAGAGGTAAAACCTTTATCGATGTAACGCTGGCGACCAAGAGCCTCAAACCTTTCGTTACGGGATGGTCGGTAGAAGATTGGTCTACGAGCGATCATAGGCCAATCCATATTGTTGTTGACTTCGGAAGGCAACCCGTGCGTCTGCAAAGGGTACTAGAACCACGGTTCAATACCCGAAAAGCAGACTGGGAAGCCTTTCAAGAAGCCCTCAAGGCCGAAAAGTCGCGCCTCTCGGACATGCCGATCAACTCGGAAGACGATGTCGACAAATACGTCGACGCGTTAGAAGAGACGATCATCAAGGCATGTAAGAAGGCGATCCCCATGAAGAGGAGATTTTCTAAATCGTCCCCATGGTGGAATCCAAGGCTGACACATCTCAGAGGTAAAGTCAAGCGTCTAGAGCGCTTATGGCTAACTCAGAGCACAGGAAGCGGGACGACTAAGGCAAGGAGGAGACAACGAAGGCTCAGGAACACACTCTCCCTCATGCGGAGAGCTAAGACCGAATACAAGTCCGAGATTACGAGGTCCAAGAAAGAGAGCTGGAAACAGTTCGTCAGCCGGGAAAGCGAGAAAGACGTATGGAGTCTTCCATACAGGCTCGCTTCAGGCAAAGTACGAACGATGAAGGCTCTCAACACTGTAACAGGAGCTAAAGGATCCACAACAACTTGGAAAGAGACCTGTGACGCTCTACTAGACACTCTAGTGCCAGACGATGACGTATCGAAGGAGACAGACTTTCACGTTGAAAAACGCAGAGCCTGTCTCGGAGGGCTAGACTCCCAGGAGACACCTCCCTTCACCCGGCTTGAAATATTTCAAGCAATCTTTGACAACAAGAACGGGAAGAGTCCAGGCACGGACAGAGTGGAAGTAGAAGTGCTCAAGAAGTCATTACCATTGCTAGACGAAATCGACAAATTGTTCAATGCCTGTTTGAGGTATGGTGTCTTCCCTAAGAGATGGAAGGAAGGAATGTTAATCACTCTTTTGAAATCGCCTGACAGAGATGAGCAGGAGATGAAGTCTTACAGACCGATTTGCCTGCTCAGCGTCATGGGTAAAACCCTTGAACGCCTCATAATAAAAAGGCTTAAAGAACAGCAACAGGACGAGCCAGGGCCTACAGGTATCCAGACATCCGGAGATCAATTCGGATTCAAATCCGGATTGTCGACGGAGGATGCCATCATGAGGCTCAGGCAATTAGTCCAAAGTAGCGATAGTTCTTATGTGATGGCATTCCCTCTAGACATCTCAGGGGCGTTCGACAACTTGTGGTGGCCGAGTCTCCTCAGTGAGCTCAAGAGTCGAAAGTGCCCAGCAAGTCTGTTTAATTTGCTCTCGAATTACCTTCAGGACCGGGAAGTCTGCATCAGAGCGGACTTCGAAGAGGTCCGAAAGAAGGTGAGCAAAGGATGCCCGCAGGGATCGATTTTCGGCCCAATCGGCTGGAACCTCGATTATGACACCTTACTCAGAGAGCTGCACAGGAACGGGTTTAACGCAATTGCGTACGCCGACGACATAATCACCTTAGTCGAAGGCGAAACCCGTACACAGCTCCAAGAACATGGCCAGAAAATGATGGACATTGTCGAAACCTGGTGCGAACAACACAAACTGGACATATCAATCCCGAAATCGGGTATGATATTATTGAAAGGACGACTCGATGCTCGTAAACCCCCAAAGGTTCAACTGAAGGGGCAAACGATCAAAATGCTAAAAGATATGAAGTACCTTGGTGTAACCTTTCAGGAAAGGTTCGGAGTAACGAAGCACATCCAAATCATCGAATCTAAATGGTACGACCTACTTGGTCGCTTATCACAGATCTCTGGCGCGAATTGGGGGATGAAAAATAGATCCCTCAGCCTGGTGTACAAGTGCCTATTTACCCCCATAAGTTGCGTATGCGCTAGCTGCTGGGGTGGTGAGGAGATCTAGTGTTGATACAGCTGAAAGAAGAGCTTGCAATCTTTGCAAAGAGCGGACTCTTATCTTGCTTGTCGAAAGCGGAATAACAGCCGTCTCCCATGAGGATCACTTCAGGTGATCTCTGCTGCTACTGCCCATCGCCTAGTGTTGAAGGAAGAGTAGCTCATACCACATCAGCGGAGCAGATATCCGTCCTCGTGAACGACGTGCGTATCGAAGTGGACCCCGACAGTTGACCGATTTGCCTGCTCAGCGTCATGGGTAAAACCCTTGAACGCCTCATAATAAAAAGGCTTAAAGAACAGCAACAGGACGAGCCAGGGCCTACAGGTATCCAGACATCCGGAGATCAATTCGGATTCAAATCCGGATTGTCGACGGAGGATGCCATCATGAGGCTCAGGCAATTAGTCCAAAGTAGCGATAGTTCTTATGTGATGGCATTCCCTCTAGACATCTCAGGGGCGTTCGACAACTTGTGGTGGCCGAGTCTCCTCAGTGAGCTCAAGAGTCGAAAGTGCCCAGCAAGTCTGTTTAATTTGCTCTCGAATTACCTTCAGGACCGGGAAGTCTGCATCAGAGCGGACTTCGAAGAGGTCCGAAAGAAGGTGAGCAAAGGATGCCCGCAGGGATCGATTTTCGGCCCAATCGGCTGGAACCTCGATTATGACACCTTACTCAGAGAGCTGCACAGGAACGGGTTTAACGCAATTGCGTACGCCGACGACATAATCACCTTACACAGCTCCAAGAACATGGCAAGAAATGATGGACTATTGTTCGAAACCTGGTGCGAACAACACCAAAACTGGACATATCAATCCCGAAATCGGGGTATGATATTATGAAAGGACGACTCGATGCTCGTAAACCCCCAAAGGTTCAACTGAAGGGGCAAACGATCAAAATGCTAAAAGATATGAAGTTACCTTGGTTGTACCTTTCAGGAAAGGTTCGGAGTAACGAAGCACATCCAAATCATCGAATCTAAATGGTACGACCTACTTGGTCGCTTATCACAGATCTCTGGCGCGAATTGGGGGATGAAAAATAGATCCCTCAGCCTGGTGTACAAGTGCCTATTTACCCCCATAGTTTGCGTATGCAGCTGCTGGGTGGTGGAGCGATGTTGATACAGCTGGAAAGAAGAAGCTTGCATCTTTGCAAAGACGGACTCTTATCTGGCTTTCGAAAGCGTATAACACCGTCTCCCATGAGGCACTTCAGGTGATCTCTGCTGCTCTGCCCATCGACCTAGTGTTGAAGGAAAGAGTAGCTCATTACCACATCAGGCGGAGCAGATCCGTCCTCGTGAACGACGTGCGTATCGAAGTGGACCCCGACAGTAGAACATTCGAAAGTGACATCTCTGAAGCCAAAAGAAAAGTCCGTAAGGAACTTTTGAACGAGTGGCAGAGGAGATGGGACTCTACAGACAAGGGGTCTACCACGCACAAGTTCATCCGCTCTGTACATGACAGGACTAGAAAGAGTTGGTTACGGCCGAACCACTACACATCGCAGTTCCTCACGGGACACGGGTCTTTTAAGTCTTATCTGCACCGTTTCGGGAGAAGCGAAGACCCGAGATGTAACTGTGGGCTCGAGCAAACTTCTGACCATATACTCTTTGACTGTCCCCGTGTAGCCAAGAGCAGACAACCACTCATCGATGCGGTTCACAGGTATGGCCACACGTGGCCATGTGATCCTTCGGTGTTGGTTGACCGCATAGAGATCTATCGGGCGTTTACCAAATTCGCCCGAGAATTCGTTCTCCCCTCAGATCGGAACTCCGAGGACGGTGACAGCGATGATTGCGAAGTTACTCCACCAACACCAAGTTGGAATGAAAGGGAAAGGTCGAATGTTTCTAGAAAGAGGCCACTTCCCTGGCAATCCAGAGTGAAGCCGTGTACTGTGAAGCTGGTTAGACTGTCTCATCAGGATCTCCAGTCCGTACATCGAGCTTGAAAGGCATCCCCAAAGCCGGGATCGCCTGTTTGAACCCGATTAAGGGAATCGTCAGAACCCTCGACTTCGAACGGCCTCGTGTGAACGACGAGAACAGAGGGCTCAGACACATCACAGAATGCAGAGGAATTTCTCCTACAAATTGCATTCTTATCGAACGTTAGGCCACCTACCGCAAAACCTCCCCGGGGATCCGGGGAGTAATAGGGAGGCATGTTTCGGCATGTCGAAAGTTGGACCAGGATGACTTTACTCTGGTACGCGGGGACTGGGTACGAGCCCCACGTCGACGTACCTCTGTGTCGAAAGTGAAACGTTGGCGTGTCCCAGGTGGGTTGGACTCTGCGTGGTATGTGGTTGCAAGCAGGCTTGACGGGTAAAGCATGGTTGACCCGGATGCCGCTTATGTTCGAAAGCGGAAGACGGCGGGGTGCTAAACACCGCCGCATCCCTACCGAGGATTACGGCTCTAGGCTAACCGTTAGGTCGAACGGAAACGGTGGGCTGTAGTAACGAGCTTCGGTACACTAACTTGTTAGTGGCCTCTCATCGAGGTTAACCGATGCCATAGGGGCTCTCATGAGAGTCTCACTTTTCGATGGGGAAACTCTAGGCACCATCGCCGACGAATGAAACCGACGAGCTGTGGGGCTTGTTGACGAGGGCTCCGGGGCAGGAAATACTGCGGATTGATGCGGTGACACTGCCCTAAGGAAAGACTCTAGTACAGTCATAGAATACATGTAGGTAACACTAAGTGGCGGAAACCTGCTCTCAGATTCCCGGGAGTTAGGTAAGGGCGAGTGACTCGGCCCCCATGTCCGAGAGTCCGATATATTTACCTCCTGCGACAGTGAAGGAATAGGATTGCCACTAGTGCGCCTCGAAATCGAGTTGTTTCGTCGAGCCTGTGTCGGCGATCAACTGTTTAACATGCTATATTTCTTGGTTTACGAACACGCTTAGTTTGTCGAAGATATTCCGTTAACGATTATTCTATTCATCTGGTCGACTTCGTCAAGGGGGACTCTACCTAGCGATGAAGGGACGGCCGCTAAATTAAAGTAGATACCCTTCGGGGTGTACTACGTGTAGCAAAATGCCGAGGCGGGTCTTTCGAAGTCCGTCTTGGGGCACATCCGGACCGAAGTAGTTTCTCATCCAGACGATAAAAGTTGCTGGGATGTCTCACAGAAGGGTGTCCCTTTCATCAAAACCTCTGCGTATAAAGTCAGTAAGTCGAGTTGTGGTACACATCCGAACCGAAGACTTTGCGCAGGGTGAGACATCAAAAACACCATTGCGTACAAACTTTTGTCAATCTCTCGCCTAGGATCGAATCCTAAATTGCACAACTCTTTCCAAACATTGTCATTATCAACAGCCTCAGATATACAATTTTGATAATACTCTGTTTAGGTTGCCTTGGTTCTATTGTCTGTATGTCTTCTAATATGAAGAAATTCTTCATCGTACGTGAGTAACATCTGAATAGTGCGTTACGTTTCCGCTGCAACTGGGATAGCTCTGAGTTCACATAAGGCGGCCTTGACCTATTCGGTTTGATAGTTTTAAGAGGAGCAAGTAAACCCACAACCACTAATGTTTAATCACACAAACATCCCAGCGCAAGCTTAATGTCAATCTCAGCAACATGAAAAGGCGACCAATCACACTGGGAAAGCAAACATTGAAGATCATTGACAGGAATATTTTTAAAATCGCGGAAAGTAATAGTATTTGTAATAGCGTTGACTTGCGAAAAATTATTATAAAGTATAGTAGCAGAAATAATATTATGACCATTGTGAAAGCGTGCAGGGATGTTACTAAAATCAACAATTGAGTTATTATCATCGACAAAAATGACATCCAGCCAAGTAACCGAGGTATAGGTGAAATGCGTGGGTCCATGCTGAACAAGTTGCGAAGAAAGTTCCTCTGATAAATTGTGAACGAAATTAGCATCATCACACTCCTTGAAAATATCGGCATTCAGATCACCCATGATAAATTTCTGACTATAATCAAGACTAAATTTGCGTAGATTATTTAAAAGGTCTGATTCACCCACAAAGGCAATCTTTGGTGGCCGATGGATAACGGCAACAAATACAGGAGGCAAATCACGCTCTTGAATGCTGCATAAAATATGTTCAGGTATGCCTGGTTTAAATGGTAGCTCGGTTTCAGACGTCGATAATATTTGACATTTAAGGCCAGATATAAAGCCACTACACCACTAATGGAATTTCGGTCTTGCCTAATTACCATATAGTCTTTTATCTGATTGACGGTATCCTAAATCCTCGTGTCAAGTTTAGACTTCGCTACCCCGGAGATATCATAGGAGAGGAAATCAGAGAGAACCTGACGGTACCCTTCGATATATTATATTATATTTTACAGCCTACTAACCCGTACGGCGAGTCTTACGCGCGGAGCACGCTAAATACTTAAAAACATCTAGTGCAACCAAATTTGTGCCCGACTGTATGCGCGTGATTATATCTACTACTAGGATATATAGAAACGCTACACATCCTAGTAAGATGTATAGATGTATAAAAATTCTCCATATCGTCGACCATCCATTTGAAAATCGAGACCAACGTCTTCGAAACGCGTAGTACACAAACTTCAGCAGAAAGAAATATATATACGAAAGTAAACACAAGCTGCGATTAAGTGCAATGCATCTAATACCCGCGGTGAAACTCGATGTATCGTTGATCGCGCGCGCCCGGGCCAACATACTCTTTTCTATCATTCATTCAAATTATCTATATTAGTTTCCATTTATTTCTATTAATTTCTCCGACACGTAAAACTTGCCACACGGGTTATAAGGCTGTAAAATCTTTTACGCACTATGGTACATCCGACGCGTTATTGAGATTAGAGGAAAAATATTATTGTGAATGGATTAGTTATGCCTTGGACGCTCGCTGCGCTCGCGACCGCGGCCCAACTACTATCCATTCACAATGATATTTTCCCTCTGATCGCATTAACGTGTCATATATACCAAAGTACATAAATAACTAATATATTGAATATTAAATTATATTATATATTAAAGAAAAAGACTATAAAGGTTTGAATTTTTTACGATTTTACTAATTTTATTTATTTATTAAATTTTTCAAATATAATTGACTTTAATTTCAGTGTTAATTAATGATAGTAAATAATCTGTGATATATTAATATTCAAATTTTTGTGACACGTACATGTCATTAATACGGTCAAATTGACAGATAAGCGAGAGTATAATGACGTGTTACAAAGATTTGAATTAGCTTTACAAACTGTTTGTGATATGACTAGCAAATTTTGTTCTCAATAATTTTTTATTATTATTGACTGCTTTTTGTTTAATTTGTGTTATGGTGTTATATTAAATTATTTATTTATTAATTTTTTTATTTATACAAAAGATAATATGATGTTTTATGTGGATCATTCACAGAAGAAAGGTAAAATAAATTTTATAACCGCAATCTTTGTGCAAATTTTAGCGTACATGGTTGCTACTTATCTGTGCTTTTGATTATCGAGCGACGCATTAGAGATACTATGGATGTTTTAAATGCCAGATGTGAGCATTAAATTGATCAATTAGTAAGTAATTCTATAGTAAATATGAAAGTGTTAGTATGATTGTAAAATGATTGTTTTTTAATAAAGGTATAGCCTGATGAGGATGGAGAACTTCCATCGAAACGTCGCCATTTAAATATTTTTATGGTTTGTTCTCTAAAATCGACAAAAATACCTTTCTTCTAACCAACTGCGTGGACAATAATAACAACAAATTTATATAAATTTAAATTATCTGTTCACATAATTATTCTCAACACCTTAAATTATTCCATCTTGCTATTTTTTATTGTACAACGCAAGATAACATTGGATCATTTATTA
This sequence comes from Theocolax elegans, assembly GCA_026168455.1. Classification (NCBI taxonomy): domain Eukaryota; kingdom Metazoa; phylum Arthropoda; class Insecta; order Hymenoptera; family Cerocephalidae; genus Theocolax; species Theocolax elegans. Next base: position 45,140,345 of record CM047428.1, on the reverse strand, counting down.
TTACATTATTTTAATTACAATTATTATATTATATTAGAATATATTATTTTTTTTAAATGTATTCTATAAATCTATTCAGTGAATTCTAGTTTCTTTAAAATGCTTCAATCTTAATCTGAATGTTTCAATACTACATGACTAACAAGGAGGGGTTCCACCTTCCGAGAAACGGATTTCCTTGCAACTTAGAGAGCTATTTTCTGGTACCCAAATATAAAAGAATTCATACTAAATTCAATCTCATAGGCTGTTTGACGAAAGCTATACGCAGTTAACGAAAATTTGTAAAAAATATTTTTAAGGGGATGTCGGAGCCATATAGCCTCCATCAAAAGCCGCTCGATCTCGCGGCTTCGAATGGCGCTGTAGTCAGATGTCGATTTCTACGATAAACGTACTTAAAACATAAATTATAAATTTTGCAGTTACATAGAGCTGTTGAAAAATACTTTCCCCCCTAGCTATAACTAAAATTAAGGTAATTGTAATATTATTCTTGGCAGCAAATGATTATTTTTTAAAAAAAATGTGAAATACGTTGCGTGTAGTATTACGGCAGATACAGATTCATTGAATATGAGACGTATTTCACATTTCTTTAAAAAAATAAACATTTGCTGCCAAGAGTAATATTACAATTACCTTAATTTTAGTTATAGCTAGGGGGGAAAGTATTTTTCAACAGCTCTATGTAACTACAAAATTTATAATTTATGTTTTAAGTACGTTTATCGTAGAAATCGACATCTGACTACAGCGCCATTCGAAGCCGCGAGATCGAGCGGCTTTTGATGGAGGCTATAGCTCCGACATCCCCTTAAGCTTAATCGCCAATAACTCGGAAATAAATAGACATAGAATAGATTCAAACTCAAATCCATTAAATAGTTGAGATTAAGTAGACATAGTTTTTTAAAAAAGAAGCTCAAATATCTCAGATTGGACAAAAATTATGGAAAAAATAAGAATTAGATATAATTTTAACAAAAATTTAGTATTAAAATTTGGTAGACTTTTTAGGCAAATATTTCGTCTAATTCTTATTTTTTCCATAACTTTTGTCGAAATTAAGATTTTGAGCTTTCTTTTTAAACTATCTCTAGTTGATCTCAACTATCTAATAGATTTGAGTTTGAGTATTTATATCTATTTTATTCCGAGTTATTGGCGATTAAATTTAAGCATTCTACAAAGGTGTAAAACTTTACAAGTATTGTGTAATTCCAATCACACTTTCACAATTGTTATCTTACTTTTAATAAGTTATCGTACTAGAAAGTACTGAAAACGAAATCGAATTAGCAACTATTTCAGTTGAAAAATAACGCATTTTTTCAGAAAAATATACTACTACTCTCTTATGTCCTAAAGCAATAAATAAACATTAATATTTATAATAATACTCATTTGTGCAAAATTAATTTCTTCATATCTAATATAATATAATATAATATATAATAATCAGTGCCAAGATGGCGTCGAAAGAGAACATCCTCCAGATAAGCTCGACTGTAAAGTATACAACTGTCACCCTAAGCAAGAAGTAAAAACAGTGATATGCATCATTTGTGAAAGTTTATACCACAGAAGTGATTTTGAAAAAATAAAAAATCATAAATATGTGGGTGAAAACCTAAAAATCTGTCCGGATCACAGACTTAAAGATACAACCTTACAATCAGATCAACAATATATTTTAAGTGATGTGGCTAAAAAAGTGATTGCTGCTATTAAATTAAAAAAGACAGAAGAATTAGGAGAAGAGTTATTGCAAGAATTGCATAATAAAACAGTTGAGAAACAAAATGCAACTATAGGAAATGAAGACAATGAAATCGAAGATTTGATAAAAGAAAATACCTTATTGAAAGAACTAATTACTGAGTTACAAGAAAAAAATCAAATTCAAAAAGAATTAATAGAAATAAAGAAGTAAAAAAGTATGGAAAAAGTAACAATTACAAAAACATATGCAGAAGTTATAAGTGACATTAGACCAAAACAGAAAAAAGTGCTTAGAATAACGGTAAAGACCAACGACCCAAAGCAAAAAAATACTATGGAATTGCTTACGAGTTGCATTGTATTACAGAAAGATATACAGACAAAGTTCATATGTAAGAAAAATGACACTGAAATAGAAATAAGCTACATGAATGCCAGAAGTGTACAAGCAGTTGAGTCAGCACTAAGCAGAAAGTTAAAGAACTGTAATATTAATATAGAACAACAAGGAAATCCAAAGATAAAAATAGTAGGAATAGACAATGTTACACAAATGGATGAGAATGGTATTGAAAGTGATATAAATACAAATTGGAATGGCAAACAAGATTAATGCAAAAACAACACAATAATGGATCATCAGTTAAATCTACTAGAAACAATACAAAAGAATCTTCAACAACGTGAGAGGGTATATGATGATATTGAAACTTTTAAAAAAGATAGGAAAATTAATAGTAACTTAATATTACGTCTTAATATTAGAAGTTAAGAAGCAAATTTTGAAAAACTACAAATCTTGATTAAAAGTTTCAAAATCAAACCATATGTGATTGTGTGTACTGAGGTATGGTATTTAGAAAATTATCAGTATTATAATATAAATGAATATAGTATATATTATAATAATGGAGAAATTAATAAAAATGATGGGGTAGTAGTTTGTGTTAGAAATATGTAATACATGTAAGCGAAACGATAGTTATAGGTATGCTGAAAATACTAAATACAATAGTTACATTAGATAATAACAAACTGCTTGAAATATCCTCATTATATAGGTCTCATGATCTGCATTATTCAGAATTTAACATAAATTTAAAAAATTACTTAGAACAAAAAAAGAATAAAGCGGTAAATCATATAATAATTAGCGATTTTAATATTAACGTACTGTAAAATAATGCTATAAGTACAGATTTTCTAAATAATCTATTTGAAAAAGGTTTTCTTTCGAGTTTCACTAACATCACAAGACCAAAAAACTTAACAACGGAATTAGGCACTTGCATATATAATATGTTTTAAAAAACGTATTTTCTCAATACTAAAGGGTTAACTATAAAAATACCATTAACAGACCATTATCCATTAGTCCTCGAATTACAAAATCAAAATCTTCAATCAAATAAAAGTGAAAGAAAAGAAACAGCTTACTGTTACAATTACAATAAAATATTTAACAACGTGTTGCAAATTGAGTGGTCCAAATATTGAAATCTAAGAGATCCTAATGAAATTATTTAAGGAATGATAAAAGATATACAATTATGTTGTGAAAATGCAAAATATAAAAAACTGAAATGGAATAAATCAAAAAACAAACCGAGGAAAGATTGGATAACCAAAGCGATCTTAAATTCATGCAGTAAAAAAGAAAAATTGTACAAAAAGCTGAAAGAGCAGCCGGAAAATAAAAATCTACAGGCGCAATACAAAATTTTCGTCAAAACCCTTGATAAAGTTATTAAAGAAGCAAAAATTAATTATAACAAAAAAACTATAGAAGAAAATAGACACCATCAAAGAAACTATGGAATTGTATAAATAATAAAATTGGTAGAAACAAAGGCAAAAATGCTACTAACATAAAACAACTGAAAATGGAAGACAATACTATAATTAAAGAAGAAAGTGAAATAGTAAATAAAATGAATAAATATTTTTGCAGACTAGGAGAAACATTAAGTAATAAAATTACAAAGCCAAATATGAGAAATCTAGGATTACCTAGAAGCAATCCAAAAACAATCTTCTTAAAAGCTACAAATAAAACAGAAATCTTAAATATAATAAATGATCTAAAACCAAAAAATGGCGGAGTAGACAAGATAAATGCAAAAACTTAAAAAACAATAGCCACAATTTGCATAGAAACATCAATCTGGCCCCAGATCAACTTAAATCAGCTGAAGTTATTTCAATATATAAAGCAGGAAAGCAAAATTAAATGGGTAATTACAGATCCATATCATTAATATCTAATATCGCCAAAATTTTTGAAAAACTAGTACATATTAGATTTTTGATTTCATAAGCAAGAGTGAAATAATAAGCGAAAAGCAATTTGGATTCATCAAGTGTAAAGGAACTAAAGATGCACTAAGTCTTATATCTAAAACGATATATGAAAAACTAGATCAAAGTAAACCAATTCCTATTACTTTTCTAGATTTGGCAAAAGCCTTTGACACAGTAAATCACGAAATATTATTAGATAAGTTATATGCATATGGAGTAAGCGGAAAAGCCCACTATCAAATAATTAAAACAGGAGTACCGCAAGGAACAATACTTGGTCCTTTACTTTTTATATTATATTTAAATGATTTATTAACTAAAATGCCAGTAAACACAATAGTGTCTTATGCTGATGATACTGCTGTAATAGCAACCGGGGAAACATGGAAAGAAGTAGAAATCAAAATTAATACATATTTAGAAGATGACTCTACTTGGTTAAGACTAAATAAATTAACTATAACTGTTCAAAAAACTGTATATATTACTTGTGGCAATTATATAGATAGTGTACCAGACAATATAGATATTAAAATCAACAATGAACTACTCAATAGAGTAACTAAAACAAAATATTTAGGAATAATTCTTTATTCAAATATGAGATGGAGTGATCATATTGAGTATCTTATAAGCAAGACTAGGTATCTCATTTATAGTTTTCGTAAAATAGCGAAATTTATGGATACGTATACACTAAAAATTGTGTACTATGCACTTTTTCACAGTATGATAAGTTACGGTATAATTGCATGGGGTGGAGCATATCAAAATAAACTACAACTGTTACAAGCTGTACAAACAAGAATATTAAAAATAATCAACAAGAATATATCGTCGCCTCCGAATAAAAACATTCTAACTCAGAAATCGCTTGGAAAATACGTTAACTCAGAATTCGCTTGGAGAACACGTTAACTCAGAATTCGCTTGGAGAACACGTCAACTCAAAAATCGCTTGGAAAACACGTTAACTCAGAATTCGCTTGGAGAACACGTTAACTCAGAAATCGCTTGGAGAACATGTTAACTCAGAAATCGCTTGGAAAACACGTTAACTCAAAATTCGCTTGGACAACACGTTAACTCAAAAATCGCTTGGAGAAGACTTTAACTCAAAAGTTGCTTGAAGAACACGTTAATTCAGAGGATGATTTTTGGCGCCTCGATTTAAGTTGGCACCACTACCAAAAATTTTTAACAGTTCAAGAATAAATAAAAAAACTTTCATATATTTATACACGTATTTTTTTTTTAATTTCTCTAAGCGTTCTTATTATACACTAATGCGTTCTCCTAAAAAAGGTGGAAAATTCTTTAAATATTTAAGAAAATCGTAGAAATTAGTGTTTTCGATAACTTTATGAAATCGATATTTATACGGGCTCTCCATAAATGTGTAAAAGTACATAAATTTATTTCTACTATAAATCGTAGAATAAATATTTGAAAGAATTGATATTGTGATGTGTTGGTACTTTATTTTTATGAAATTGCATTATTTCATAATTATATTGTTTTTAATATAAATATTAAAAAATTTGCGTTGTTTAGTTTTAGCGATTATCTAAAAAATATTTTGTATGGGAGAAAGTTCAACTGTATTCCCCCTTGCGACGCAAAGTATACTTTATACACACACACACACACACACACACACACACACACACACACACACACACACACACACATATATATATATATATATATTATAATTAAGTCAAAATTAAATTCATTATTTAAGTTAATTAATGCAAAATTTAACAGCATTGAATTAATTTAGAAATTCATATAATTAAGTAAGCTATTATCAAAGTGAACAGGGTGAATACTTTTATTTACACTTCTGGAGTAATATCCGATAATCCCCTCAAATGAATTATATTATTATCCTCGCTTATGCTGAGGCGACAACTTTTATCTGAGAGAATATACACCTGTGTACTATATTTTATAGTAGAAATAAATTTATGTACTTTTACACATTTATGGAGAGCCCGTATAAATATCGATTTCATAAAGTTATCGAAAACACTAATTTCTACGATTTTCTTAAATATTTAAAGAATTTTCCACCTTTTTTAGGAGAACGCATTAGTGTATAATAAGAACGCTTAGAGAAATTAAAAAAAAAATACGTGTATAAATATATGAAAGTTTTTTTATTTATTCTTGAACTGTTAAAAATTTTTGGTAGTGGTGCCAACTTAAATCGAGGCGCCAAAAATCATCCTCTGAATTAACGTGTTCTTCAAGCAACTTTTGAGTTAAAGTCTTCTCCAAGCGATTTTTGAGTTAACGTGTTGTCCAAGCGAATTTTGAGTTAACGTGTTTTCCAAGCGATTTCTGAGTTAACATGTTCTCCAAGCGATTTCTGAGTTAACGTGTTCTCCAAGCGAATTCTGAGTTAACGTGTTTTCCAAGCGATTTTTGAGTTGACGTGTTCTCCAAGCGAATTCTGAGTTAACGTGTTCTCCAAGCGAATTCTGAGTTAACGTATTTTCCAAGCGATTTCTGAGTTAGAATGTTTTTATTCGGAGGCGACGATATATTCCAAAAAGTAATTCCCTTTATACAGATATTTCTTTATCATCCACGCATAATTGATTTTGAAGAAATATTTTTCGATCTTGGTGAATAAACCACACTTTTAATTAGATGGCGACGTTTCAATCACTTTTCGTCATCCTCTTCAGGCTATACCTTTATTTATAAAACGAATACACTTGAATATACATAAATAATTGTAGGTTTTGTTTTAAGCCTAATGATTAATAACATTTTACTTACTACTTGTCAATATAAATCGATTAACGTTTAAATTTTGATCGTAGTATCACTGTGTCGTCGCACTAAAATAATGAAAACAAGTATATTTAAAAACAATGAAATTTACTTTATCATATGCACAGAAGTTAAGTGATTACGATGACTACCTTCATCTTATCAACAGCTCGATAATTTAACATTATTCAATAAATAAATAAATTAAATAAATAAATAAATTAAGACAACACAAAAAAATGTAAATACACGAACAGAAAGCAAAAGCAGTCAGAGGACTAGAACAATTTATCACAGACTGTAAACTAAATTTACTCGCAGCTAATATACACAGCTATAGTAATGTATAGCATGACACTAACTATACACGTGTTAGAGCGCGATTATTGAATTTAACTCACATTTAATTATATTAATTTTAAAATAAGTTAATTTTTATGGTGCATCCAATATTTATAAGCTAAACATTAAATTGTGTATTATGTTAAAATTAATAATAAAAAATAAAAATAAAGCATTTTTATTTAAATTATAAATTAAAAAAATGTTTAAAAAGTATAGAATTAAAAGAAAATTATATAAATAAAAATTTTTTTGACTAGAATCATAAGCTGCAAAGGAGAAAAAAATAATCACTAAAATCAAGGCTGTTTTTTCAATCTGCTAATAATACCATTGTAATGTTGACTAAGTTTTCGTGTGTCATCTTTAACATTTATTGCATTTTTTTCTAATTTAATATGTACCATTTCAGATATTAATCTTTTATTCCAAATACTTTCTCTATCTAAAATTGAGATATCGTAAAAGTTAAAAGAATGATTAAAAGAAGCTTCATGGTCATTAATAACAAATTGTGAATCTTTCTTTTTGGTATTTAACTTATGTTCGTTAATTCTGCACTGTAATTGTCTTTTCGTATCTCCAACATAACACACATTGCAATCTTTACATGGAATTTTATAAACAACATTAGTCTGTAGGCTCTTTTCTGATTTTTCTTTCCCCCTCACAATGATATTATTAATATTGTTACAAATCGTAGGTACAGGTCTAAAATGATGTTGTTTTATTGTATTTTCAATTTTTTCATAAAAACCAGGTACAAATGGTAATTTTACTGTACCTAAATATTTTAGTTTCCTTAGACGTGGTCTCACTGTTTACTAATATACCAGCTGAACTTCTAATAAAAAGCATTGAAAAACGTGATCATTTGATATCAAAAAAATATAACATACCACTGTCAGAAATAATTAATGCTGTAACATTTTTAATGTATAATACGTTTTTTAAATGGGATGGTAAATATTACCAACAAATTTTTGGCAGCCCAATGGGATCACCAGTAAGTCCTCAATTTGCTGATTTAGTGATGACCGACTTGGAAGAGGAGTGTATCAATAAATTAGATTTTCAACCATTATTTTATTTTCGCTATGTTGATGACACTATTATGTGTATACCTGAAGATAAATTAGATACAGTGCTTAATATTTTCAATAGCTATCATAGTAGATTACAATTCACGCAAGAAAAAGAAATAAATGGTACTATTAACTTCTTGGAAATATCATTAATTAGACATAATACAAATAAAATAATTACAAATTGGTATAGAAAAGAGACTTTTTCAGGTAGATTTTTGAACTTTGAATCGAGTCATACAATACAGCAAAAGAGGGCTATGGTGTATACTTTGATAGATAAAGCTACTTTATTATCTCACAAAAAGTATCACAAATCCAACCTTCAAATTGTTAAACAATTTTTATATGATATCAATTATCCGATGAAATTTATTAATCACAACGTTAAAAAGAGGTTGGATAAAATTAAATATAGTAATAGTAATAATACAGTGAACCAAAATAATAAAAATAAAAAATATTTAGGTACAGTAAAATTACCATTTGTACCTGATTTTTATGAAAAAATTGAAAATACAATAAAACAACATCATTTTAGACCTGTACCTACGATTTGTAACAATATTAATAATATCATTGTGAGGGGGAAAGAAAAATCAGAAAAGAGCCTACAGACTAATGTTGTTTATAAAATTCCATGTAAAGTGTGACAAGGTGGATTTAATCCACTTGTCATATAGATGCCAGCATTACCGACACCGCGAAGCGGCGCGGTATCGGTAGCATATGAGAGCAATAAGCAGGCGCTACGACCAGTGCGGGCGTAGCGCAGTGGTTAGCGTGAACGCCTTCGGATCCGAAGGGGCTCGGGTTCAAGACCCGACGCCCGCTTCATTTTTTATTCAGCACTTAAAAAGCCTCATGCCACATTGGCGCCCAACGTAAAAAACCCACCTGCTTAAAACCTTGTACATAGTGTAAATAGTCCCTAATCCCTTCCTTAAGCAGCCTTCCCCAGCAGCAGCGCTCCTAGAATAATTTGAGGGAATTGTTCTAGTGAGCAATGAGCAGAAGCAAAGCCTCCTCCCCAGCCTATAATACGTCTCGATGTCTTACAGACACTCGACGGTTTGGTGGGGGGGATTGTGACAAGGTGGATTTAATCCACTTGTCATATAGATGCCAGCATTACCGACACCGCGAAGCGGCGCGGTATCGGTAGCATATGAGAGCAATAAGCAGGCGCTACGACCAGTGCGGGCGTAGCGCAGTGGTTAGCGTGAAGGCCTTCGGATCCGAAGGGGCTCGGGTTCAAGACCCGACGCCCGCTTCATTTTTTATTCAGCACTTAAAAAGTCTCATGCCACAAAAGATTGCAATGTGTGTTATGTTGGAGAAACGAAAAGACAATTACAGTGCAGAATTAACGAACATAAGTTAAATACCAAAAAGAAAGATTCACAATTTGTTATTAATGACCATGAAGCTTCTTTTAATCATTCTTTTAACTTTTACGATATCTCAATTTTAGATAGAGAAAGTATTTGGAATAAAAGATTAATATCTGAAATGGTACATATTAAATTAGAAAAAAATGCAATAAATGTTAAAGATGACACACGAAAACTTAGTGAACATTACAATGGTATTATTAGCAGATTGAAAAAACAGCCTTGATTTTAGTGATTATTTTTTTCTTCTTTGCAGCTTATGATTCTAGTCAAAAAAATTTTTATTTATATAATTTTCTTTTAATTCTATACTTTGTGACAAGGCAAGTGTGCCTGTCATGGTGCAAGCGAGCACACACACATTCCTACCTACCTATTACCCAAATTACCTACCTAAACCGTATAGAAAGAAGCCTAACACCGAGCACACATATCCCTAGCTACCTATATAAAAAGATAACCCCACTAAAACCGAAGAAGCTACACCCTGGAGCAGAAGCGGAGCCAGCACACACATGAGTCGAGGAAACCAGTAGCCACCAAGAGGCTACATGCAGGGCGAACAGCACTCGAAGAGCCTGGAGACATCAGCTGAGTGCGAAGGCAGCATAAGAGCATGGACAGGGCATCGAGGTCCAAAGTACAAAGAAGACGGCTGTTGCAACTGCAGCAATGGTTACAGCATACCCATGGAGCCTCAATCCGGAAGGAGCCATCCAACAGCAACGGACTCGTACAGGGAGATCAACCTGTAAAGCATAATCATGAGTATGTTTTTCAAGACTAAGGAGCAGGTAGGAGTACACAAGACTGTGTACAGGAGTAGAGGTGTATAGGAGCCAGGTTTAGAGGTTATGTGAGCATAAATATTGCTCACATATACTAACTAAATAACAAGGCACCTGTCAAGTGACTCCTTACCGTATTATAGCAGCCGCGCCGTAGAACCGAGGAACAGCCTCCGGAGCCGACGTCGTGAAGAGACGTCTCAGCAGCCAAGAAGCCACGAAGTAGAGAGAGACGGAGATAGCGACACGTATGTGCACCCACCGAGCAGCCACGACCCGTCAACCACGGCAGTAAGGCTCGTCGTCCATCTGGAAATAAAACCATGGATCTATTAGCCGATAATTAATAAGGAACGAGGTTATAATTACCAAATAGCAGCCTCGCCGTCGCCAGTCGTCGTCGTCGTCGTCTCACTCGAACCGCCTAGCAGAACACTAACAACAACATCAAGCCGCTCTCGCTGTAAGGCCGCGCTCGCACTGCGCGGAGACGGTCGCGACGCATGCGCGCGGCGCTCTCGCAGGACGAAGCACACACAGAGAGCTCGGGAACACGGCCGTGACGAGACGTATAGAAACGCACGAAGCGAGATTTGAGCCTTTTTCCACGTTCTTCACGTACGATATTAAGAGTCCGAAGAGTGTGCACCGGGTGCAATTGAGAGCAATTGAGAGCGAGAAATCACCTGTATAAGGTTGGTGCAAAGTGCTATCCCTACCGTGTTCCTCTCCTCGTAAGGTGTGTGTGCCGCACTTCCCCTTTTGCGTATTCGCACACGTGGCCGGCGTCGCCATTTTTGTCGATCGAGCGGGTATTCGATCGAGCAGCAGCTATATCGCCGCGCGTGAAATTATACTGATATAATAGTGAGCCCTCCCGCCGTTATACTTAATTAACGTTATTATTAATAATCAGCAGCCGTTAATGTTTAGCCGCGAGCACGACTGGCAACCGTGTATCTAATTTATATCATATAATAAACTCTTTGTGTTTTATCATTGATATTAATTTCATCACCCGCACCCTGATCCCCAGTGCGGTGTGACAACTTTTTAAACATTTTTTTAATTTATAATTTACATAAAAATGCTTTATTTTTATTTTTTATTATTAACTTTAACATAATACACAATTTAATGTTTAGCTTATAAATATTGGATGCACCATAAAAATTAACTTATTTTAAAATTAATATAATTAAATGTGAGTTAAATTCAATAATCGCGCTCTAACACGTGTATAGTTAGTGTCATGCTATACATTACTATAGCTGTGTATATTAGCTGCGAGTAAATTTAGTTTACAGTCTGTGATAAATTGTTCTAGTCCTCTGACTGCTTTTGCTTTCTGTTCGTGTATTTACATTTTTTTGTGTTGTCTTAATTTATTTATTTATTTAATTTATTTATTTATTGAATAATGTTGAGTTATCGAGCTGTTGATAAGATGAAGGTAGTCATCGTAATCACTTAACTTCTGTGCATATGATAAAGTAAATTTCATTGTTTTTAAATATCCTTGTTTTCATTATTTTAGTGCGACGACTCAGTGATACTACGATCAAAATTTAAACGTTAATCGATTTATATTGACAAGTAGTAAGTAAAATTTTATTAATCATTAGGCTTAAAACAAAACCTACAATTATTTATGTATATTCAAATGTATTCGTTTTATAAATAAAGGTATAGCCTGAAGAGAATTACGAAAAGTCATTGAAACGTCGCCATCTAATTAAAAGTGTGGTTTATTCACCAAGATCGAGAAATATTTCTTCAAAAAAAAGAAACTCCTTTTAATTTACAGAAATTATTTACTTTTGAATGTCTTCAGTATTATTACAATAGTTTGAAGAATCAATATATAAACTCTTTAAGTAGAACAAGAAAAATACTTATATTACCACCCAAGTATCACAAAAATGTCAGTACAAAAAACAATTGTATAATTTCAATCAGTGCTTTTAATTCTTTACCAAATGAATTAAAGCCACTTGATATGAGTAAAAAATCAAATATAATAAAAATAAAGGTTTGGAGAGCAAAAAATGGCTAGTACTAATATAGATTGGAATATAGACTGTAACCAACTCAAATTATGGCTACTGACCACTTTTTCGCAAGAAAAATATCAGAAATGTCAAAAACACAGCAAGAACAAAAGATCTCTTGAAAATAGGTATATTTTCCATAAATGACTTAGAACAACACGAGAACATAGTACTTGACATAAGAACTTACATAAGCGCAAATGGTACTGTAAATATTATAATAATAGACAATATCGCCGTATATCGAATTTTAACTACTCCAAAATGATCACTCTATACTCAAAAATGGAAGTAAAAATATATAAACTAACCAAAGTAATTATGTATATATATTTATAAGAAACAGAGACAACCAAAACAGACATAAAAATTATAGAATTAAAAAAAGAAACACCTAGTACAGAAAAAAAATTGATTCAACAACTGAAAGATATAAGCCAATAGAAACAGTTATTAATACGATTGATGAAATGGCTGAAACAAATAACAGAAGAGCTAGAAAAAAGCAAGTAGATGAAGCACCAGGTCAGAAGATACTACAAATAAATAATCATAGGATGACCTATGAAGACATTAATTATCTAGGATCAAACAAAGCCATATTTTACTTTAACAGAGGAATAAGAGAAGACATAAGAAGACTCGGCATTACAACGCACAACAATGTTACCGCACTATAGAGTAACCTGTGCAGTTGGACTTACATGTTCTGCAAGACTGAGTAGCATTGAAAAAATAATATTTGCCAGAAACATAAATGCATCAACAGAAACGTATACAACAGCGAGATCAATGCTAGTAAGGTATTGGTAAAACAAGACCTTCGAAAAAATTTACAAAATATATATTTTATTTTTCTTACAATAAATTAAAACTTCAATGTAGAATCTAAGAAGAAGTATAATATAATTTTATCAAAAAAGCAAAAAAAAAAAAAATAAAATCCAAAAATATAAATAATAGAATAATTATAAGTATTTAAACAAATTCCCTAAAACAAGGCTGTTATCATAGTTAATAGATGGATTATATAATTATTAATACTTAAGTAATATATAGAAACGTTAAAAGTTTAGTTATGGGAGTCAGATAGACCTCTATAATCAATGTAAGTGTGAATGAATGGGTTTTGTGATGATGCGATACATGTCTGGAAGTTCGATGTGGAATGGTAACGTCAAGAAACCAATTATGAATGAATGAAAAAGGATAAAAGAATAAATGATTGTATGGTTGGAAGTTATTGCTGTGATATCACAGCGAAGCTAACCAACATTGTTTTTTTGTTTTAAGATTGTAATCCGGACCTACGCACAGGGAATTATATTTCTCTCTGTAGGATTCGAGGAGTTGTAGTGGGTTATTGTTGTAAGATAATTACTGCATTGTGTTACGTCCTAGGGTAGACGTAACGTAGAAAAATAAAATGGACTGAATTTAAATTAAAGATAGAGGTTCCCCGTTTTAGTACGCGTATAGCGTCAAGGACGGGTAGCAATTCTCCTCGGTCTAGCACAAGTCATAGACCCTTCCGAAATTTTCATGCATGGGTAAGGCCGAGATGGAACAATGAGCGAAGGCGAGGTAAGAAAAACAACCACCCTTATTGGGCGGGAGATCTACGGCTGACCGGTATCTGCAACTGCTCGGCTGTCTCTCTCGCTCTCGTTGAACTTCGATGCAAAGACTCACCTTACAATAGAAATGCGGTATAGACTAGTTGGAATTTAAAGGGATAGGAAAATGACTGGTGTTTAAAGGTTTAAAGAGACTGAACAAGTGACTTTCGATTTTCTTACTTTATTTCGCGTTAAATTTTGGATACAGGATTTACCTTACTTGAGAAAAGACTAAAGAGCAAGAGCACCCACTCCCGGCGCGACATCCCTATTTATATCAAGGGTTTGGGGTGGACTTTTGGCTACATTATTGTACATTTACTTAGTTAGTTTATTCTTTGTCATGCGTGTTCCAATTAAGTTAGTGGCTAGAATTTAAGGCGGTCCCTGTCTTGACGATAACATCCTAGCTTGAGTATTAAACGCATGCGCACGCGTGTGCGTATGTGTGTGTGTGTATGCGCATGTGTGTACGTTGCGTCTATGATGACGCGACACCTCTCCCCTTAGAGAAGTTTAAGGCCAGGCGTAAACGTCCATGCGTTTGTTGTCTTGTTTTGTTATTTTGGTGGTTGTTTGTGCTCTTTTTTTTTTTAAAACCTAGATATTACAATCATTGCTATATAAATTTGTATCTATATATTATTGTATTTTGTTTATAAATACATGTATGCATATGAATATATATATTTTTTATTTTTCTTTTATTTTGTGCACTTATTCTAGTCAATCCAAAAGACGAAAAATAAAAAAAAATAAACATGAGAAAGGAAAGACTAGAAGTAAGGAAGAAATCATTCATTCTTTTAATATTTTTGTCCAGCTGTCCTTCTTTGTCTTCTAAGGAGCTCGTATACTTCCTCCTTGCATGAATCGCAGACGTGGCGTGATAAATCTCCGTATTCCCAGATGCACTAACAATTCGATCCTTGGTATCTGGGGCTGTCAAATCGGCCAATGAATTCACATCGCGGGCAATAATGCCACGTGCTTTCACCCTTAAACCACATTCGTCGAGCTGGTCGCTCGACTTCTTCCGTACTACCGTAATCCAGTAGGGATAATCTTTAGATTCAGATCGCTGTCTCAATGATTTGTTACTCCTGGCTTCAGTAATCCGTCCATTACATTTTCCAGAAAACTGCCGTATTTCTGCCGGTGGTACCGCACAATATTTGGATCCAACTCATTGCAGATCCTATCTCGTACGTGTTGCGTGTTCCACCATTGGCTAACTATTCTTTCGTCAGAAATGTATGCTGGATAGTTGTGTCTGGCTACTCCTATTCGGGCACGAGTTGACCGACGTACTTGTCCGTCTCTCATTAGGTACACCCATAAAGACATGTATTTCCTTAGAAGCTCCCACAGGACTGTTGTTCTTTTTAATGCTCGTCATTCCGTCAGTCACCCCACTGACGACTCGAGTTCTATGTCCATGTCCCAGTTGTCTTTGCTGATCTTGATGTGTGGGGGTGGACGTGTGGCCGTGTTGTTGCTACAATTAAGAATAGATTGTCAATCGTGAAACCCCCCTATTTCTAGGCTGGTACTTGTGGATTTTATGTTTTCTTTGCCCCCGTGACTTAATTATGATGAAAGTGGTTATAATTTTTTATAAACAAACATTTATATTTAAATGATAAACAAACATATTGTTTACAATATATTTTTTTAATATAATAAGTAATTGTTAATTATAAGTCATTTTTAAGTGCCATAAACATTGTTACTTGGTTCATTTTTCTCGGATAAAACTAGCGTGTTCGGAGGTGGTTCTGGTTCATACGTCTTGGGTGGTGTTTTCGGAGTTACATACACGTGTTCTCGAGGTAAGAAATTCCTTTGTAT
Organism: Theocolax elegans; assembly: GCA_026168455.1. Classification (NCBI taxonomy): domain Eukaryota; kingdom Metazoa; phylum Arthropoda; class Insecta; order Hymenoptera; family Cerocephalidae; genus Theocolax; species Theocolax elegans. Next base: position 45,124,405 of record CM047428.1, on the reverse strand, counting down.
TGTCGGATCAACTGGTCGCTTTATACACACAAATGTATCTTTTGACTTTCGGTCGAAGCCCCTTTAAAAATGCCCTGATTGCTAGATTTTCGCGTTGTAGGCATGAATCGGTTATTTCCCTACATTATTCTTATGCTATTTCTCCAAGTGCTTTATAGACATGTAACATTCTTTCCATTCTTGCGCCGGATTGAAAAGTGCTTTTGTTTCGTTTTTGCGATGCCCATGTAAGTTGAATTCTCAAACTAATCAAAGCGCTCATAACATTATATCTTTGTACTTCTGCTAATGTATATAATTTTTTCCATTTTACAAATATTTATTTTTTTTTTAATTTTATAAATAACCCCTTTTATTATTTGTTTAATAAATATGCAGTTGAAACAACAAAATTTACACGTTATCGAATTTGCGTTTTCTACGTGGCGGTACAGAAGATATATCCGGTTCTATAAATATTTGCGGATATAGATTATTTTGAACTCCACGGCTTACTATTTTACACTCTCCTGACTCATTGACTCTTGCCACAGTAGGTTGTGCCGTGTAGGTGCTAGGTTCGGGCGGGGCGAAAGGTACGTGCGAGTCTGAAAAATGTTCCGCTCGAGTGCCCGCTACTTTCGAAGGCGTAGCTTGTTCTTCCCTCTTTTTCCTTGCGTCACGCGTTGGTTTATCCCTTGCGACGTGTAGTAATAATTGGGTGACTGAATTCCAAATGGCTCCTATAATATGAAATGACCACCCATATAAACTATACAAAGCATAACCATGTAAAATGGTATCAACTATAAATTTTATTAAACGCCCTATCATAAAAATGCCTATAATAGCTTCGCTGAATGATCCGAAAGTGCATAATTACCCCCAAATTTTCATCCAAGTGTTATTGGCTAATTCTGTCAACGCTTCTTCATCGAATAATCGGGTAATAGACATACCGTTTTTATCTACCTTTTTCCCGATCATTCCTAATACAATTGTGTTCAATATGACTGGCCCTTCTACGGGAAACATAAGGTGTTGCTTAGTGCTTGAGTGTAAATTCCGCTTTTGCAAGTTCGGTTGGCTCTGTGTAATTTGAGTTATTTTTAGTAGTTGGTTTTAAAATGGCTGGTTTTACTCCCTTAGTTGTTCCTCTTGGTAAAATAGTAAACCAATCTTCCTCTAGTAAGAACATAGGAGGAATCAGAACACTGCAGACAGCTTCGATCCCATATTGTTTTAAAATATGTGTCCTTGGCGTCAAAAAATAATCTTTGCCGTCTTTGGTTACTAGTAACTCTTGGTAACATTTCGTAATTTCTCTTCGTTGAACGTCAATTTGTACGCACTTCATTAATGCACAACTTGTCCGGCTACCAAGCACATGCACTGTTGCTGCAAATGCTTAATGCATTTGATTTAACTCTTCTTTCCAATTCGCATTTTTGCAAAATTAAATTGTGATATAACGTTTTTAATTGTCCTTTAATATGTTTTTCTACGTAAACGAATTTAGAGTTTACGTATGCAAAAATGTCGAGATTCTCTATTGATGGATTTCTTACGGCTTGGAAGGTTTCTGTTATTGTTCCCTCTAGAAAAAATAATTTTGGGTGCTCTGTTCTAATTAATTCATAAGAACACACCGGAATTTGTCCTAAAGTCGTGAAAGCAAAGGTTATCTCGCTCGATTCCATTACATATACCGGATGTTGCTCATTGCCTTGTTCTACAACTTTATTAACCTAACCCGCATATAATTCTGATTAATTACTGAGTTCGCATGCCTGTACTGGTAACCTATCTCAAAAGGCGTACCCTGCTTCTACGTCAATACAATCATCTTGATTAAACTTACAACCCGTACCGGATCGTAAAATAACCTCGTTAGCATTTAAGTTTACCGGTGCATAGTAATCCCTTAAAGTAATGGTAACATAGCCCGTGACTATAGCATCGTCAAAAATACCATATGGATCCGCGTACATTCCCGCGTTACTACAATCTCCCGCTTGATCTACTTTCCCAATAAACGTCATTGGGTGGACAATCGATCCGTTCAGTTCTAATTTCCTTATCACTTTGTCTCGTACTCGGTGTGCGCGGTGTACATGCATTCTATTACATTCTTCCCTAGAAATGTCATCTATAAACTGAACCTTCCCTCCATTTTTGTGTTTTCTATGCGAAAACGCGCCGCAGTATGTTAGCGATTTTTTTAATTCTACTTTACAAAGCTTTACATGAGTGTTTGAAAAATCATTTAATTGCAATAGTCGTGCATAAATTTTTGTTGTATTTACTACAGGTTCAGGTATATCGCATTCTCCTACGTGAATTAACGAAAATGTTGTTAAATTTGAGACATGATGCGAACAGTCGTACCCTATGATTGTGTTAATATGGGTTTTCCTTGGTATAATTGTTGTGAGATAAATGATGGCCAATAGTGTTTTACAACTCATCTGCAACATTAAATAAGTTCATGAGAGCGTTCTTTTTGGAGTAGAGAGAGTCCTGGAGTTTGCCAGTAGAGTACTCTCGCCAGCAGAACGCAACTATAGCGTCTCAGAACGGGAATGCCTGGCCGTAGTATGGGCGATTAAGAAATTTCGACAATATATTGAGGGTTGCCAGTTTAAGATTATAACCGATCAAGGTAGTCTTTGTTTGCTATGCAATATACACAATCCAACGAGTCGGCTCGCCAGGTGGGCATTAGAACTCCAGTCTCATAATTTTACAATTGAGTACAGGAAAAGAGCTCTAAACTATGTCCCTGATGTACTTTCCCGCATGTACGAGGAAGACGAGCCGACCATCGCTTCAGTTTCTTGGAGCCAAACTACGAAAGATCCTTCGTACCTTTCATGGCTGAAAGACGTAACAGAACGACTTAGAGATTTTCCGGAATGGAAGATAATAGGGGGCAATTTGTATTCGTATCGCGTCGATAACGAGTTAGACGACGTGATGGAGGATCAAGACGTTTGGAAACTGGTTGTACCAGTGAAGCATCGGCAAGCCATACTCCGAGAGTGTCATGATGATCCGGCTGCTGGACACTTAGGTAGGGAAAAGACATTTGCTGGAGTAGCTAAATTGTATTATTGGCCGCGTTACTATGCTGAAGTCGGAGAGTATGTACGCAAATGTCAAGTCTGCCAACAGTGTAAGGTGGAGCAACTTCCTCCCATGGGTTTAATGGGTAGACGAGTGATAGAGAAGCCAAGGCAAGTAGTAGCAGGTGACGTTACTGGCCCACTTCCGCGGTCCACACACGGATACGAATACGTATTGGTCTTTTAGAAGCCTTTTAGAGGCGGTCCCGATTCAGAAAGCTAATGCTAGGACCATCGTAAAAGAGTTGCATGAGCGAGTCATCACACGTTATGGTTCCCCAGAGGTGTTTCTGTCAGACAACGGAACTGAGTTTAAAAATAAACTCCTTAGTGGACTACTTAGTGGAACGAGGAGTTGTCCATACGACGATTCCTCCTTACCATGCTCAGGTTAATCCTGTTGAACGTGCTAATCGGACGTTGAAGACAATGGTCGCGTCCTATATCACAGAGAAGCACAATACGTAGGATGAGAAACTCCCCGACTTGGTATTCGCTCTAAATACATCAACACAAGCTTCAACAGGATAGAGCCCGGCCATGTTAAACTATGGTCGGCAACCCGAGCCACCTGGTACAGCTCGTAGAGCCCAAGACGAGCTGATTCAACAACGTGTGGAATTCCAACGTTTGCTTGAGTGGAGTGATCGGCTGTCTAAATTACCTGAGATTTACAAGAAAGCATCGGCCAATGCGAGTTAAGCTCATGAAAGGCAAGCCGGTTACTACAATGCCGGGCGAAGTGCTGCATCTTTTGAAGTTGGAGACTTAGTGTGGAAGAAGAATCGAGTCCTTTCATCCAGTGCTCAAGGTATTTCGGCCAAGTTAGCCCCGAAATACGTTAGCCCATATGTAATAGTTTCTAGTTACGGCCCAAACACTGTTAAGATTCAAGATGCTAGAGGTAACGAAGAGAAATGTCACGTACAATATCTCAAGCCGTACTTTTCCGAAGATCACGGGATGAGTACGGTGAAGTATACGACATCGAAATCGGTCAACCTACGCTGGAAGTGGAACCAGATAATACGGTTACTGCGATCGAAGACGTCTCAAACGGCGTGACGCAAGCGAGCGAGGTTCCATGCGAGCAACATAACGGTAATCCGACCAAAAATGCGTTCCCTGTTAAACGAGGTAGAGGTAGGCCGCGTAAACATGCTAGGGTCGCTGCGATACCGCGAAACCGTGCGAATATTGTCTCTAATGAAAGTACCGTGGAGAAGTTAAACGAGGTAGAGGTCGACGGCGAGGTACGACAAAGCAATAGGTAGTTAAGTTGAGCTAATGGAATTTACTCTGAGCTTGGAACGACTCTCACCGACCTGGTATCTATTTGTTTAGATGCTGATCCAGTTCGACAGCGAGCAACTGGAGCAATTGGTGGCCCGCCTGATTCAAGGCGGAATCAACGAGCCCCAGACACTCGAGCTCCTCAACGGCATCACCACGGCTGTGGACCAGGCCGTGAAGCATAAGCTGGAGGAGAGACGTCGGAGGCAGGAGGACCGAGATGCGGTGTTTATCGAGGAGGATGAACTGGACGAAGTACCCGTCCACCCATCGGGTGGCTTAGTAGTCGAGCTGGAGTTACCTCAGGCTCGAGGCACGATTCCGGCAGGTCCACCGCCGTCCAGGGTCGGGGCTAAACAGCGGCCCAGGAAGCCGGAGGTGTGGCTCTCCAACCAGCTCCATAAAAAGGACAAGGAATATGTTCCCTTTAGACGCCCGGGGATGAGTGCTCCGGATCAGAGTGAGGCTTCAGCGTCCCAATCCGGTTCGACCCCGGGCCACGAATTATCGGTGGATGGAGAAGAGGCATGGCAGGCAGTGTTGGAGGCGTAGACCACGGCCCCTGAGTCGTTTAAAGCCACGTCAATCGCCGAAAACCATGCCTACGCCTTGTTCGACCAATTTAAGGCAAAATTCCCAGAAGCCTTAGATAAGAGTGCTTCCTGGGAAGCCATTGTTGGATACCGTAAGGCGGAACGCCAAGCGGTGTCGGCCATGAGAGCGGACCGAAGAAAGAGAGCGGCGGAAGCCGCTCGTGCCGAGGAACGACAAAGGCGCGAAGAAGCCGCTCGGAGGGCCCACGAAGATCGGCTCAGACTCGAGTAGAAAGAGGCAAAGGAGGCACAGCGCCGGCTAGCCAGAGCTCGTGAGGAAGAAGAGCGCGCTTAGGCTAGTTGGGATGGGAGGACTCCTTAGCCAAAGAGAGAGTCCGAGCCGAAGTGCTCCGTTTGTAGAGAGTGAGGGGTCTTCGATCCGGAGGACTGCCCGTGCAAGTATAAGCACAAGGAGATCCGGCGTCAAAAGCGGGAGAGGTACCGTGAGAATCAGCGGCACTGGCAGGGGTACGAGTGAAGTACAGCATCCCGATAGAAATAATGTACATATTTTTTTTTATTTTTCTACTGTACAGCAAAATATATTTTTCTATTCCCAATGTAATTCTTTTGAGTGAGTTCATTCTTTGTTGTACCCGAGTCATTATATCCTATCTTTCGTTCGTATTTCTGGTACAGATATCACATACCCGGTATGCGGAATCTGTCAGAGGAATGTAATGGTAAGTGATATTCACTCACCATTATCGAATTCGGTAGGTAAGTACGAGCGGTATATATGGATACAGATATAGCTAACGACTTGAACGGCCGATGCTTGCGCAACGAAAATGGGCAATTTGAGAGAGAGCGGTTGCGCGCGAAGGTCGACCGGTACGAAGTAGAGAGAACGCGATGACACGTGCGGCTAAGAGCGTCCCGGCTTACGGACATTTTTCCAGAGTTTTTGCGCGTGACATTTATTTGTGTTATTTAATATACGCACGACGCGAATTAATCGGCGGTTGAAGATTGATCCCGTCTCCAGAGCAGTCACAAGCAAGTGAGAGAGAGAAAGCTGTTTCTCAGTGTCAGGTTCTCTACGATACGAATAGAATAAAAAGCAAGTGGTACCACTTCTCACGCGAGCGATAATTATAGCGAATAAATTAACTTTATCGCGGTTGTTCATAGTTTAGGAGAGATAGTTCGCGTACCCTTCTTTCGAGTTGATTTATAGATTTATAACCGTCGCATATAGATATTCGTCGGTTATCCTATAAGCCGTATATAAGTATACGGGTTCTCGCGAACTCACTTATTATTTTAGTTCCGCGATCCATCTCAGGAAAGATTATTAATATGCCTGACGTTATTGGAAACCGAAGCTCGATTTCCAAATAACTTTAACGGATGAGTACGGTGAAGTATACGACATCGGGGGGGGGGGGGGAAAATCGGTCAACCTACGCTGGAAGTGGAACCAGATATACGGTTACTGCGATCGAAGACGTCTCAAACGGCGTGACCAAGCGAGCGAGGTTTCCATGCGAGCAACATAACGGTAATCCGACCAAAAATGCGTTCCCTGTTAAACGAGGTAGAGGTAGGCCGCGTAAACATGTCTAGGGTCGCTGCGATACCGCGAAACCGTGCGAATATTGTCTCTAATGAAAGTACCGTGGAGAAGTAAACGAGGTAGAGTCGACGGCGAGGTACGACAAAGCAATAGGTAGTTAAGTGAGCTAATGGAATTACTCTGAGCTTGGAACGACTCTCACCGACCTGGTATCTATTTGTTTAGATGCTGATCCAGTTCGACAGCGAGCAACTGGAGCAATTGGTGGCCCGCCTGATTCAAGGCGGAATCAACGAGCCCCAGACACTCGAGCTCCTCAACGGCATCACCACGGCTGTGGACCAGGCCGTGAAGCATAAGCTGGAGGAGAGACGTCGGAGGCAGGAGGACCGAGATGCGGTGTTTATCGAGGAGGATGAACTGGACGAAGTACCCGTCCACCCATCGGGTGGCTTAGTAGTCGAGCTGGAGTTACCTCAGGCTCGAGGCACGATTCCGGCAGGTCCACCGCCGTCCAGGGTCGGGGCTAAACAGCGGCCCAGGAAGCCGGAGGTGTGGCTCTCCAACCAGCTCCATAAAAAGGACAAGGAATATGTTCCCTTTAGACGCCCGGGGATGAGTGCTCCGGATCAGAGTGAGGCTTCAGCGTCCCAATCCGGTTCGACCCCGGGCCACGAATTATCGGTGGATGGAGAAGAGGCATGGCAGGCAGTGTTGGAGGCGTAGACCACGGCCCCTGAGTCGTTTAAAGCCACGTCAATCGCCGAAAACCATGCCTACGCCTTGTTCGACCAATTTAAGGCAAAATTCCCAGAAGCCTTAGATAAGAGTGCTTCCTGGGAAGCCATTGTTGGATACCGTAAGGCGGAACGCCAAGCGGTGTCGGCCATGAGAGCGGACCGAAGAAAGAGAGCGGCGGAAGCCGCTCGTGCCGAGGAACGACAAAGGCGCGAAGAAGCCGCTCGGAGGGCCCACGAAGATCGGCTCAGACTCGAGTAGAAAGAGGCAAAGGAGGCACAGCGCCGGCTAGCCAGAGCTCGTGAGGAAGAAGAGCGCGCTTAGGCTAGTTGGGATGGGAGGACTCCTTAGCCAAAGAGAGAGTCCGAGCCGAAGTGCTCCGTTTGTAGAGAGTGAGGGGTCTTCGATCCGGAGGACTGCCCGTGCAAGTATAAGCACAAGGAGATCCGGCGTCAAAAGCGGGAGAGGTACCGTGAGAATCAGCGGCACTGGCAGGGGTACGAGTGAAGTACAGCATCCCGATAGAAATAATGTACATATTTTTTTTTATTTTTCTACTGTACAGCAAAATATATTTTTCTATTCCCAATGTAATTCTTTTGAGTGAGTTCATTCTTTGTTGTACCCGAGTCATTATATCCTATCTTTCGTTCGTATTTCTGGTACAGATATCACATACCCGGTATGCGGAATCTGTCAGAGGAATGTAATGGTAAGTGATATTCACTCACCATTATCGAATTCGGTAGGTAAGTACGAGCGGTATATATGGATACAGATATAGCTAACGACTTGAACGGCCGATGCTTGCGCAACGAAAATGGGCAATTTGAGAGAGAGCGGTTGCGCGCGAAGGTCGACCGGTACGAAGTAGAGAGAACGCGATGACACGTGCGGCTAAGAGCGTCCCGGCTTACGGACATTTTTCCAGAGTTTTTGCGCGTGACATTTATTTGTGTTATTTAATATACGCACGACGCGAATTAATCGGCGGTTGAAGATTGATCCCGTCTCCAGAGCAGTCACAAGCAAGTGAGAGAGAGAAAGCTGTTTCTCAGTGTCAGGTTCTCTACGATACGAATAGAATAAAAAGCAAGTGGTACCACTTCTCACGCGAGCGATAATTATAGCGAATAAATTAACTTTATCGCGGTTGTTCATAGTTTAGGAGAGATAGTTCGCGTACCCTTCTTTCGAGTTGATTTATAGATTTATAACCGTCGCATATAGATATTCGTCGGTTATCCTATAAGCCGTATATAAGTATACGGGTTCTCGCGAACTCACTTATTATTTTAGTTCCGCGATCCATCTCAGGAAAGATTATTAATATGCCTGACGTTATTGGAAACCGAAGCTCGATTTCCAAATAACTTTAACGGCAAGTGTGCGTTTATCCAATAGTTTGCGACGCTACTTTTCGTCGGCGTAATAATACGTAAAACAAAATTATGAACCGACGGAGGTTTCGTCGTAGCGACGTTCAATATGGTTACATCGCCGATTTCTATTTTATTGGGCGCCTGATGATATTTATAATATAATTAATTATTTGAACAGAACTGCCCAATAACCCGGCAAATTCTCACCACGACTCCGCGTCACAGAGGGAATCCCGACGGCTGGCCACCTCGGAACCGGCGGCGTTTGTAATAAAGGAAAATTAATTAATAAACACTCACGAATTCAGCAATCGAACACAACTATAAATTATTCAATATTACAAATAAAACAATTTATAATTTCCGGCATCGACACAATTAATAACGCGATTCGCGACCGGCACTCACACACGTGCACACGCTCACTTAAACTCCGTGTGGCGGATATATATATATATATATATATATCTATATATATATATATATATCTATATATATATATATATATATATCTATATATATATATGGGTGGTTCTCTGTGATATCGAAGATGAAAAAAATAAATATTGCTATAACTGTGGGAATATGTTTTAGAGGTATCCAGTAGTTCTCCTGAATTTTTTCAGATTTTCTCTGGGCCATTATTTTAAGTTACAGAGAGTCAAAGTTGACATTTTAGCACTTTTTTGCATTATATGCCCATTTTCATGAATTTTTAGCTCCCAGGGGATGCATTTTTCACTAAAATCATAAGTATGACTTTTTTTGTAAAATTTTCCGAACTTTTCATTAAAAATACTTTTAAAGACATAAATGTACGCTGTCACACTCTTGTAAGCCATTTAAACCTTAAATAGTGAAAATCAGCAATTCTGCTCCGGACTCTGGTAACCTAATACTGTCTAAAACATGTCTTTTTATAGTCAGAAACTGCCTAAAAATTTCCAGAGTGGGTCTAAATCATTAAGATCACTTATGGTTAAAATATCCGGGAAAAGTGCCCGAAATATTAATAGAAATGTATATTTGTTGCCTTATAACGATGAATCTAGTAGCATGATCATTGCAAAAAAATTTATGCACTTACCTTGGAATGGTAGAAAAGTATCTCCACTTGTTTCAGTATCCATCTAATCCCCTGTAAGCTGCTAAAAATACAAATATTATTATAAAATTATAAAAAATTATTTTTTAAACATTTATAATGCTGGATTTTTAGTTTTACATCCCTTACAAGAATTATAATACTAATCTGAAGGATTACTATAAAAGTATCAACATTATTATTATTATTATTCAGCAATACATTGTTTAGATTTCACAAACTTGTCACTGTCACGTTATCAAATTATTCATTATAATTATACATCCGATTTATTTATATATCTTTTGTATTAAATACGTATATTCAGTTATTGTAATAATGATGTTTATATATTTATAGTAATCCTTCAGATTAGTATTATATTTCTTGTAAGGGATGTAAAACTAAAAATTCAGCATTATAAATGTTTAAAAATTAATTTTTTACATTTGTATAATAATATTTGTATTTTTAGCAGCTTACAGGGGATTAGATGGATACTGAAAAGAGTGAAGATACTTTTCTACCACTCCAAGGTAAGTGCACAAATTTTTTTGCAATGATCATGCTTATAGATTCATCGTTATAAGGCAACAAATATACATTTCTATTAATATTTCGGGCACTTTTCCCGGATATTTTGACCATAAGTGATCTTAATGATTTAGACCCACTCTGGAAATTTTTAGGCAGTTTCTGACTATAAAAAGACATCTTTTAGACAGTATTAGGTTACCAGAGTCCGGAGCAGAATTGCTGATTTCCACTATTTAAGGTTTAAATGGCTTACAAGAGTGTGACAGCATACATTTATGTCTTTAAAAGTATTTTTAATGAAAATTTCGGAAAAAATTAAAAAAAAAGTCATACTTATGTTTTTAGTGAAAAATGCATCCCCTGGGAGCTAAAAATTCATGAAAATGGGCATATAATGCAAAAAAGTGCTAAAATGTCAACTTTGACTCTCTGTAACTTAAAATAATGGCCCAGAGAAAATCTGAAAAAATTCAGGAGAACTACTGGATACCTCTAAAACATATTCCCACAGTTATAGCAATATTTATTTTTTTCATCTTCGATATCACAGAGAACCACCCATATATATATATATATATATATATATATATATATATATACGGACGGCCGAATTATTATGTATATATATATAAATATATATTAAAAATTAATAATTCGGCCGCCCGTCGGGCTAACCGTAAAATACACGCCTAATTAATTAAGGATTCAGACACAGCGTCAACCTCAACTCTACTTCGCGACAACCATACGCAAATCTGCTCTACTCTACGAAAAATGGCTACTCCACCTCAAAATACTACTAAATAAAATTCGACTATATTGTCGGACGATCAGGTAGCGAATTTTTGAGACCGGCTTCTTCTATCCTTTAATAGTTAATGTTAACTAACATAATATCTCAATTGTTGATAACGTTTTCCCGGCCATAATCATATCCCACGAATACCGCCCTCTCCGGCGTATATCCTAGTTGGCAATTTTGGGCATAGGACCCAACACACTACATTAAAGCCAAACAAAGTGTTTGGTGTTGTTAACGGCATTGCACGGGAATCGAAGTAATTCCCAGCCGCATCGTGGGACTGTACATTTACATTGGTAAGTTGGGACAGATTGGGCCTGACCGGGGGCCCTACATTCTTCAGTACCCAACCCGTTACAACTGGCGCTCAATAAAACAAGTACGAGATAGGTGTCCAATTGTTAATAATATTGTGAATTAACAATTGAAAACTCGCGAACAATAAAGAGGTCAGCAGTCGCGTTTCGAAATTGTGAAGTATATTTCAGCACTCTTTCGTTCGTTCTCGAGACGGGAATTGAATATTAATAAATAAAATTGTTATAAATATAAAAAATTTTTTTCATAACAAATGAATATTTTTTTAAATTTCTCGTATCGACTACTTACTAGTAGACAAAGGAAATTGGTCCCTGGTCGAACATAGGTGGTGCCACTAGAAACGGGGTCGCACTAATTGGAAAATTGGTGGGTTTTCGAACGGAATCAATAGACCACCAGCGTTACATGGAAATCGGATAGTTTGGACGAAACCAAGTAACTAGCGCCACCTAGGGGAACAAAAGACAGCGACACAGCACGACATACCCTGGTGACAATAAATCCGCCTAAATAAATAATTTGTAAGTGTATGGACTGAATACATCAACAAACCACAAAATAACAGAAATACCCGTAATTAGTCATACCATCCAGAAATAACGCAGAAATTTCCGAAATATCCAGGAAATGTCTTAATCAGTGAAGTTATCCCGGATACCTCAAAAATTACCGAAATATTTAGAAAATCCTGTAATTAGTGACGTTATCCCGAAATACCTCAGAAATTTCCGAATTATCCAGGAAATCTCGTAATAGTAGAGTTATCCTGAATACCTCAAAAATAACCTTTAAATAACTCAAGAAACAAAAAGTATTTGAAAAATCCCGTAATTGGTGGAAATGTCCCGGATTACCTCACAAATTCCCGAAATATTTAAAAATCCCAAAATTAGTGATTTTATCCCGGCATATATCAGAAATTCACGAAATATCCACAAAATCCCGTAATTAGTAAAGTTATCCCGAAATACCTAAAAAAATTACCGAAGTATCTAAAAAAAAACCGTAATTGGTGGACTTATCACGGAATACGTCAGAAATTCCCGAAAAATCCAGGAAATCCCTTAAATAGTGAAGTTATATCGAAATAACTCAAAACTTCCCGAATAATCCGGGAACTCATAAAATTAGTGAAGTTATCCTGGAGTACCTCCCAGATTCCCGAAATATCCAGGAAATCCCTTTATCAGTAAAGTTATCTCGAAATAACTCAGAACTACCCGAAATATCCAAGACAATCCGTAATTGATGAAGTTATCACGAAATATCTCAGAAGTTCTCAAATTCTGTAGAAACTCCGGTAATTAGTGGAGTTCTCCCGGAATACCTGAGAAATTCCCGAAATATGCAGAAAATCCTTTAAATAGTGCGTTACCACGGAATTACCTCAAAAATTCTCGAAATATCCAGGAACTCACAAAATTAGTGAAGTTATACTGGAGTAACTCCAAAATTCCCGAAATATCCAAGAAATGCCGTAATTGGTGGACTTATCACGGAATACATCAGAAATTCCCGAAATTTGCAAGAAATACATTAAATAGTGTAGATACCACGGAATTACCTCAAAAATTACCGAAATATTCAGGAAACCCCCTAAATAGTGAAGTTATATCGAAATAACTCGAACTTCCCAAAATATCCAGGAAATCTCGTAATTTGTAAAGTTTTCCCGAATTAACTCAGAAACTCCCAAAGAGTCCAGGAAATCGCGTAATTGGCGTAGTTAACCCGAAATATCTCAGAAATTTCCAAAGACTCCAGGACAACCCGTAATTGATGAAGTTATACCGAAAGACCTCAAAAATTACCGAATTCTTTAGTAAATTCTGTATTTAGTGAAGTTAACCCGACAAATACTCTGAAATTCACGAAATCTCCAGGAAATCTCGTAATTTGTAATTTTTTCCGACATAAATTCTGAAATTCCCGAAATTTCCAGGGAAATCGCGTAATTGGTGAGTTATCCCGAAATATCTCATAAATTCCGAAAGACTCCAGGACAATCATTAATTGATGAAGTTATTCCGACATAACTCAGAAATTCCCGAATACTCCAGGAATCACGTAATTTGTAAAGTTGTACGAATTAACTCAGAAATTCCCGAATACTCCAGGAAATCACCGTAATTTGTAAAGTTTTACGAATTAATCAGAAATTCCCGAAGTCTCCAGGAAATCACGTAATAGGTGTAATTATCCCAAAAATATCTCAGAAATTCCCAAAGCCTCCAGGACACCCGTAATTGAAGAAGATATCCCGAAATAACTCAGAAATTACGAATTATCCAGGAAATCTCGTAATTTGTTAAGTTTTCCGAAATATAACTCAGAAATTCCCGAAATCTCCAGGAAATCACGTAATAGGTGTAGTTATCCCAAAATATCTCAGAAATTCCGAAAGACTCCAGGACAATCCGTAATTGATGAAGTTATCCCGAAATACCTCAAAAATTACTAAAATATTTAGAAAATCCTGTAATTAGAGAAGTTAACCCGAAATAACCTCAGAAATTACCGAAATTTCCAGGGAAATCACGTAATTTGTAAAATTTTCCGAATTAACTCAGAGATTCTCGAAATCTCCAGGTAACCACTTAACTGATGTATTTATCCCGAAATATGTCAGAAATTCCGAAAGACTCCAGGCAAACCGTAATTAATGAAGTATCCCGAAATACCTCAAAAATTACCAGATTAATTAAAAAATCCTGTAATTTGTGAAGTTATCCCGAAGTAACTCTGGAAATTCCCGAAATCTCCAGGAAATCGCGTAATAGGTGTAGTTATCCCGAAATATCTCAGAAATTCCCAAAGTCCCCAGGACAACCCGTAATCGATGAGGTTATCCCGAAATACTCAAAAATTACCAAAATAATTAGAGAATCCTGTAATTAGTGAAGTTAACCCGAAATAACTCAGAAACTCCCGAATACTCCAGGAAATCACGTAATTTGTAAAGTTTTACGAATTAACTCAGAAATTCTCGAAATCTCCAGGTAACCACTTAACTGGTTGAGTTATCCCAAAATATCTCAGAAATTTCGAAAGACTCCAGGACAATCCGTAATTGATAAAGTTATACCGAAATACCTCAAAAATTACCAAATAATTAGAAAATCCTGTAATTAGTGAAGTTATCTCGAAATAACTCTGAAATTCACGAAATCTCCAGGAAATCTCGTAATTTGTAATTTTTTCCGAATAAATTCAGAAATTCCCGAAATCTCCAGGAAATCTCGTAATTTGTAATTTTTTCCGAATAAATTCAGAAATTTCCGAAATCTCCAGGAAATCGCGTAATTGGTGTAGTTATCCCGAAATATATCAGAAATTCCCAAAGCCTCCAGGACAACCCGTAATTGAAGAAGATATCCCGAAATAACTCAGAAATTACTGAATTATCCAGGAAATCTCGTAATTTGTTAAGTTTTCCGAATTAACTCAGAAATTCCCGAAATATAGAAAATCCTATAATTAGTGAAGTTATATCGAAATAACTCAGAAATTCCCGAAATCTCCAGGTAACCACTTAACTGGTGTAGTTATCTCAAAATATCTCAGAAATTCCGAAAGACTCCAGGACAATCCGTAATTGATGAAGTTATCCCGAAATACCTCAAAAATTACCAAAGTAATTAAAAAATCCTGTAATTAGCGAATTTAACCCGAAATAACTCAGAAATTCACGAAATGTCCAGGAAATTCGTACTTCGTAATTTTTTCCGAATAAATTCAGAAATTCCCGAAATCTCCAGGAAATCACGTAATAGGTGTAGATATCCCAAAATATCTCAGAAATTCCCAAAGCCTCCAGGACAACCCGTAATTGAAGAAATTATCCCGAAATAACTCAGAAATTACCGAAATCTCCAGGAAATCTCGTAATTTGTAATTTTTTCCGAATAAATTCAGAAATTCCCGAAATCTCCAGGAAATCGCGTAATTGGTGTAGTTATTTCGAAATATCTCAGAAATTCCCAAAGCCTCCAGGACAACCCGTAATTGAAGAAATTATCCGAAATAACTCAGAAATTCCTGAATTATCCAGGAAATCTCGTAATTTGTTAAGTTTTCCGAATTAACACAGAAATTCCCGAAATCTCCAGGAAATCACGTAATAGGTGTAGTTATCCCAAAATATCTCTGAAATTCCGAAAGACTCGAGGACAATCCGTAATTGATGAAGTTATCCCGAAATACCTCAAAAATTACCAAAATAATTAAAAAATCCTGTAATTAGTGAAGTTAACCCGAAATAACTCAGAAATTACCGAAATATCCAGGAAATCGCGTAACTGGTGTAGTTATCCCAAAATATCTCAGAAATTCCGAAAGACTCCAGGACAATCCGTAATTGATGAAGTTATCCCGAAATACCTCAAAAATTACCAAAATAATTAAAAAATCTTGTAATTAGTGAAGTTAACCCGAAATAACTCAGAAATTCCCGAAATCTCCAGGAATTCGCGTAATTGGTGTAGTTATCCCGAAATATCTCAGAAATTACGCAAGACTCCAGGACTATCCGTAATTGTTGAAGTTATCCCGAAATACCTCAAAAATTACCAAAATAATTAGAAAATCCTGTAATTAGTGAAGTTATCGCGAATTAACTCAGAAATTCCCGAAATCTCCAGGAATTCGCGTAATTGGTGTAGTTATCTCGAAATATCTCAGAAATTACGAAAGACTCCAGGACTATCCGTAATTGTTGAAGTTATCCCGAAATACCTCAAAAATTACCAAAATAATTAAAAATCCTGTAATTAGTGAAGTTAACCCGAAATAACTCAGAAATTACCGAAATATCCAGGAAATCACGTAATTTGTAAAGTTTTACGAATTAACTCAGAAATTCCCGAAATCTCCAGGTAATCACTTAAGTGGTGTAGTTATCCCAAAATATCTCAGAAATTCCAAAAGACTCCAGGACAATCCGTAATTGATGAAGTTATCCCGAAATACCTCAAAAATTACCAAAGTAATTAAAAAATCCTGTAATTAGTGAAGTTATACCGAATTAACTCAGAAATTCCCGAAATCTCCAGGAAATCGCGTAATTGGTGTAGTTATCCCGAAATATCTCAGAAATTCCCGAAGCCTCCAGGACAACCCGTAATTGAAGAAATTATCCCGAAATAACTCAGAAATTACCGAAATATCCAGGAAATATCGTAATTTGTAAAGTTTTTTCCGAATTATCTCAGAAATTCCCGATATATCCAGGAAATCACGTAATAGGTGTAGTTATCCCAAAATATCTCAGAAATTCCGAAAGACTCCAGGACAATCCGTAATTGATGAAGTTATCCCGAATTACCTCAATATTACCAAAATATTATTTGAAATACCTCAAAAATTACCAAAATATTTAGAAAATCCTGTAATTAGTGAAGTTATCTCGAAATAACTCAGAAATTACCAAAATATCCAGGAAATCGAGTATTGTAGTAGTTATCCCGAAATATCTCAGAAATTCCGAAAGTCTCCAGGACAATCCGTAAATGATGAAGTTATCCCGAAATACCTCAAAAATTACAAAATAATTAGAAAATCCTATAATTAGTGAAGTTATATCGAAATAACTCAGAAATTCCCGAAATCTACAGGTAACCACTTAACTGGTGTAGTTATCTCAAAATATCTCAGAAATTCCGAAAGACTCCAGGACAATCCGTAATTGATGAAGTTATCCCGAAATACCTCAAAAATTACCAAAGTAATTAGAAAATCCTGTAATTAGTGAAGTTATCCCGAAATAACTCTGAAATTAACGAAATCTCCAGGAAATCTCGTAATTTGTAATTTTTTCTGAATTAACTCAGAAATTCCCGAAATCTCCAGGTAACCACTTAACTGGTGTAGTTATCTCAAAATATCTCAGAAATGCCGAAAGACTCCAGGACAATCCGTAATTGATGAAGTTATCCCGAAATACCTCAAAAATTACCAAAATAATTCAAAAATCCTGTAATTAGTGAAGTTATCCCGAAATAACTCTGAAATTCACGAAATCTCCAGGAAATCTCGTAATTTGTAATTTTTTCCGAATAAATTCAGAAATTCCGGAAATCTCCAGGAAATCGCGTAATTGGTGTAGTTATCCCGAAATATCTCAGAAATTCCCAAAGTCCCCAGGACAACCCGTAATCGATGAAGTTATCCCGAAATACTCAAAAATTACCAAAATAATTAAAGAATCCTGTAATTAGTGAAGTTATCCCGAAATATCTCAGAAATTCCGAAAGACTCCAGGACAATCCGTAATTGACGAAGATATCCCAAAATACCTCAAAAATTATCAAAATAATTAGAAAATCCTGTAATTAGTGAAGTTAACCTGAAATAACTCAGAAATTACCGAAGTATGCAGGAAATATCGTAATTTGTAAAGTTTTTCCGAATTAACTCTGAAATTCACGAAATCTCGAGGAAATCACGTAATAGGTGTAGTTATCCCAAAATATCTCAGAAATTCCGAAAGACTCCAGGACAATCCGTAATTAATGAAGTTATCCCGAAATACCTCAAAAATTACCAAAATATTTAGAAAATCCTGTAATTAGAGAAGTTAACCCGAAATAACTCTGAAATTCACGAAATCTCCAGGAAATCTCGTAATTTGTAATTTTTTCCGAATAAATTCTGAAATTCCCGAAATTTCCAGGAAATCGCGTAATTGGTGTAGTTATCCCGAAATATCTCATAAATTCCGAAAGACTCCAGGACAATCCGTAAATGATGAAGTTATCCCGAAATACCTCAAAAATTAACAAAATAATTAGAAAATCCTATAATTAGTGAAGTTATATCGAAATAACTCAGAAATTCCCGAAATCTACAGGTAACCACTTAACTGGTGTAGTTATCTCAAAATATCTCAGAAATTCCGAAAGACTCCAGGACAATCCGTAATTGATGAAGTTATCCCGAAATACCTCAAAAATTACCAGATTAATTAAAAAATCCTGTAATTTGTGAAGTTATCCCGAAGTAACTCTGAAATTCCCGAAATCTCCAGGAAATCGCGTAATAGGTGTAGTTATCCCGAAATATCTCAGAAATTCCCAAAGTCCCCAGGACAACCCGTAATCGATGAGGTTATCCCGAAATACTCAAAAATTACCAAAATAATTAGAGAATCCTGTAATTAGTGAAGTTATCCCGAAATAACTCAGAAATTACCGAAATTTCCAGGGAATCACGTAATTTGTAAAATTTTCCGAATTAACTCAGAGATTCTCGAAATCTCCAGGTAACCACTTAACTGATGTATTTATCCCGAAATATGTCAGAAATTCCGAAAGACTCCAGGGCAAACCGTAATTAATGAAGTTATCCCGAAATACCTCAAAAATTACCAGATTAATTAAAAAATCCTGTAATTTGTGAAGTTATCCCGAAGTAACTCTGAAATTCCCGAAATCTCCAGGAAATCGCGTAATAGGTGTAGTTATCCCGAAATATCTCAGAAATTCCCAAAGTCCCCAGGACAACCCGTAATCGATGAGGTTATCCCGAAATACTCAAAAATTACCAAAATAATTAGAGAATCCTGTAATTAGTGAAGTTAACCCGAAATAACTCAGAAATTCCCGAATACTCCAGGAAATCACGTAATTTGTAAAGTTTTACGAATTAACTCAGAAATTCTCGAAATCTCCAGGTAACCACTTAACTGGTTGAGTTATCCCAAAATATCTCAAAAATTCCGAAAGACTCCAGGACAATCCGTAATTGATGAAGTTATACCGAAATACCTCAAAAATTACCAAAATAATTAGAAAATCCTGTAATTAGTGAAGTTATCCCGAAATAACTCTGAAATTCACGAAATCTCCAGGAAATCTCGTAATTTGTAATTTTTTCCGAATAAATTCAGAAATTCCGGAAATCTCCAGGAAATTGCGTTATTGGTGTAGTTATCTCGAAATATCTCAGAAATTCCAAAAGTCTCCAGGACAACCCGTAATTGATGAAGTTATCCCGCAATAACTCAGAAATTACCGAAATATCCAGAAAATATCGTAATTTGTTAAGTTTTTCCGAATTAACTCAGAAATTCCCGAAATCTCCAGGAAATCACGTAATAGGTGTAGTTATCCCAAAATATCTCAGAAATTCCGAAAGACTCCAGGATAATCCCTAATTGATGAAGTTCTCCCGAAATACCTCAAAAATTACCAAAATATTTAGAAAATCCTGTAATTAGTGAAGTTATCTCGAAATTGCTCAGAAATTACCGAAATATCCAGGAAATCACGTAATTTGTAATGTTTTACGAATTAACTCAGAAATTCCCTAAATCTCCAGGGAATCATTTAAGTGGTGTAGTTATCCCAAAATATCTCAGAAATTCCGAAAGACTCCAGGACAATCCGTAATTGATGAAGTTATCCCGAAATACCTCAAAAATTACCAAAATAATTAAAAAATCCTGCAATTAGTGAAGTTAACCCGAAATAACTCAGAAATTACCGATATATCCAGGAAATCACGTAATTTGTAAAGTTTTCCGAATTAACACAGAAATTCCCGAAATCTCCAGGTAATCACTTAACTGGTGTAGTTATCCCAAAATATCTCAGAAATTTCGAAAGACTCCAGGACAATCCGTAATTGATGAAGTTATACCGAAATACCTCAAAAATTACCAAAATAATTAGAAAATCCTGTAATTAGTGAAGTTATCTCGAAATAACTCTGAAATTCACGAAATCTCCAGGAAATCTCGTAATTTGTAATTTTTTCCGAATAAATTCAGAAATTCCCGAAATCTCCAGGAAATCTCGTAATTTGTAATTTTTTCCGAATAAATTCAGAAATTCCCGAAATCTCCAGGAAATCGCGTAATTGGTGTAGTTATCCCGAAATATATCAGAAATTCCCAAAGCCTCCAGGACAACCCGTAATTGAAGAAGATATCCCGAAATAACTCAGAAATTACTGAATTATCCAGGAAATCTCGTAATTTGTTAAGTTTTCCGAATTAACTCAGAAATTCCCGAAATCTCCAGGAAATCACGTAATAGGTGTAGTTATCCCGAAATATCTCATAAATTCCGAAAGACTCCAGGACAATCATTAATTGATGAAGTTATTCCGACATAACTCAGAAATTACTGAATTATCCAGGAAATCACGTAATTTGTAAAGTTTTACGAATTAACTCAGAAATTCCCGAATACTCCAGGAAATCACGTAATTTGTAAAGTTTTACGAATTAACTCAGAAATTCCCGAAGTCTCCAGGAAATCACGTAATAGGTGTAATTATCCCAAAATATCTCAGAAATTCCCAAAGTCCCCAGTACAACCCGTAATTGATGAAGTTATCCCGAAATACCTCAAAAATTACTAAAATATTTAGAAAATCCTGTAATTAGAGAAGTTAACCCGAAATAACTCAGAAATTACCGAAATTTCCAGGGAATCACGTAATTTGTAAAATTTTCCGAATTAACTCAGAGATTCTCGAAATCTCCAGGTAACCACTTAACTGATGTATTTATCCCGAAATATGTCAGAAATTCCGAAAGACTCCAGGGCAAACCGTAATTAATGAAGTTATCCCGAAATACCTCAAAAATTACCAGATTAATTAAAAAATCCTGTAATTTGTGAAGTTATCCCGAAGTAACTCTGAAATTCCCGAAATCTCCAGGAAATCGCGTAATAGGTGTAGTTATCCCGAAATATCTCAGAAATTCCCAAAGTCCCCAGGACAACCCGTAATCGATGAGGTTATCCCGAAATACTCAAAAATTACCAAAATAATTAGAAAATCCTGTAATTAGTGAAGTTAACCCGAAATAACTCAGAAATTCCCGAATACTCCAGGAAATCACGTAATTTGTAAAGTTTTACGAATTAACTCAGAAATTCTCGAAATCTCCAGGTAACCACTTAACTGGTGGAGTTATCCCAAAATATCTCAAAAATTCCGAAAGACTCCAGGACAATCCGTAATTGATGAAGTTATACCGAAATACCTCAAAAATTACCAAAATAATTAGAAAATCCTGTAATTAGTGAAGTTATCCCGAAATAACTCTGAAATTCACGAAATCTCCAGGAAATCTCGTAATTTGTAATTTTTTTCCGAATAAATTCAGAAATTCCCGAAATCTCCAGGAAATTGCGTTATTGGTGTAGTTATCTCGAAATATCTCAGAAATTCCAAAAGTCTCCAGGACAACCCGTAATTGATGAAGTTATCCCGAAATAACTCAGAAATTACCGAAATATCCAGGAAATCACGTAATTTGTAAAGTTTTCCGAATTAACTCAGAAATTCCCGAAATCTCCAGGAAATCACGTAATAGGTGTAGTTATCCCAAAATATCTCAGAAATTCCGAAAGACTCCAGGATAATCCCTAATTGATGAAGTTCTCCCGAAATACCTCAAAAATTACCAAAATATTTAGAAAATCCTGTAATTAGTGAAGTTATCTCGAAATTGCTCAGAAATTACCGAAATATCCAGGAAATCACGTAATTTGTAATGTTTTACGAATTAACTCAGAAATTCCCTAAATCTCCAGGGAATCATTTAAGTGGTGTAGTTATCCCAAAATATCTCAGAAATTCCGAAAGACTCCAGGACAATCCGTAATTGATGAAGTTATCCCGAAATACCTCTAAAATTACCAAAGTAATTAGAAAATCCTGTAATTAGTGAAGTTATCCCGAAATAACTCTGAAATTAACGAAATCTCCAGGAAATCACGTAATTTGTAATGTTTTACGAATTAACTCAGAAATTCCCTAAATCTCCAGGGAATCATTTAAGTGGTGTAGTTATCCCAAAATATCTCAGAAATTCCGAAAGACTCCAGGACAATCCGTAATTGATGAAGTTATCCCGAAATACCTCAAAAATTACCAAAATAATTCAAAAATCCTGTAATTCGTGAAGTTATCCCGAAATAACTCTGAAATTCACGAAATCTCCAGGAAATCTCGTAATTTGTAATTTTTTCCGAATAAATTCAGAAATTCCGGAAATCTCCAGGAAATCGCGTAATTGGTGTAGTTATCCCGTAATATCTCAGAAATTCCCAAAGTCCCCAGGACAACCCGTAATCGATGAAGTTATCCCGAAATACTCAAAAATTACCAAAATAATTAAAGAATCCTGTAATTAGTGAAGTTATCCCGAAATATCTCAGAAATTCCGAAAGACTCCAGGACAATCCGTAATTGACGAAGTTATCCCAAAATACCTCAAAAATTATCAAAATAATTAGAAAATCCTGTAATTAGTGAAGTTAACCTGAAATAACTCAGAAATTACCGAAGTATCCAGGAAATATCGTAATTTGTAAAGTTTTTCCGAATTAACTCTGAAATTCACGAAATCTCGAGGAAATCACGTAATAGGTGTAGTTATCCCAAAATATCTCAGAAATTCCGAAAGACTCCAGGACAATCCGTAATTAATGAAGTTATCCCGAAATACCTCAAAAATTACCAAAATATTTAGAAAATCCTGTAATTAGAGAAGTTAACCCGAAATAACTCTGAAATTCACGAAATCTCCAGGAAATCTCGTAATTTGTAATTTTTTCCGAATAAATTCTGAAATTCCCGAAATTTCCAGGAAATCGCGTAATTGGTGTAGTTATCCCGAAATATCTCATAAATTCCGAAAGACTCCAGGACAATCATTAATTGATGAAGTTATACCGAAATACCTCAAAAATTACCAAAATAATTAGAAAATCCTGTAATTAGTGAAGTTATCTCGAAATAACTCTGAAATTCACGAAATCTCCAGGAAATCTCGTAATTTGTAATTTTTTCCGAATAAATTCAGAAATTCCCGAAATCTCCAGGAAATCTCGTAATTCGTAATTTTTTCCGAATAAATTCAGAAATTCCCGAAATCTCCAGGAAATCTCGTAATTTGTAATTTTTCCGAATAAATTCTGAAATTCCCGAAATTTCCAGGAAATCGCGTAATTGGTGTAGTTATCCCGAAATATCTCATAAATTCCCAAAGTCCCCAGTACAACCCGTAATTGATGAAGTTATCCCGAAATACCTCAAAAATTACCAAAGTAATTAGAAAATCCTGTAATTAGTGAAGTTATCCCGAAATAACTCAGAAATTACCGAAATTTCCAGGGAATCACGTAATTTGTAAAATTTTCCGAATTAACTCAGAGATTCTCGAAATCTCCAGGTAACCACTTAACTGATGTATTTATCCCGAAATATGTCAGAAATTCCGAAAGACTCCAGGGCAAACCGTAATTAATGAAGTTATCCCGAAATACCTCAAAAATTACCAGATTAATTAAAAAATCCTGTAATTTGTGAAGTTATCCCGAAGTAACTCTGAAATTCCCGAAATCTCCAGGAAATCGCGTAATAGGTGTAGTTATCCCGAAATATCTCAGAAATTCCCAAAGTCCCCAGGACAACCCGTAATCGATGAGGTTATCCCGAAATACTCAAAAATTACCAAAATAATTAGAGAATCCTGTAATTAGTGAAGTTAACCCGAAATAACTCAGAAATTCCCGAATACTCCAGGAAATCACGTAATTTGTAAAGTTTTACGAATTAACTCAGAAATTCTCGAAATCTCCAGGTAACCACTTAACTGGTTGAGTTATCCCAAAATATCTCAAAAATTCCGAAAGACTCCAGGACAATCCGTAATTGATGAAGTTATACCGAAATACCTCAAAAATTACCAAAATAATTAGAAAATCCTGTAATTAGTGAAGTTATCCCGAAATAACTCTGAAATTCACGAAATCTCCAGGAAATCACGTAATTTGTAATGTTTTACGAATTAACTCAGAAATTCCCTAAATCTCCAGGGAATCATTTAAGTGGTGTAGTTATCCCAAAATATCTCAGAAATTCCGAAAGACTCCAGGACAATCCGTAATTGATGAAGTTATCCCGAAATACCTCTAAAATTACCAAAGTAATTAGAAAATCCTGTAATTAGTGAAGTTATCCCGAAATAACTCTGAAATTAACGAAATCTCCAGGAAATCACGTAATTTGTAATGTTTTACGAATTAACTCAGAAATTCCCTAAATCTCCAGGGAATCATTTAAGTGGTGTAGTTATCCCAAAATATCTCAGAAATTCCGAAAGACTCCAGGACAATCCGTAATTGATGAAGTTATCCCGAAATACCTCAAAAATTACCAAAATAATTAAAAAATCCTGTAATTAGTGAAGTTATCCCGAAATAACTCTGAAATTCACGAATCTCCAGGAAATCTCGTAATTTGTAATTTTTTCCGAATAAATTCAGAAATTCCGGAAATCTCCAGGAAATCGCGTAATTGGTGTAGTTATCCCGTAATATCTCAGAAATTCCCAAAGTCCCCAGGACAACCCGTAATCGATGAAGTTATCCCGAAATACTCAAAAATTACCAAAATAATTAAAGAATCCTGTAATTAGTGAAGTTATCCCGAAATATCTCAGAAATTCCGAAAGACTCCAGGACAATCCGTAATTGACGAAGTTATCCCAAAATACCTCAAAAATTATCAAAATAATTAGAAAATCCTGTAATTAGTGAAGTTAACCTGAAATAACTCAGAAATTACCGAAATATCCAGGAAATATCGTAATTTGTAAAGTTTTTCCGAATTAACTCTGAAATTCACGAAATCTCGAGGAAATCACGTAATAGGTGTAGTTATCCCAAAATATCTCAGAAATTCCGAAAGACTCCAGGACAATCCGTAATTAATGAAGTTATCCCGAAATACCTCAAAAATTACCAAAATATTTAGAAAATCCTGTAATTAGAGAAGTTAACCCGAAATAACTCTGAAATTCACGAAATCTCCAGGAAATCTCGTAATTTGTAATTTTTTCCGAATAAATTCTGAAATTCCCGAAATTTCCAGGAAATCGCGTAATTGGTGTAGTTATCCCGAAATATCTCATAAATTCCGAAAGACTCCAGGACAATCATTAATTGATGAAGTTATACCGAAATACCTCAAAAATTACCAAAATAATTAGAAAATCCTGTAATTAGTGAAGTTATCTCGAAATAACTCTGAAATTCACGAAATCTCCAGGAAATCTCGTAATTTGTAATTTTTTCCGAATAAATTCAGAAATTCCCGAAATCTCCAGGAAATCTCGTAATTTGTAATTTTTTCCGAATAAATTCAGAAATTCCCGAAATCTCCAGGAAATCTCGTAATTTGTAATTTTTTCCGAATAAATTCTGAAATTCCCGAAATTTCCAGGAAATCGCGTAATTGGTGTAGTTATCCCGAAATATCTCATAAATTCCCAAAGTCCCCAGTACAACCCGTAATTGATGAAGTTATCCCGAAATACCTCAAAAATTACCAAAGTAATTAGAAAATCCTGTAATTAGTGAAGTTATCCCGAAATAACTCAGAAATTACCGAAATTTCCAGGGAATCACGTAATTTGTAAAATTTTCCGAATTAACTCAGAGATTCTCGAAATCTCCAGGTAACCACTTAACTGATGTATTTATCCCGAAATATGTCAGAAATTCCGAAAGACTCCAGGGCAAACCGTAATTAATGAAGTTATCCCGAAATACCTCAAAAATTACCAGATTAATTAAAAAATCCTGTAATTTGTGAAGTTATCCCGAAGTAACTCTGAAATTCCCGAAATCTCCAGGAAATCGCGTAATAGGTGTAGTTATCCCGAAATATCTCAGAAATTCCCAAAGTCCCCAGGACAACCCGTAATCGATGAGGTTATCCCGAAATACTCAAAAATTACCAAAATAATTAGAGAATCCTGTAATTAGTGAAGTTAACCCGAAATAACTCAGAAATTCCCGAATACTCCAGGAAATCACGTAATTTGTAAAGTTTTACGAATTAACTCAGAAATTCTCGAAATCTCCAGGTAACCACTTAACTGGTTGAGTTATCCCAAAATATCTCAAAAATTCCGAAAGACTCCAGGACAATCCGTAATTGATGAAGTTATACCGAAATACCTCAAAAATTACCAAAATAATTAGAAAATCCTGTAATTAGTGAAGTTATCCCGAAATAACTCTGAAATTCACGAAATCTCCAGGAAATCTCGTAATTTGTAATTTTTTCCGAATAAATTCAGAAATTCCGGAAATCTCCAGGAAATTGCGTTATTGGTGTAGTTATCTCGAAATATCTCAGAAATTCCAAAAGTCTCCAGGACAACCCGTAATTGATGAAGTTATCCCGCAATAACTCAGAAATTACCGAAATATCCAGAAAATATCGTAATCTGTTAAGTTTTTCCGAATTAACTCAGAAATTCCCGAAATCTCCAGGAAATCACGTAATAGGTGTAGTTATCCCAAAATATCTCAGAAATTCCGAAAGACTCCAGGATAATCCCTAATTGATGAAGTTCTCCCGAAATACCTCAAAAATTACCAAAATATTTAGAAAATCCTGTAATTAGTGAAGTTATCTCGAAATTGCTCAGAAATTACCGAAATATCCAGGAAATCACGTAATTTGTAATGTTTTACGAATTAACTCAGAAATTCCCTAAATCTCCAGGGAATCATTTAAGTGGTGTAGTTATCCCAAAATATCTCAGAAATTCCGAAAGACTCCAGGACAATCCGTAATTGATGAAGTTATCCCGAAATACCTCAAAAATTACCAAAATAATTAAAAAATCCTGTAATTAGTGAAGTTAACCCGAAATAACTCAGAAATTACCGAAATATCCAGGAAATCACGTAATTTGTAAAGTTTTCCGAATTAACTCAGAAATTCCCGAAATCTCCAGGTAATCACTTAACTGGTGTAGTTATCCCAAAATATCTCAGAAATTCCGAAAGACTCCAGGACAATCCGTAATTGATGAAGTTATACCGAAATACCTCAAAAATTACCAAAATAATTAGAAAATCCTGTAATTAGTGAAGTTATCCCGAAATAACTCTGAAATTCACGAATCTCCAGGAAATCTCGTAATTTGTAATTTTTTCCGAATAAATTCAGAAATTCCCGAAATCTCCAGGAAATCTCGTAATTTGTAATTTTTTTCCGAATAAATTCAGAAATTCCCGAAATCTCCAGGAAATCGCGTAATTGGTGTAGTTATCCCGAAATATATCAGAAATTCCCAAAGCCTCCAGGACAACCCGTAATTGAAGAAGATATCCCGAAATAACTCAGAAATTACTGAATTATCCAGGAAATCTCGTAATTTGTTAAGTTTTCCGAATTAACTCAGAAATTCCCGAAATCTCCAGGAAATCACGTAATAGGTGTAGTTATCCCGAAATATCTCATAAATTCCGAAAGACTCCAGGACAATCATTAATTGATGAAGTTATTCCGACATAACTCAGAAATTACTGAATTATCCAGGAAATCACGTAATTTGTAAAGTTTTACGAATTAACTCAGAAATTCCCGAATACTCCAGGAAATCACGTAATTTGTAAAGTTTTACGAATTAACTCAGAAATTCCCGAAGTCTCCAGGAAATCACGTAATAGGTGTAATTATCCCAAAATATCTCAGAAATTCCCAAAGTCCCCAGTACAACCCGTAATTGATGAAGTTATCCCGAAATACCTCAAAAATTACTAAAATATTTAGAAAATCCTGTAATTAGAGAAGTTAACCCGAAATAACTCAGAAATTACCGAAATTTCCAGGGAATCACGTAATTTGTAAAATTTTCCGAATTAACTCAGAGATTCTCGAAATCTCCAGGTAACCACTTAACTGATGTATTTATCCCGAAATATGTCAGAAATTCCGAAAGACTCCAGGGCAAACCGTAATTAATGAAGTTATCCCGAAATACCTCAAAAATTACCAGATTAATTAAAAAATCCTGTAATTTGTGAAGTTATCCCGAAGTAACTCTGAAGTTCCCGAAATCTCCAGGAAATCGCGTAATAGGTGTAGTTATCCCGAAATATCTCAGAAATTCCCAAAGTCCCCAGGACAACCCGTAATCGATGAGGTTATCCCGAAATACTCAAAAATTACCAAAATAATTAGAGAATCCTGTAATTAGTGAAGTTAACCCGAAATAACTCAGAAATTCCCGAATACTCCAGGAAATCACGTAATTTGTAAAGTTTTACGAATTAACTCAGAAATTCTCGAAATCTCCAGGTAACCACTTAACTGGTTGAGTTATCCCAAAATATCTCAAAAATTCCGAAAGACTCCAGGACAATCCGTAATTGATGAAGTTATACCGAAATACCTCAAAAATTACCAAAATAATTAGAAAATCCTGTAATTAGTGAAGTTATCCCGAAATAACTCTGAAATTCACGAAATCTCCAGGAAATCTCGTAATTTGTAATTTTTTCCGAATAAATTCAGAAATTCCCGAAATCTCCAGGAAATTGCGTTATTGGTGTAGTTATCTCGAAATATCTCAGAAATTCCAAAAGTCTCCAGGACAACCCGTAATTGATGAAGTTATCCCGCAATAACTCAGAAATTACCGAAATATCCAGAAAATATCGTAATTTGTTAAGTTTTTCCGAATTAACTCAGAAATTCCCGAAATCTCCAGGAAATCACGTAATAGGTGTAGTTATCCCAAAATATCTCAGAAATTCCGAAAGACTCCAGGATAATCCCTAATTGATGAAGTTCTCCCGAAATACCTCAAAAATTACCAAAATATTTAGAAAATCCTGTAATTAGTGAAGTTATCTCGAAATTGCTCAGAAATTACCGAAATATCCAGGAAATCACGTAATTTGTAATGTTTTACGAATTAACTCAGAAATTCCCTAAATCTCCAGGGAATCATTTAAGTGGTGTAGTTATCCCAAAATATCTCAGAAATTCCGAAAGACTCCAGGACAATCCGTAATTGATGAAGTTATCCCGAAATACCTCTAAAATTACCAAAGTAATTAGAAAATCCTGTAATTAGTGAAGTTATCCCGAAATAACTCTGAAATTAACGAAATCTCCAGGAAATCACGTAATTTGTAATGTTTTACGAATTAACTCAGAAATTCCCTAAATCTCCAGGGAATCATTTAAGTGGTGTAGTTATCCCAAAATATCTCAGAAATTCCGAAAGACTCCAGGACAATCCGTAATTGATGAAGTTATCCCGAAATACCTCAAAAATTACCAAATTAATTCAAAAATCCTGTAATTAGTGAAGTTATCCCGAAATAACTCTGAAATTCACGAAATCTCCAGGAAATCTCGTAATTTGTAATTTTTTCCGAATAAATTCAGAAATTCCGGAAATCTCCAGGAAATCGCGTAATTGGTGTAGTTATCCCGTAATATCTCAGAAATTCCCAAAGTCCCCAGGACAACCCGTAATCGATGAAGTTATCCCGAAATACTCAAAAATTACCAAAATAATTAAAGAATCCTGTAATTAGTGAAGTTATCCCGAAATATCTCAGAAATTCCGAAAGACTCCAGGACAATCCGTAATTGACGAAGTTATCCCAAAATACCTCAAAAATTATCAAAATAATTAGAAAATCCTGTAATTAGTGAAGTTAACCTGAAATAACTCAGAAATTACCGAAGTATCCAGGAAATATCGTAATTTGTAAAGTTTTTCCGAATTAACTCTGAAATTCACGAAATCTCGAGGAAATCACGTAATAGGTGTAGTTATCCCAAAATATCTCAGAAATTCCGAAAGACTCCAGGACAATCCGTAATTAATGAAGTTATCCCGAAATACCTCAAAAATTACGAAAATATTTAGAAAATCCTGTAATTAGAGAAGTTAACCCGAAATAACTCTGAAATTCACGAAATCTCCAGGAAATCTCGTAATTTGTAATTTTTTCCGAATAAATTCTGAAATTCCCGAAATTTCCAGGAAATCGCGTAATTGGTGTAGTTATCCCGAAATATCTCATAAATTCCGAAAGACTCCAGGACAATCATTAATTGATGAAGTTATACCGAAATACCTCAAAAATTACCAAAATAATTAGAAAATCCTGTAATTAGTGAAGTTATCTCGAAATAACTCTGAAATTCACGAAATCTCCAGGAAATCTCGTAATTTGTAATTTTTTCCGAATAAATTCAGAAATTCCCGAAATCTCCAGGAAATCTCGTAATTTGTAATTTTTTCCGAATAAATTCAGAAATTCCCGAAATCTCCAGGAAATCGCGTAATTGGTGTAGTTATCCCGAAATATATCAGAAATTCCCAAAGCCTCCAGGACAACCCGTAATTGAAGAAGATATCCCGAAATAACTCAGAAATTACTGAATTATCCAGGAAATCTCGTAATTTGTTAAGTTTTCCGAATTAACTCAGAAATCCCCGAAATCTCCAGGAAATCACGTAATAGGTGTAGTTATCCCGAAATATCTCATAAATTCCGAAAGACTCCAGGACAATCATTAATTGATGAAGTTATTCCGACATAACTCAGAAATTCCCGAATACTCCAGGAAATCACGTAATTTGTAAAGTTTTACGAATTAACTCAGAAATTCCCGAATACTCCAGGAAATCACGTAATTTGTAAAGTTTTACGAATTAACTCAGAAATTCCCGAAGTCTCCAGGAAATCACGTAATAGGTGTAATTATCCCAAAATATCTCAGAAATTCCCAAAGTCCCCAGTACAACCCGTAATTGATGAAGTTATCCCGAAATACCTCAAAAATTACTAAAATATTTAGAAAATCCTGTAATTAGAGAAGTTAACCCGAAATAACTCAGAAATTACCGAAATTTCCAGGGAATCACGTAATTTGTAAAATTTTCCGAATTAACTCAGAGATTCTCGAAATCTCCAGGTAACCACTTAACTGATGTATTTATCCCGAAATATGTCAGAAATTCCGAAAGACTCCAGGGCAAACCGTAATTAATGAAGTTATCCCGAAATACCTCAAAAATTACCAGATTAATTAAAAAATCCTGTAATTTGTGAAGTTATCCCGAAGTAACTCTGAAATTCCCGAAATCTCCAGGAAATCGCGTAATAGGTGTAGTTATCCCGAAATATCTCAGAAATTCCCAAAGTCCCCAGGACAACCCGTAATCGATGAGGTTATCCCGAAATACTCAAAAATTACCAAAATAATTAGAGAATCCTGTAATTAGTGAAGTTAACCCGAAATAACTCAGAAATTCCCGAATACTCCAGGAAATCACGTAATTTGTAAAGTTTTACGAATTAACTCAGAAATTCTCGAAATCTCCAGGTAACCACTTAACTGGTTGAGTTATCCCAAAATATCTCAAAAATTCCGAAAGACTCCAGGACAATCCGTAATTGATGAAGTTATACCGAAATACCTCAAAAATTACCAAAATAATTAAAAAATCCTGTAATTAGTGAAGTTATCCCGAAATAACTCTGAAATTCACGAAATCTCCAGGAAATCTCGTAATTTGTAATTTTTTCCGAATAAATTCAGAAATTCCCGAAATCTCCAGGAAATTGCGTTATTGGTGTAGTTATCTCGAAATATCTCAGAAATTCCAAAAGTCTCCAGGACAACCCGTAATTGATGAAGTTATCCCGCAATAACTCAGAAATTACCGAAATATCCAGAAAATATCGTAATTTGTTAAGTTTTTCCGAATTAACTCAGAAATTCCCGAAATCTCCAGGAAATCACGTAATAGGTGTAGTTATCCCAAAATATCTCAGAAATTCCGAAAGACTCCAGGATAATCCCTAATTGATGAAGTTCTCCCGAAATACCTCAAAAATTACCAAAATATTTAGAAAATCCTGTAATTAGTGAAGTTATCTCGAAATTGCTCAGAAATTAACGAAATATCCAGGAAATCACGTAATTTGTAATGTTTTACGAATTAACTCAGAAATTCCCTAAATCTCCAGGGAATCATTTAAGTGGTGTAGTTATCCCAAAATATCTCAGAAATTCCGAAAGACTCCAGGACAATCCGTAATTGATGAAGTTATCCCGAAATACCTCAAAATTACCAAAATAATTAAAAAATCCTGTAATTAGTGAAGTTAACCCGAAATAACTCAGAAATTACCGAAATATCCAGGAAATCACGTAATTTGTAAAGTTTTCCGAATTAACTCAGAAATTCCCGAAATCTCCAGGTAATCACTTAACTGGTGTAGTTATCCCAAAATATCTAAGAAATTTCGAAAGACTCCAGGACAATCCGTAATTGATGAAGTTATACCGAAATACCTCAAAAATTACCAAAATAATTAGAAAATCCTGTAATTAGTGAAGTTATCTCGAAATAACTCTGAAATTCACGAAATCTCCAGGAAATCTCGTAATTTGTAATTTTTTCCGAATAAATTCAGAAATTCCCGAAATCTCCAGGAAATCTCGTAATTTGTAATTTTTTCCGAATAAATTCCGAAATTCCCGAAATCTCCAGGAAATCGCGTAATTGGTGTAGTTATCCCGAAATATATCAGAAATTCCCAAAGCCTCCAGGACAACCCGTAATTGAAGAAGATATCCCGAAATAACTCAGAAATTACTGAATTATCCAGGAAATCTCGTAATTTGTTAAGTTTTCCGAATTAACTCAGAAATTCCCGAAATCTCCAGGAAATCACGTAATAGGTGTAGTTATCCCAAAATATCTCAGAAATTCCGAAAGACTCCAGGACAATCCGTAATTGATGAAGTTATCCCGAAATACCTCAAAAATTACCAAAGTAATTAAAAAATCCTGTAATTAGTGAATTTAACCCGAAATAACTCAGAAATTCACGAAATGTCCAGGAAATTTCGTACTTCGTAATTTTTTCCGAATAAATTCAGAAATTCCCGAAATCTCCAGGAAATCACGTAATAGGTGTAGATATCCCAAAATATCTCAGAAATTCCCAAAGCCTCCAGGACAACCCTTAATTGAAGAAATTATCCCGAAATAACTCAGAAATTACCGAAATCTCCAGGAAATCTCGTAATTTGTAATTTTTTCCGAATAAATTCAGAAATTCCCGAAATCTCCAGGAAATCGCGTAATTGGTGTAGTTATTTCGAAATATCTCAGAAATTCCCAAAGCCTCCAGGACAACCCGTAATTGAAGAAATTATCCCGAAATAACTCAGAAATTACTGAATTATCCAGGAAATCTCGTAATTTGTTAAGTTTTCCGAATTAACACAGAAATTCCCGAAATCTCCAGGAAATCACGTAATAGGTGTAGTTATCCCAAAATATCTCTGAAATTCCGAAAGACTCCAGGACAATCCGCAATTGATGAAGTTATCCCGAAATACCTCATAAATTACCAAAATAATTAAAAAATCCTGTAATTAGTGAAGTTAACCCGAAATAACTCAGAAATTACCGAAATATCCAGGAAATCGCGTAACTGGTGTAGTTATCCCAAAATATCTCAGAAATTCCGAAAGACTCCAGGACAATCCGTAATTGATGAAGTTATCCCGAAATACCTCAAAAATTACCAAAATAATTAAAAAATCTTGTAATTAGTGAAGTTAACCCGAAATAACTCAGAAATTCCCGAAATCTCCAGGAATTCGCGTAATTGGTGTAGTTATCCCGAAATATCTCAGAAATTACGAAAGAGTCCAGGACTATCCGTAATTGTTGAAGTTATCCCGAAATACCTCAAAAATTACCAAAATAATTAGAAAATCCTGTAATTAGTGAAGTTATCGCGAATTAACTCAGAAATTCCCGAAATCTCCAGGAATTCGCGTAACTGGTGTAGTTATCCCAAAATATCTCAGAAATTCCGAAACACTCCAGGACTATCCGTAATTGTTGAAGTTATCCCGAAATACCTCAAAAATTACCAAAATAATTAAAAAATCCTGTAATTAGTGAAGTTAACCCGAAATAACTCAGAAATTACCGAAATATCCAGGAAATCACGTAATTTGTAAAGTTTTACGAATTAACTCAGAAATTCCCGAAATCTCCAGGTAATCACTTAAGTGGTGTAGTTATCCCAAAATATCTCAGAAATTCCGAAAGACTCCAGGACAATCCGTAATTGATGAAGTTATCCCGAAATACCTCAAAAATTACCAAAGTAATTAAAAAATCCTGTAATTAGTGAAGTTATACCGAATTAACTCAGAAATTCCCGAAATCTCCAGGAAATCGCGTAATTGGTGTAGTTATCCCGAAATATCTCAGAAATTCCCGAAGCCTCCAGGACAACCCGTAATTGAAGAAATTATCCCGAAATAACTCAGAAATCACCGAAATATCCAGGAAATATCGTAATTTGTAAAGTTTTTCCGAATTATCTCAGAAATTCCCGATATATCCAGGAAATCACGTAATAGGTGTAGTTATCCCAAAATATCTCAGAAATTCCGAAAGACTCCAGGACAATCCGTAATTGATGAAGTTATCCCGAAATACCTCAATATTACCAAAATATTATTTGAAATACCTCAAAAATTACCAAAATATTTAGAAAATCCTGTAATTAGTGAAGTTATCTCGAAATAACTCAGAAATTACCAAAATATCCAGGAAATCGAGTATTGTAGTAGTTATCCCGAAATATCTCAGAAATTCCGAAAGTCTCCAGGACAATCCGTAAATGATGAAGTTATCCCGAAATACCTCAAAAATTACCAAAATAATTAGAAAATCCTATAATTAGTGAAGTTATATCGAAATAACTCAGAAATTCCCGAAATCTCCAGGTAACCACTTAACTGGTGTAGTTATCTCAAAATATCTCAGAAATTCCGAAAGACTCCAGGACAATCCGTAATTGATGAAGTTATCCCGAAATACCTCAAAAATTACCAAAGTAATTAGAAAATCCTGTAATTAGTGAAGTTATCCCGAAATAACTCTGAAATTAACGAAATCTCCAGGAAATCTCGTAATTTGTAATTTTTTCCGAATAAATTCAGAAATTCCCGAAATCTCCAGGAAATCGCGTAATTGGTGTAGTTATCCCGAAATATATCAGAAATTCCCAAAGCCTCCAGGACAACCCGTAATTGAAGAAGATATCCCGAAATAACTCAGAAATTACTGAATTATCCAGGAAATCTCGTAATTTGTTAAGTTTTCCGAATTAACTCAGAAATTCCCGAAATCTCCAGGAAATCACGTAATAGGTGTAGTTATCCCAAAATATCTCAGAAATTCCGAAAGACTCCAGGACAATCCGTAATTGATGAAGTTATCCCGAAATACCTCAAAAATTACCAAAGTAATTAAAAAATCCTGTAATTAGTGAATTTAACCCATTTCCTCCCAAAATGTCCATTTTGGCCATCAACTTTCAACAACTTATTGCTATTTGTTTTCACAACTCCCAAAAAATGCTAAAGCCATATTCCACTATTTTCGAGGTCGCTCTATCGATTCATGCCATTTAGAAAACGGAAAAATAATTTCCAGCCTCCGAATTTTCCATTTTAAAAAAAAAAGCTTGTTTTTAAGGATTTTTTTTTCAAAAAGTGCAATTTACAGTGCTTAATGCACTTAGAAATTTAGTAAAATGAATGAAAACAGGGAGGTCGAGGTCCAGTGTATAGAGTTATGCTATTTGGATATTTTATTTTTTTCGTCTAAGGGTTGTAAAACCACCCCTAAATAGGACAATTTGACAATAACTAAGGTTGAATATGTATATTCACATATACACATATGCGTATGGATGTTTATGTTTTTGAGGGCACTGATTTCGATTTTTAAGTCAAATATAGGAAATTCAAGATGGCGGACCCAATATGGTGATCGATAGATTTTGATTTCGCGTATTTTTTTTCAAGCTCTTTCGGATTGTTGTTGACGAATGCAAGGTCAAAACTGCAACATTCAAATTCGTAAATTCAAAATGGCAGATTCAGTTTGGCGACTATTTTTTCGAATTGTCAGTTCTTAAATTTTTTTCGACGTCTTTAGCCAGTATGTAAGTATAACTGTTACCGATTCTCACCGCGTGGAGGTAGACATGTACCGAGAATCATTTTACTTTTTTTTGTTTTTTTTTTGTTTTTATTCTTTTTTTTACTTTTTTTGATTTTGTTTTTTTTCTTTTTTTAATTTTACGAAATACATTCTAAATTTGACATAAAAATTGTAATTGGCGGACCCAAAAATCCCCGAACACCAAGCCTTCTTCCTATAGTACAAAAACTTGAAAATTTGAAAAAAAAAGGTCGCCATATTGAATAGGCCATATTGAAGACATGCTTTATAATTGTGTAGTTCTGAATTTATGACGTTGGATTCATCTACAACAATCCGAAAGAGATTCCTGCAGTAGATTTAACATAGTTTGAAAAAAATACGCGAAATCAAAATTTATCAGTCGCCATATTGCGTCCGCCATCTTGAATTTCCTATATTTAACTTAAAAATCGAAATCAGCGCCCTCAAAAACATAAACATCCATACGCATATGTGTATATGTGAATATACATATTCAACCTTAGTTATTGTCAAATTGTCCTATTTAGGGGTGGTTTTACAAACCTTAGACGAAAAAAATAAAATATCCAAATAGCATAACTCTATACACTGGACCTCGACCTCCCTGTTTTCATTCATTTTACTAAATTTCTAAGTGCATTAAGCACTGTAAATTGCACTTTTTGAAAAAAAAATCCTTAA
Organism: Theocolax elegans; assembly: GCA_026168455.1. Lineage (NCBI taxonomy): Eukaryota > Metazoa > Arthropoda > Insecta > Hymenoptera > Cerocephalidae > Theocolax > Theocolax elegans. The sequence continues at coordinate 45,087,486 of CM047428.1, read as the reverse complement.
AAACAAGCTTTTTTTTTTAAAATGGAAAATTCGGGGGCTGGAAATTATTTTTCCGTTTTCTAAATGGCATGAATCGATAGAGCGACCTCGAAAATAGTGGAATATGGCTTTAGCATTTTTTGGGAGTTGTGAAAACAAATAGCAATAAGCTGTTGAAAGTTGATGGCCAAAATGGACATTTTGGGAGGAAATGGGTTAACCCGAAATAACTCAGAAATTCACGAAATGTCCAGGAAATTTCGTACTTCGTAATTTTTTCCGAATAAATTCAGAAATTCCCGAAATCTCCAGGAAATCACGTAATAGGTGTAGATATCCCAAAATATCTCAGAAATTCCCAAAGCCTCCAGGACAACCCGTAATTGAAGAAATTATCCCGAAATAACTCAGAAATTACCGAAATCTCCAGGAAATCTCGTAATTTGTAATTTTTTCCGAATAAATTCAGAAATTCCCGAAATCTCCAGGAAATCGCGTAATTGGTGTAGTTATTTCGAAATATCTCAGAAATTCCCAAAGCCTCCAGGACAACCCGTAATTGAAGAAATTATCCCGAAATAACTCAGAAATTACTGAATTATCCAGGAAATCTCGTAATTTGTTAAGTTTTCCGAATTAACACAGAAATTCCCGAAATCTCCAGGAAATCACGTAATAGGTGTAGTTATCCCAAAATATCTCTGAAATTCCGAAAGACTCCAGGACAATCCGCAATTGATGAAGTTATCCCGAAATACCTCAAAAATTACCAAAATAATTAAAAAAATCCTGTAATTAGTGAAGTTAACCCGAAATAACTCAGAAATTACCGAAATATCCAGGAAATCGCGTAACTGGTGTAGTTATCCCATAATATCTCAGAAATTACCAAAATAATTAAAAAATCCTGTAATTAGTGAAGTTATCCCGAAATAATTCAGAAATTCCCGAATCCTCCAGGAAATCACGTAATTTGTAAAGTTTTACGAATTAACTCAGAAAATCCCGAATACTCCAGGTATTCACGTAATAGGTGTGGTTATTCCAAAATATCTCAGAAATTCCCGAAATCTCCAGGTAATCACGAAATAGGTGTACTAATCCCAAAATATCTCAGAAATTCCGAAAGACTCCAGGACAAACCGTAATTGATGAAGTTATGCCGAAATACCTCAAAAATTACCGAAATATCCAGGAAATATCGTAATTTGTAAAGTTTTTCCGAATTAACTCAGAAATTCCCGAAATCTCCAGGAAATCACGTAATAGGTGTAGTTATCCCAAAATATCTCAGAAATTCCGAAAGACTCCAGGACAACCCGTAACTGATGAAGTTATCCCGAAATACCTCAAAAATTACCAAAATAATTAAAAAATCCTGTAATTAGTGTAGTTTACCCGAAATATGTCAGAAATTACCGAAATGTCCAGGAAATCACGTAATTTGTAAAATTTTCCGAATTAACTCAGCAATTCTCGAAATCTCCAGGTAACCACTTAACTGGTGGAGTTATCCCAAAATATCTCAGAAATTCCGAAAGACTCCAGGACAAACCGTAATTGATGAAGTTATCCCGAAATACCTCAAAAATTACCAATATAATTAAAAAAATTCTGTAATTAGTGAAGTTATCCCAAAATATCTCAGAAATTCCGAAGACTCCAGGACAAACCGTAATTGATGAAGTTATCCCGAAATACCTCAAAAATTACCAATATAATTAAAAAAATCCTGTAATTAGTGAAGTTATCCCAAAATATCTCAGAAATTCCGAAAGACTCCAGGACAAACCGTAATTCATGAAGTTATCCCGAAATACCTCAAAAATTACCAGAATAATTAAAAAAATCCTGTAATTAATGAAGTTATTACGAAATAACTCTGACATTCACGAAATCTCCAGGAAATCTCGTAATTTGTAATTTTTTCCGAATAAATTCAGAAATTCCCGAAATCTCCAGGAAATCGCGTAATTGGTGTAGTTATCCCGAAATATCTCAGAAATTCCCAAAGTCTCCAGGACAACCCGTAATTGATGAAGTTATCCCGAAATAACTCAGAAATTACCGAAATATCCAGGAAATATCGTAATTTGTAAAGTTTTTCCGAATTAACTCAGAAACCTCCGAAATCTCCAGGAAATCACGTAATAGGTGTAGTTATCCCAAAATATCTCAGAAATTCCCAAAGACTCCAGGACAATCCGTAATTGATGAAGTTATCCCGAAATACCTCAAAAATTACCAAAATAATTAGAAAATCCTGTAATTAGTGAAGTTATTACGAAATAAATCTGACATTCACGAAATCTCCAGGAAATCTCGTAATTTGTAAAGTTTTTCCGAATTAACTCAGAAACTCCCGAAATCTCCAGGAAATCACGTAATTGGTGTAGTTATCCCGAAATATCTCAAAAATTCCCAAAGTCTCCAGGACAACCCGTAATTGATGAAGTTATCCCGAAATAACTCTGAAATTATGGAAATATCCAGGAAATCGCGTAATTGGTGTATTTATACCGAAATATCTCATAAATTCCGAAAGACTCCTGGAAAATCCGTAATTGATGAACTTATCCCGAAATACCTAAAAATTACCAAAATATTTAGAAAATCCTGTTATTAGTCAAGTTATACTGAAATAACTCAGAAACTTCCGAAATACCCAGGAAATCTCGTAATTTTGTAAAGTTTTTCCGAATTTACTATGAAATTCACGAAATCTCCAGGAAATCCCGTAAATTGTAAATTTATCCGAAATAAGTCAGAAATTACCGAAATATCCAGGAAATCACGAAATTTGTAAAGTTTTTCCGAATAAACTCAGAAATTCCCGAAATCTCCAGGAAATCACGTAATAGGGGTAGTTATCCCAAAATATCTCAGAAATTCCGAAAGGCTCCAGGACAATCCGTAATTGATGAAATTATCCCGAAATACCTCAAAAATTACCAAAATAATTAGAAAATCCTGTAATTAGTGAAGTTATCCCGAAATAATTCAGAAATTCCCGAATCCTCCAGGAAATCACGTAATTTGTAAAGTTTTACGAATTAACTCAGAAAATCCCGAATACTCCAGGTATTCACGTAATAGGTGTGGTTATTCCAAAATATCTCAGAAATTCCCGAAATCTCCAGGTAATCACGAAATAGGTGTACTAATCCCAAAATATCTCAGAAATTCCGAAAGACTCCAGGACAAACCGTAATTGATGAAGTTATGCCGAAATACCTCAAAAATTACCGAAATATCCAGGAAATATCGTAATTTGTAAAGTTTTTCCGAATTAACTCAGAAATTCCCGAAATCTCCAGGAAATCACGTAATAGGTGTAGTTATCCCAAAATATCTCAGAAATTCCGAAAGACTCCAGGACAACACGTAACTGATGAAGTTATCCCGAAATACCTCAAAAATTACCAAAATAATTAAAAAATCCTGTAATTAGTGTAGTTTACCCGAAATATGTCAGAAATTACCGAAATGTCCAGGAAATCACGTAATTTGTAAAATTTTCCGAATTAACTCAGCAATTCTCGAAATCTCCAGGTAACCACTTAACTGGTGGAGTTATCCCAAAATATCTCAGAAATTCCGAAAGACTCCAGGACAAACCGTAATTGATGAAGTTATCCCGAAATACCTCAAAAATTACCAATATAATTAAAAAAATTCTGTAATTAGTGAAGTTATCCCAAAATATCTCAGAAATTCCGAAAGACTCCAGGACAAACCGTAATTGATGAAGTTATCCCGAAATACCTCAAAAATTACCAATATAATTAAAAAAATCCTGTAATTAGTGAAGTTATCCCAAAATATCTCAGAAATTCCGAAAGACTCCAGGACAAACCGTAATTCATGAAGTTATCCCGAAATACCTCAAAAATTACCAGAATAATTAAAAAATCCTGTAATTAATGAAGTTATTACGAAATAACTCTGACATTCACGAAATCTCCAGGAAATCTCGTAATTTGTAATTTTTTCCGAATAAATTCAGAAATTCCCGAAATCTCCAGGAAATCGCGTAATTGGTGTAGTTATCCCGAAATATCTCAGAAATTCCCAAAGTCTCCAGGACAACCCGTAATTGATGAAGTTATCCCGAAATAACTCAGAAATTACCGAAATATCCAGGAAATATCGTAATTTGTAAAGTTTTTCCGAATTAACTCAGAAACCTCCGAAATCTCCAGGAAATCACGTAATAGGTGTAGTTATCCCAAAATATCTCAGAAATTCCCAAAGACTCCAGGACAATCCGTAATTGATGAAGTTATCCCGAAATACCTCAAAAATTACCAAAATAATTAGAAAATCCTGTAATTAGTGAAGTTATTACGAAATAAATCTGACATTCACGAAATCTCCAGGAAATCTCGTAATTTGTAAAGTTTTTCCGAATTAACTCAGAAACTCCCGAAATCTCCAGGAAATCACGTAATTGGTGTAGTTATCCCGAAATATCTCAAAAATTCCCAAAGTCTCCAGGACAACCCGTAATTGATGAAGTTATCCCGAAATAACTCTGAAATTATGGAAATATCCAGGAAATCGCGTAATTGGTGTATTTATACCGAAATATCTCATAAATTCCGAAAGACTCCTGGAAAATCCGTAATTGATGAACTTATCCCGAAATACCTAAAAATTACCAAAATATTTAGAAAATCCTGTAATTAGTGAAGTTATCCCGAAATAACTCAGAAACTTCCGAAATACCCAGGAAATCTCGTAATTTGTAAAGTTTTTCCGAATTCACTCTGAAATTCACGAAATCTCCAGGAAATCCCGCAATTTGTAAATTTATCCGAAATAAGTCAGAAATTACCGAAATATCCAGGAAATCACGAAATTTGTAAAGTTTTTCCGAATAAACTCGGAAATTCCCGAAATCTCCAGGAAATCACGTAATAGGTGTAGTTATCCCAAAATATCTCAGAAATTCCGAAAGGCTCCAGGACAATCCGTAATTGATGAAATTATCCCGAAATACCTCAAAATTACCAAAATAATTAGAAAATCCTGTAATTAGTGAAGTTATCCCGAAATAACTCTGAAATTCACGAAATCTCCAGGAAATCTCGTAATTTGTAATTTTTACCGAATAAATTCAGAAATTCCCGAGATCTCCAGGAAATCGCGTAATTGGTGTAGTTTTCCCGAAATATCTCAGAAATTCCCAAAGTCTCCAGGACAACCCGTAATTGATGAAGTTATCCCGAAATAACTCAGAATTACCGAAATATCCAGGAAATATCGTAATTTGTAAAGTTTTTCCGAATTAACTCAGAAATTCCCGAAATCTCCAGGAAATCGCGTAATTGGTGTAGTTATCCCGAAATATCTCAGAATTCCGCAAGACTCCAGGACAATCCGTAATTAATGAAGTTATCCCGAAATACCTCAAAAATTACCAAAATAATTAAAAAATCCTGTAATTAGTGAAGTTAACCCGAAATAACTCATAAATTACCGAAATATCCAGGAAATCACGTAATTTGTAAAGTTTTATGAAATAACTCAGAAATTCCCGAAATCTCCAGGTATTCACGTAATAGGTGTGGTTATTCCAAAATATCTCAGAAATTCCCGAAATCCTCCAGGTAATCACGAAATAGGTGTAGTTATCCCAAAATATCTCAGAAATTCCGAAAGACTCCAGGACAACACGTAATTGATGAAGTTATCCCGAAATACTCAAAATTACCAAAATAATTAGAGAATCCTGTAATTAGTGAAGTTAACCCGAAATAACTCAGAAATTACCGAAATGTCCAGGAAATCACGTAATTTGTAAATTTTCCGAATTAACTCAGAAATTCTCGAAATCTCCAGGTAACCACTTAACTGGTTGAGTTATCCCAAAATATCTCAAAAATTCCGAAAGACTCCAGGACAATCCGTAATTGATGAAGTTATCCCGAAATACCTCAAAAATTACCAAAATAATTAAAAAATCCTGTAATTAGTGAAGTTTTTCCGAATTAACTCAGAAATTCCCGAAATCTCCAGAAATCACGTAATAGGTGTAGTTATCCCAAAATATCTCAGAAATTCCGAAAGACTCCAGGACAATCCGTAATTAATGAAGTTATCCCGAAATACCTCAAAAATTACCAGAATAATTAAAAAATCCTGTAATTAATGAAGTTATTACGAAATAACTCTGACATTCACGAAATCTCCAGGAAATCTCGTAATTTGTAATTTTTTTCCGAATAAATTCAGGAAATTCCCGAAATCTCCAGGAAATCGCGTAATTGGTGTAGTTATCCCGAAATATCTCAGAAATTCCCAAAGTCTCCAGGACAACCCGTAATTGATGAAGTTATCCCGAATAACTCAGAAATTACGAAATATCCAGGAAATATCGTAATTTGTAAAGTTTTTCCGAATTAACTCAGAAACCTCCGAAATCTCCAGGAAATCACGTAATAGGTGTAGTTATCCCAAATATCTCAGAAATTCCCAAAGGACTCCAGGACATCCGTAATTGATGAAGTTATCCCGAAATACCTCAAAAATTACCAAAATAATTAGAAAATCCTGTAATTAGTGAAGTTATTACGAAATAAATCTGACATTCACGAAATCTCCAGGAAATCTCGTAATTTGTAAAGTTTTTCCGAATTAACTCAGAAACTCCCGAAATCTCCAGGAAATCACGTAATTGGTGTAGTTATCCCGAAATATCTCAAAAATTCCCAAAGTCTCCAGGACAACCCGTAATTGATGAAGTTATCCCGAAATAACTCTGAAATTATGGAAATATCCAGGAAATCGCGTAATTGGTGTATTTATACCGAAATATCTCATAAATTCCGAAAGACTCCTGGAAAATCCGTAATTGATGAACTTATCCCGAAATACCTAAAAATTACCAAAATATTTAGAAAATCCTGTTATTAGTCAAGTTATACTGAAATAACTCAGAAACTTCCGAAATACCCAGGAAATCTCGTAATTTTGTAAAGTTTTTCCGAATTTACTATGAAATTCACGAAATCTCCAGGAAATCCCGTAAATTGTAAATTTATCCGAAATAAGTCAGAAATTACCGAAATATCCAGGAAATCACGAAATTTGTAAAGTTTTTCCGAATAAACTCAGAAATTCCCGAAATCTCCAGGAAATCACGTAATAGGGGTAGTTATCCCAAAATATCTCAGAAATTCCGAAAGGCTCCAGGACAATCCGTAATTGATGAAATTATCCCGAAATACCTCAAAAATTACCAAAATAATTAGAAAATCCTGTAATTAGTGAAGTTATCCCGAAATAACTCTGAAATTCACGAAATCTCCAGGAAATCTCGTAATTTGTAATTTTTACCGAATAAATTCAGAAATTCCCGAGATCTCCAGGAAATCGCGTAATTGGTGTAGTTTTCCCGAAATATCTCAGAAATTCCCAAAGTCTCCAGGACAACCCGTAATTGATGAAGTTATCCCGAAATAACTCAGAAATTACCGAAATATCCAGGAAATATCGTAATTTGTAAAGTTTTTCCGAATTAACTCAGAAATTCCCGAAATCTCCAGGAAATCGCGTAATTGGTGTAGTTATCCCGAAATATCTCAGAAATTCCGCAAGACTCCAGGACAATCCGTAATTAATGAAGTTATCCCGAAATACCTCAAAAATTACCAAAATAATTAAAAATCCTGTAATTAGTGAAGTTAACCCGAAATAACTCATAAATTACCGAAATATCCAGGAAATCACGTAATTTGTAAAGTTTTATGAAATAACTCAGAAATTCCCGAAATCTCCAGGTATTCACGTAATAGGTGTGGTTATTCCAAAATATCTCAGAAATTCCCGAAATCTCCAGGTAATCACGAAATAGGTGTAGTTATCCCAAAATATCTCAGAAATTCCGAAAGACTCCAGGACAACACGTAATTGATGAAGTTATCCCGAAATACTCAAAAATTACCAAAATAATTAGAGAATCCTGTAATTAGTGAAGTTAACCCGAAATAACTCAGAAATTACCGAAATGTCCAGGAAATCACGTAATTTGTAAAATTTTCCGAATTAACTCAGAAATTCTCGAAATCTCCAGGTAACCACTTAACTGGTTGAGTTATCCCAAAATATCTCAAAAATTCCGAAAGACTCCAGGACAAACCGTAATTGATGAAGTTATCCCGAAATACCTCAAAAATTACCAAAATAATTAAAAAATCCTGTAATTAGTGAAGTTTTTCCGAATTAACTCAGAAATTCCCGAAATCTCCAGGAAATCACGTAATAGGTGTAGTTATCCCAAAATATCTCAGAAATTCCGAAAGACTCCAGGACAATCCGTAATTGATGAAGTTATCCCGAAATACCTCAAAAATTACCAAAATAATTAGAAAATCCTGTAATTAGTGAAGTTATTACGAAATAACTCTGACATTCACGAATTCTCCAGGAAATCTCGTAATTTGTAAAGTTTTTCCGAATTAACTCAGAAACTCCCGAAATCTCCAGGAAATCACGTAATTGGTGTAGTTATCCCGAAATATCTCAGAAATTCCCAAAGTCTCCAGGACAACCCGTAATTGATGAAGTTATCCCGAAATAACTCTGAAATTATCGAAATATCCAGGAAATCGCGTAATTGGTGTATTTATACCGAAATATCTCATAAATTCCGAAAGACTCCTGGAAAATCCGTAATTGATGAACTTATCCCGAAATACCTAAAAATTACCAAAATATTTAGAAAATCCTGTTATTAGTCAAGTTATACTGAAATAACTCAGAAACTTCCGAAATACCCAGGAAATCTCGTAATTTGTAAAGTTTTTCCGAATTTACTATGAAATTCACGAAATCTCCAGGAAATCCCGTAAATTGTAAATTTATCCGAAATAAGTCAGAAATTACCGAAATATCCAGGAAATCACGTAATTTGTAATTTTTACCGAATAAATTCAGAAATTCCCGAGATCTCCAGGAAATCGCGTAATTGGTGTAGTTTTCCCGAAATAACTTAGAAATTCCCAAAGTCTCCAGGACAACCCGTAATTGATGAAGTTATCCCGAAATAACTCAGAAATTACCGAAATATCCAGGAAATATCGTAATTTGTAAAGTTTTTCCGAATTAACTCAGAAATTCCCGAAATCTCCAGGAAATCGCGTAATTGGTGTAGTTATCCCGAAATATCTCAGAAATTCCGCAAGACTCCAGGACAATCCGTAATTAATGAAGTTATCCCGAAATACCTCAAAAATTACCAAAATAATTAAAAAATCCTGTAATTAGTGAAGTTAACCCGAAATAACTCAGAAATTACCGAAATATCCAGGAAATCACGTAATTTGTAAAGTTTTATGAATTAACTCAGAAATTCCCGAAATCTCCAGGTAATCACTTTCGTGGTGTAGTTATCCCAAAATATCTCAGAAATTCCGAAAGACTCCAGGACAATCCGTAATTGATGGAGTTATCCCGAAATACCTCAAAAATTACCAAAATAATTAAAAAATCCTGTAATTAATGAAGTTATTACGAAATAACTCTGACATTCACGAAATCTCCAGGAAATCTCGTAATTTGTAATTTTTTCCGAATAAATTCAGAAATTCCCGAAATCTCCAGGAAATCGCGTAATTGGTGTAGTTATCCCGAAATACTTCAAAAATTACCTAAATTATTAGAAAATCCTGTAATTAGTGAAGTTATCCCGAAATAAATCAGAAATTACCGAAATATCCAGGAAATCGCGTAATTGGTGTATTTATACCGAAATATCTCATAAATTCCGAAATACTCATGAACAATCCGTAATTGATGAAGTTATCCCGAAGTACCTCAAAAATTACCAAAATATTTAGAAAATCCTGTAATTAGTGAAGTTATCCCGAAATAACTCAGAAATTACCGAAATATCCAGGAAATATCGTAATTTGTAAAGTTTTTCCGAATAAATTCAGAAATTCCCGAAATCTCCAGGAAATCGCGTAATTGGTGTAGTTATCCCGAAATATCTCAGAAATTCCCAAAGTCCCCGGGACAACCCGCTTTGCTTTGTACGTAGTAGTATCACTTTTTATATTTACTATCAAAGCATAGCTTGTCTCATCATTTGAAATTTCTTTTTCAATCACCTTTAGAGTCATTTTGCATGGTCTGCCTCTTTTTCTTTTCACAATCTCTTCTTTCGATTCAATGATATTCTTAACAATTAATTTGCGTAGTCTACCTTCTTCTCGTTTGACAGTCTCTCCCTCCGTTTCATTATTTTTAGTCTCAAATTTAGTAAACCAATTTTCAGTGTTAATGTTATCATCAATTTTTTCCCAGTTGCAAATATCAGTCTTTTTATATTCATTAGCAAAAACTATTTTCACATTGACCCTTACGTCCCGGATTTAATAAAACTTTCCTTCTTCCGATTGCAAAAGAATATATCCAGTCTGTTTATGGCCTACAAGTATCACTCGCCTTCCTATACACCTGAATTTTGGTCCTATTTTTCGGTATGCTTTTATGTATGCTAAACAACCAAAACGTTTTGTTTGTAAAATAGCAATTTTATAATTAGAATTAAATTTTTCAATTGGCGACATCATTTCATTTGACGCATGTGGTGTCCTATTATATACACGAATGGGTGCATTCAGGGCTAAATCCCACATGTTTTCAGGAAGTCATGAGTAATAAATTAATTCTCTCACTCTCTTTTGAATGGTTTGGTTAAACCTTCCTGCAACACCGTTATGTTGAGGTGTGTCAGGGCACGCCAATTGTAATACAGCACCTAATTTCTTTCACACTTCAGTTGCATAACCACCAATAAATTCAGTCTCTTGGTCACTCCTCAAATAGCAAACTTTGGCGTCTTTTCCTAATAAATTTCTGGCGCTATTAATAAAAGATTCAAAACATTTACCAGTCTCATCTTTTGTTTTCATTAGTTAAGCCATAGCTAAACGAGAATAGACGTCTACAAATACTGAGATTATATATATTGTGACGTGGTATTCGCGTACCCGATCGAATTAATTATTTTTAATAATTAAATTAACCGTTGAGCCGCATTGCCCATTACCGCGCACACAATTAATTTATTTATTGATCCGAACTGCGGCTGTCGCCAGGAACGCGAGTTCGCTGGGACGTACGGTATGGAGGATTCGGGCGATCCTCCTTGCCTCGACACGATTTATATTGAATTAGGAATGTCGGCGGGAGCGGGGAGAATAATAAGTAAACACAATCCGAATAAAATAGAAATGAATGAAACATTTATTTTAATCTAATTAACAATTGGCCATCCAGGCCGTGTACCGCGACAATGTTACTTCGCGCGGGCGGAAGTATCGGGATGTCAACCGGATCGAGACCCTCGCCTGCGGTTGAATTTGCCCCGATCTCCGCTATTCGGGTACCGGCGTACCCGAATACACTCCCGAGGTCTCACACACACATACACTCGGGGTAATGGGGGGAACGCGCGGTAGTATATAACACACTTACCGGGGTGCGCCCCGTGGATGGCCCAGCCGATCCTTGTCCCAGTGTCCTCCTGGGCAACGGAGGACCTACGTCGGCTGCGGTGGTGATAGGCGGCCCTGTGCCGCGGCGAGTGCCTCGCGAACCGCGTCCGCACTCCCTCACCCACTTCCCGTCCTAATCACTCACCAAATCACTTGCGGCTCACTCACGAGGATAGTCCGGGTAACCGATGGCTCTGCGCCTCACGCGCCTTATTAGCCGTAAATACTATGCTCGGCCCGGATAGATTTTTGTCCGCCTCGAGCGGCGGATCGGGACGTACTGATAGGCATCTTGCCTAATTTCGAAAAAGGGATGAGAGTGGGAAACACACACACTCTCGCGCTCTCATCCCTACGTACTATTGCGCGCGTAATCGTACATTTGTAGAAAAATAAACAAGTGTCAGTGTTAATGTTATCATCAATTTTTTCCCAGTTGCAAATATCAGTCTTTTTATATTCATTAGCAAAACTATTTTCACATTGACCCTTACGTCCCGGATTTAATAAAACTTTCCTTCTTCCGATTGCAAAAGAATATATCCAGTCTGTTTATGGCCTACAAGTATCACTCGCCTTCCTATACACCTGAATTTTGGTCCTATTTTCGGTATGCTTTTATGTATGCTAAACAACCAAAACGTTTTGTTTGTAAAATAGCAATTTTATAATTAGAATTAAATTTTTCAATTGGCGACATCATTTCATTTGACGCATGTGGTGTCCTATTATATACACGAATGGGTGCATTCAGGGCTAAATCCCACATGTTTTCAGGAAGTCATGAGTAATAAATTAATTCTCTCACTCTCTTTTGAATGGTTTGGTTAAACCTTCCTGCAACACCGTTATGTTGAGGTGTGTCAGGGCACGCCAATTGTAATACAGCACCTAATTTCTTTCACACTTCAGTTGCATAACCACCAATAAATTCAGTCTCTTGGTCACTCCTCAAATAGCAAACTTTGGCGTCTTTTCCTAATAAATTTCTGGCGCTATTAATAAAAGATTCAAAACATTTACCAGTCTCATCTTTTGTTTTCATTAGTTAAGCCATAGCTAAACGAGAATAGACGTCTACAAATACTGAGATTATATATATTGTGACGTGGTATTCGCGTACCCGATCGAATTAATTATTTTTAATAATTAAATTAACCGTTGAGCCGCATTGCCCATTACCGCGCACACAATTAATTTATTTATTGATCCGAACTGCGGCTGTCGCCAGGAACGCGAGTTCGCTGGGACGTACGGTATGGAGGATTCGGGCGATCCTCCTTGCCTCGACACGATTTATATTGAATTAGGAATGTCGGCGGGAGCGGGGAGAATAATAAGTAAACACAATCCGAATTAAAATAGAAATGAATGAAACATTTATTTTAATCTAATTAACAATTGGCCATCCAGGCCGTGTACCGCGACAATGTTACTTCGCGCGGGCGGAAGTATCGGGAGTCAACCGGATCGAGACCCTCGCCTGCGGTTGAATTTGCCCCGATCTCCGCTATTCGGGTACCGGCGTACCCGAATACACTCCCGAGGTCTCACACACACATACACTCGGGGTAATGGGGGGAACGCGCGGTAGTATATAACACACTTACCGGGGTGCGCCCCGTGGATGGCCCAGCCGATCCTTGTCCCAGTGTCCTCCTGGGCAACGGAGGACCTACGTCGGCTGCGGTGGTGATAGGCGGCCCTGTGCCGCGGCGAGTGCCTCGCGAACCGCGTCCGCACTCCCTCACCCACTTCCCGTCCTAATCACTCACCAAATCACTTGCGGCTCACTCACGAGGATAGTCCGGGTAACCGATGGCTCTGCGCCTCACGCGCCTTATTAGCCGTAAATACTATGCTCGGCCCGGATAGATTTTTGTCCGCCTCGAGCGGCGGATCGGGACGTACTGATAGGCATCTTGCCTAATTTCGAAAAAGGGATGAGAGTGGGAAACACACACACACTCTCGCGCTCTCATCCCTACGTACTATTGCGCGCGTAATCGTACATTTGTAGAAAAATAAACAAGTGTCGTCGGTTGGCCTTGACATACGAAAGGCTCCGACGACTTACAGTTCGACAATTTAAATACTCTATTCGTCGTTAATAGATTGTGTGACGATTACCGTCACAATATATATATATATATATATATATGGGCTATTTCACGTCAAGTGGTACGATGAAAATTTTAAATCACTCCAAATTTTGTGAACAGACTGGAAATATCTTCCAGAAGATAGAAAAAAAATTTGAGGTGTTAAAAATAATTTGCCTAAGAGTTATTCCACCATGAAAAATGGAAATTTTTCAATTTTTTAGAGAAATTACTATTTTCAAAGCCATTTATCTCAAAATCTATTGATTTTTTTGAAAATACATTATAAACAACTTTTGTTCAAAATAATCTTTAGAACTTATCTACTTGGGTTACAATTCTTAATTTTAAAATCTTGAAGAGATAGGGCACTCGAAAATATTTAATATCAAAAAAAGGCGACCACGCCACAATCGATTTTGATCTAACACCGCTCAAAAGATCACATTTTTTGAGAGCTTTTGAATGGCTGTGGTTAGATTATTGGCCAAGACTGCTGGTGTAAGTTATACGCCATAAACCTCATAAAATCACTAATTTTCATGTATTTTAGGGCATAACTTACACCAGCGGTCTTGGCCAATAATCTAACCACCGCCATTGGAAAGCTCTCAAAAAATGTGATCTTTTGAGCGGTGTTAGATCAAAATCGATTGTGGCGTGGTCGCCTTTTTTTGATATTAAATATTTTCGAGTGCCCTATCTCTTCAAGATTTTAAAATTAAGAATTGTAACCCAAGTAGATAAGTTCTAAAGATTATTTTGAACAAAAGTTGTTTATAATGTATTTTCAAAAAAATCAATAGATTTTGAGATAAATGGCTTTGAAAATAGTAATTTCTCTAAAAAATTGAAAAATTTCCATTTTTCATGGTGGAATAACTCTTAGGCAAATTTTTTTAACACCTAAAATTTTGTTTTCTATGTTCTGGAAGATATTTCCAGTCTGTTCACAAAATTTGGAGTGATTTAAAATTTTCATCGTACCACTTGACGTGAAATAGCCCATATATATATATATATATATATATATATATATATATATATATAGGACAGAGTTTCTAAAACACTGACGATGCAGGGAATTGTTAACGAATAAATTGATCAATAATTAATTTGAGAGCCAATGCTACACTTTTCGTGCATTCGTTTTTTGCATACTGACATGCAGACGAAGCGAAGAATTTTTTTTCACTAACTTCTTTTAGTAAATCGTTTTTGATAGTATTACTACACTTTTTATGCATTCGTTTTCTGCATCTGACATGCTGTTCAATGCAATCATTATATGAATTACCTTGTTTTACCCAAATCTACTTAATAAAAATTTATGTTGGCATCGTAGCTAAGCGCTAGTTGGTGTTGACATAGGCATCGCAGACAATAGTTAGATGCAGGACTAGTTGGCTAGTAGACAGCAGATAAATAAAGGATCCATTGTCATCGCAGTCTACACTTAGTGGAAGATTCTATGAATGTTGTACTAAACTTCCATCCTAATCCGACCACTAACAGGGATGTACAAATGCACTTTGACATTAACCTGTATGACGGAAATCGTCACACAATCTATTCACGATGAATAGAATATTTAAATTCGCGAATTGTAAGTTGTCGGAGCCTTTCGTATGTCAAGGCCAAACGACGACACTTGTTTGTTTTTATACAAGTGTACAATTACGCGCGCAATAGTACGTAGGGATGAGATCGCGAGAGTGTGTGTCTGTTTCCCACTCTAATCCCTTGTTCGGAAAATTAGGCGATTGCCTAAGCAGTACGTCCCGATCCGCCGCTCGAGGCGGACAAATCTATCCGGTGCCGATCGAGTGTAGTTTACGGCTAAGGAAAAGGCGCGTGAGGCGCAAAGCCGTCGGTATCCGGATCATCCTCGCAAAATGAACTACGAGTGAGTTTGGTGCGTGAATAAGGACGGGAAGCGAGTGAGTGTGGACGCGGTTCGCGAAACACTCGCCGCGGCATTGGGCTGCCTTTCACCACCGCAGCCGACGTCGGCCTCCGTTGCCCAGGAGGCCAAAGGGACACGGATCGGCTGGGCCATCCAAGGGGCGCAACCCGGTAAGATTTATCTATACTACCGCGCGTCCCCCCCCCTTCGCGATTGTATATGAGTGTGTTATATATGGTAAGTGTGTTATATACTACCGCGCGTTCCCCCCATCACCCCGAGTGTATGTGTGTGGGAGACCTCGGGAGTGTATTCGGGTACGCCGGTACCCGAATAGCGGAGATCGGGGCAGAGTCATCCGCAGGCGAGGATCTCGATCCGGTTGACTCCCGATACTTCCACTCGCGCGAAATAAATTACTATGATTATTTTCTTTTTATTTTAAGGTTGGTGTAATTATTGTGTTCTCCCCGCTCCCGCCAACATCTGAATTTAAAATATATTGTGTCGAGGCAAGGAGGATCGCCCGAATCCACCACACCGTTCGTCCCAGCGAAATCGTGATCCTGGCGACAGCCCGCAGTTCGCGATAAATTAATTACTTGTGTGTGCGGTATTGGGCAACGCGGCCCAACGGTTTATTAATTATAAAAATTAATTAATTTCACCGGGGTACGCGAATACCACGTCACAAGTGGCGACCGTGACAGGATGTGAGTTTGAGAGAGAGAGAGAGAGTGAGTAGCTTGCAGCGCGGATCGCGGGCAGCGAGAATCCCCCCCCCCCCCCCCCGAACAGCGCACAAAGGAAAGACTTCGCGAGAGCCGATCATCATCGGCTCTCACTGATTGCGCCCGCGAGTGGGAGAGAGAGGGAATCCCTAGTCGCGGGGGAATCGGAGTTAGATGCTTGGCGCGCTATTCGGTATGTGAGAGAGAGAGATAGCGCGATCGCCTAGCCCATTCGCGTATTCAGTCTTCGCAGCTGGTTTCGCCGATAGAAACCACTGCGGCGAATTATTTTTATTTTCGCTATAATAAAATACATTCGTTCCCGTGCAGAATCTATTTTATTGTCGGTGTGAGAGTGTTTTAAATTGATTCTTTCGGGAGAGGTGGCTGTCCCCGCCTCCTACCCTTTTAAAGAAAATTTTAAATAATTGTTTTCTTTATATAGGGGACGTGGCGATTTACTTGGTTTTATTGCGTGTTCGAGAGCGAAATTTCTGTGTTGCTTTCTCCCCTCCCTGACCCGCATATATTATTGTATAGTAATATAATGTGTATTATTTATTACTATTTATTTTTATAATATATTTAACATTTTTTGTGTGTGAATAAAATATATTTTGCAAATTTTTTTAATTATTTAGACTTGTTTGCAAGTTAAATAATTGACATTATGTAACTTTGTGTGAATCTGCCGCAAAGTTACAATAGTTGTAATATTAATTATTTAAACTCGTGTGTGAGTAAAATACAGTGATTACTTGATTTAATATTTGGTATTTATTAAGTGTTACTGCTCACGATATTTGTAACATATTTTTGAAAATTTTTGAGTGCGAGAAAATTTTTTTTTATAACTCGTGTTAATTGATTAGTCTTTTAGCAAGTTAAACAATTAATGTTAAGTATCTTTGTGTGATTGTATCGCAAAGATACGAGAGTTGTAAAATATAATTATTTAGACTCGAGAGTGAGTTAAGTAATTAAATTTTCTTTTGCATGTATTTTAATGATCAGCATCTAACCTAATATTTTATATTCGTTATTTGCTGTGAAATTTTAATATATGTAAAAACTTTCTTTTCTCTTTTGTGTGTTTAAATTGTATCTCCACACATTTTTACCAATTATTTAGACTTGTTTGTTAGTTAAATAATTAAACTTTCATTTCCTTTTCGTTCAATTTATTTAAAAACGGAAATATAAATTGTTTCAACTTGGTAGCAACATAAATTTAGGATAAAATAAATATATTTCGCTGAAAAATTGTCGTTTGGGACGACAATTAGTGAAGTAATTATTTTGTTGCAAACCATACGAGATTTCCAACATTTCGTAAATACTCTTACTGTTTGAAGTAATTTAATTAAATTTGTGTTTGTAGTTTAGTGTAAATTATAAAGGAAATTTTTTTTTTGTTTTGGGCTTGGATAAGCAAAATAATAAATAGTGTCTTGGTGTGTGTGAATCACAAGACACTGTATTTGTTTATATATTTATTTTAAAATTAATTATTTAGACTCGTTAGCGAGATAAATAATTTAATTTTTTTTCTTCCTTTATAATTTGTTGTCTTTTTTTGTATTTATTAATAGATTAAAACTTTAATTATTTCAATTTCCATAACAAAATAAATTCTTTTTGCCAGGGAGGAATCTGTTGGATTATAACTGGCGAGAGAGATATTTTGGGAAATCGTTAAATTTACCATTACTGGTAAATTACCGACGATATTGCAATAATCTAAGATTTTTTTTTGTTAATAATTATTTGTGCTTGCAAAAGCAATTGTATAGAGTCTTGGTGTGTGAGAGTCACAAGACAATATTATAAACATTAATTATTTAGACTTGTGAGTAAGTTAAATAATTAATTTAAATTTGGTGCGAGTGTTAAGTGTGTGATTTGCCACAACTTTAACCAACAAAATATAATTATTTTGTTCTTCTAAGGACGAAATAAATTTCGTTTATAGAAAATCTTTTGGATTTTGATTAAGTTATTAATTACTATTATTATATTAATTACTTTTGTTGGTACACTAGTCGGTGCATTTTTACAATTTATTGTAATTATGCTGACACCAAATTTTTTTTTACTCGTTGGGAGTAATAATTATTTTATTGTAGTGAGTCCAATAAAATAATTTCCAATTGAAAATTGGATACTTCCGAAGTATTTGAAACACTAGGGATTTCATCTGAAATCCCGTTTGAGAGTACTTCTCCCGACGTAACACGTCGGCTGCTGCTGGTCAAAAAAATAATGGCCAGCAGCTATGAATCCCGAATGTCCCAGCTTATGCGTGAATCACGCATAGCTAGGAATGTCCATTAGGAAACGAAGAAGCTTCCGATTGAGGCAGTGTATGCCCAATTGGAGCATTTGAGTTTGAACGCAAATGGCGTGGAGGCGGAGTGCCGCGAACGCCTTTTGCGACACCGGATAAGATGTGTAGACATTAATCTGGAAATACCATGGTTCCCTGAATACGATGAGAATGTAAGGGCAGAGCCTGCACATAAACCTCTAGTATGTCAGGAACTATGGGAAATTAGGAAACCTCGTTCCAGGAAAGGGAGTGTGGTCCCATCAGGAACGGAAGATTCCTGCGAGTCCGAAATGTCAGATTGCGAAAGGGTTGCTAGTGATAGAGCACCCATTCTTGAAGAAGATGGAGCTCAGTCACCAAGTGGTTGGTCTAGAAATTCGCCAATGAGTACTGCACAAAGCCCAAGGCTAGCGTCAACAGGTGCTATAGCTAAACGGTTTGATGAGGTACCGGCAACAAACACGACCACGACTGCAATCCCTCATGTTCCTGTTTCTGTGGCTGCAACCTCATGCACAACCACGACGTCGACGGTTACGACCGTGACGACTGCTCACCTCGTTGGTTTTTGTGCACCCGCACATTACCTTCCAATTGGGGACCAGAGAAACAGCGGACATCTTGACACTAGAGAGAGTGAAGTGCCAACACAACATTTTGACTTGGGTTCGCAGGCGGAAGCCGACCGTCGTACGTCACGAGGATACACCTCTAGACAATACGACAACAGGCAACCCGAGGCTAACACAACCGAACGTCAATTTGTTGATGATAGAAATGGATATGACCTTCCAAATGACGTCAGTGTTCAATCTTATGAAAAACCGAGGTTTAAACCGAGACGTCATGATACCTCTTTTAAGACTTGTGAGGTACAAGATAGAAGAGAGAGGCATGAGTACATGACTTCAAACAGAAAGCCACGACACCATCGTTCTGTGAGTAGAGCCTCAAGCAACGATGAACGTTGTGAGAGCTGTACGGAGAAACGTCATTTGAACCGTAAACTCGACGACCGAGCACAGCCGGAAATTCCGGAGCATGGTCACAAAGAGAGGTCGGATAGACGTAGAGAAACGCCTCGAGACAAGCGTGCGGTGGCCACATGCGATCAGTGTACTCAGACGGATTCGTCCGATGGGTATCAGTCTGATCGCGAACCAACTCGTAGGAGATCCGATCCTCGTAGGACGGCTGAAGGCTAACAAGAAAGTACGAATCCTTCTACCAGTAGGCGTAGAAGTTCCCGGACGGATAATCGAGATGACCGTCGGGAAAGAGACTCCTACGAGGCCAGGCTGAGGTATTGAGGAGACGATAACTGAACGCACGATTGGACAGGGTGAGCCCGAGAGCTGCGTATCTGGAACATGTCCTTTGATGGTAAGACCAAAAAGGACGCGGAAAAGTTTCTGAACCGTTTGCACGACTTCAGAAATGACAACGAGTTTCTAGACCGCAGGATGTTCAGTGCATTGCCCAATGTGTTCTCAAAATCAGCTCTGTTCTGGTATAGAACAGTTCAGCCATCTCTTCGAGATTGGCGTGATTTTGAGATCGCGTTCCTCAATGAATATGGCCATATAATAAATGACGAAGATTTACTCATGAAACTTCTATCAAGAACACAAAATGAGGGAGAAAAGGCTACGACGTTCTTGAACTGTTTCAGAGCGATCGTAAATAAGTTGAAATGTCCTCTCTCATTAAAACAACAGGTGAAGATGGCCTACTCGCAGATGAGGCCAGATTACCGTAGGTATATACCAGTACGACAAATCAGGAATTGTTATGATTCGACAAGCTACGATAAAGAGTACGAGCAGCACCTAACATGGGACACGAAATTCTCCAGTTCCAACGTTAAGCCGGAAAGGAAGCTTTTCTGAAACAGAGTGGTGGAGCACGAGTTTCGGGTAAAGTGGCAACTGTTACCGGAAAGAGTAAGGATGAGTCTTCTCATTCGGATAAACAGTCGTCTAAGAAAACTATTTAGAAGAAGAGCAAGAAAAGTGCGAAAAACTAGCCAAACTCTTCTTCAAGCGAACACGAAGCAGCCGCTGTGTACGGTACATCCATCGTCACTAATAGTTTTCAGAAACGATACGGCAAATCGAATGAGTGCCCGCAATTCGAAATCCGTATCGTACGTGTCTGTTTCTCAACAGTCACCTGGGCAGCAAAAACAGAGCTCGGGCAAAAGAGAAAAACGTGCTTTGACGAATTCTCAACTGCCCCAGCAAAATGTTTTTGTCCCACAAAAGGCACAAAACCTGATGAGGTATGTGTAACCACAGGCGACGGCAGTAAACCCAACGAACCTGTGCATCAACTATGTCGGCGTGTGTATCACATGCCAAAAAGTCGGTCATAGGTCGTCAAAGGAATGCCAGCTGTGTGGAACTAGTGGCATTACACTCCAAACATGTCCTAACTGCGTCAGGTTCCTCCAAAACGTGGTCCTTGGCCTTATCGACAAATTAGGCGAAGCTATCTGGCGTATTGGCGAGAGTGATTGGAGACACTTCGTCAGAGATACAACTCATGACATTGATTCGAGGATTTCCGCTGAATGTGCTGGTATAATTGAGTTACAGGACGACCAGCGGAAACAAGTCAAAGAGTAAGTTGAAAGCCTACTTTTTCCCTCGAGAGACGTCCACGGCTTTACGACGTTAACGGAGCACCACATAGAGGTTGAACCTGGTGTAAGACCGGTACGTCATAGGCCAAGACGTATGTCTCCCAAGGTCCTCGAATTTGCCCAGAGTGAGGTCAAAAAGATGTTTGACAAGGGCATTAATGAACCGAGTGCGAGTGATTGGTCTGCTGCTCCGGTCATCGTCCGCAAAGACGAAAAAAGTTATCGCGTCTGTATCGATTTTCGAGACCTTAATGCAGTCACAAAACGTGAATCTTATCCAATTCCTAATATGGATACCATTTTGGATAAACTGCAGAATGCAAGATACATATCGAAAATTGATCTTAAGAAAGCGTACTTCCAAATATTAATGGCCGAGGCGAGCCGGCATTATACTGCATTTTCTGTACCAGGGTCGGGGCTATGGCAATTCACGAAAATGGCCTTTGGCTTCATGAATGCTCCTATGACCTTTGGACGACTTATAGATGCAATTTTCGGGCCTGAGGTGGAACCTCATGAGTCTGGTTACCTAGACGACTTGATCGTCACTACCGAAACTGAGAACCATCTAAAATGGCTCCAATACGTACTAAGGACGTTGAATGACGCTAGACTCGAAGTGAATTGACAGAAGTGAGAGTTTTGTGGTTCCAGCGTAACGTTCCTTGGGTATAAATTGGACACGGACGGCTTGAGGCCTGATGAGGAACGAGTCGCTCCTGTCCTTAACTACCCTACTCCTCGTAATGTCAAACAGCTGAGATCTTTCCTCGGGATGGTAGGCTGGTATTCTCGATTCATTAATCGAGAAGCTAACATTAAAGCTCCTCTCATCAAGTTACTGCGTAAAGACCAGGCTTGGGATTGGGGCGAGGAGCAGGAGGTGGCGTCTCGTCAGCTTATAGTTGCGTTAGCTGAAGCGCCTGTATTAGCCCGTCCTGACTTTTCTAAGCCATTTACCGTCCAAAGTGACGCTAGTGACTTAGCAATAGGTGCGGTGTTGACGCAACTGGACAACGAGGGTTTCGAGCATCCGATTGTTTACGTCAGCCGATTATTAAATCGCGTTGAACGTAATTACATGACAACGGAAAAGGAATGCTTGGCTCTCATATGGGCTACTAAGAGATTGAGACCATACATTGAGGCCTATCGATTCACGGCTGTGACAGACCATAGTGCTCTCATATGGCTCAAAAATCTCAAGGAACCGTCAGGTAGGATAGCACGATGAATACTTAAAATGCAGCAATGGGACTTTGAAATAGTGCATAAGAAAGGAGCCTTGCACTATGTCCCGGACGCGCTTTCTCGTGCCATCAACCCAGACCCCGACGAAGAAGAGGTTGCCTCGTTCGAAGTAATTACAGACTTGTGGTATATTGCTAGATTAAACGATGTACGCTCATGCCCTCAGAAATTTCCGGAGTGGAAAATTGAGGATGATATGCTATATCGTTTTACAAGCGGTAAACTACTGGACTCTGTATCAGAACGAGTGGAAGGCTGGCGTCTTGTGCTACCCTTAGAGCAGAGGAACCGAGTTCTAAAAGATTCTCATTTCCACCCAGCTATGGGTCACATGGGAATTGAAAAAATTTACGAACGTGTTGCAAGAGATTACTATTGACCAGGTATCTACCACGATACCCACCAATTTTTCCTACGGTGTCTGATATGTCAGAACTATAAGACGTCTTAAGCAGGTCCTCAAGGCTTATGATATAAATTTGCCGTACACTTTCGTAAGGTGCGTAAGGCATGTCTGCTAAACTGGCACCAAAGTATGACAGACCCTTTGAAGTTAAAGAAGTACTATCTCCAGTAGTTCTAAGACTAGAAGAGTCTGGTCGGAAACGGACCGAGGTACACATATCCGATGTGAAGAGATATGTACCACCTCGGGTTGCCATGTAAAGCGGTAGGAAAGACGTATCGGCGTACGTAAGAACAGTCAGCGAAGGCTAGGCTTGATGACTGAATGACACGTCAATATCATACGAAACACAAAGAATCATTGAAGCATCCTCCAATTAAAGAAAAGAAGAGAAGCGTACAGCGCATAGTCGTGGATAGATTGTGCTCTTCTTTCGACTCGGCCTTCCCGAGGGAAGTAGAGTCTAGGGGGAGGGGCTTTGTGACGGAAATCGTCACACAATCTATTCACGACGAATAGAATATTTAAATTCGCGAATTGTAAGTCGTCGAAGTCTTTCATATGTCAAGGCCAACCGACGACACTTGTTTCTTTTTATACAAGTGTACAATTACGCGCGCAATAGTACGTAGGGATGAGGGCGCGAGAGTGTGTGTGTGTGTTTCCCACTCTCCTCCCTTCTTCGGAAAATTAAGGGGGTATCCTGATTTAGAACGATTAAAAAAATCAATTTTTTTTATTGCTTAAATCTATTCCTTATATGTATAAGAACATATATCCGAAGTTATAGAGTCGGATTCGTAGTATTTCCAAAGATACAACACTAAACGCAACGGGGCATCGAGCAAGTGCCACTGCTCGGTCAGACTGAAACGCGCGCGCTCCTCCCCTCGTCACTAAACTCGAAACTATATACCTGAAAAGGTTCAGCAGCTGTTCGAAATAATATTTTGTTTTCATAGAAGCGTCTTTTGAACCTTTGTATGTGTCATCGATATATAATCTATGTGTACCTGCTTCCTATAGAGCTGTTTGTGGCGTAACGTTTAGTTCTGCTCTGACTATTGACGAGTGCGATTCAATATAATCATATCTAGTTATCCGAAAAGTGACAAATCGAGTAGTAATCGTGCTGCAAAACCACGGAAACGAAAATTCCATGGTAATCAATTTACAACAGAATCAGACGATACAGAGTGCAACACAAGTAGTACTGAGAGAAAATTAGCCACCGCTAGCACCGAGAAGATCATTGTGCATCCAACTCACTACTATCGAATAATCGAGTTTGTCACAGTATTTTTTGCAATTTCTGATATCGTAACTTGCAGATCTTGCATACAAAATATACAATTTTCAGAGAGCGGACATCGAGGCTTAGGTTTCAAAATTGTATTATCGTGTATGTGTGGTCATAGAGAAATAAATTCAGGACCGTTTATAAACACTGAATTCGAAATAAATAGACGAATTGTTTTTGTTATGAGGCTTTTCGGTGTTGGACGAGAAGGTATCAATGTGTTTTGTGGAGTTATGGATATATGTCAAGGTTTAGTATGATCTAGTTTTTAGTATGACCAAATTGTGCAGGATTTATATACAGCGTCAAAATCAATGTTCAAAAGCGTTTGTGAAAAAGCTATCAAAATAGAGAAAGAAAAAAATATAGAACATGATAGATCTGCTGACTGTTTGAAA
The DNA here is from genome assembly GCA_026168455.1 of Theocolax elegans. NCBI lineage: Eukaryota > Metazoa > Arthropoda > Insecta > Hymenoptera > Cerocephalidae > Theocolax > Theocolax elegans. The sequence continues at coordinate 45,062,930 of CM047428.1, read as the reverse complement.
GTTTCTGGCGATGGATCCTGGAAAAAACGAGGTTTTACTTCATTGTTTGGTGTTACATCGCTCATTGCATATTACTCTGGCAAAGTAGTCGACCTTGTTGTAAAAGGTGCATATTGTCATTCATGTGCTTTACAAAAGAATATATTAGACGAAAAAGAATTTGAAGAATGGTATAGTGATCATAAAGAATCATGTTCTTCGAATCACGATGGTTCAGCAGGGAAGATGGAGGTAGATTCAATCGTGGAGATGTTTTTGAGATCTGTTGAAAATTTTGGAGTAGAGTATACGAATTACATCGGCGACGGTGATTCGAAAATTTTCAATGGTATTGTAAAAATGAATCCATATGGTGATGATTACCCTGTGACAAAAAATGAGTGCGTGGGACACGTACAAAAGCGCATGGGTACTCGACTTCGAAATAAAAGGAAGGAAGAGAAGCTTGGAGGAAAAAAGCGTCTAACAGAGAGTCTCATCAAAAAGTTGACAATATATTATGGTTTAGCAATTCGAAGGAATATTCATTCTATCCAGGATATGAAAAAGGCTGTGATGGCAACGCTGGATCATTATTGTTCAACTGATGAATCTCCTCGTCACGAGAATTGTCCGACAGGCACTGACAGCTGGTGTGAATGGCGCAAAGCCGAAGCTACGAATCGTCTTGCATCCTTCAAACATTCTGCTCGATTGATTGACAAAAAAGTGGAGGAACATGTTCATCCAATCTACGAAGAACTTTCGAATGACGATCTCATGACGCGACGCTTAGGCGGACACACGCAAAATTCGAACGAATAGTTCAACTCCACTATCTGGCGCATAACTCCGAAACATCTAATTCTGGTCAAAAAATCGTAGAATATGCTGCGTATATGGCTGCAGGAATGTTCAATGAAGGATATTCGGCAGTTCTACATACCATGCAATTACTCAATTGAAAATTGGCCAGCAATGTAAAATGTTTGCGGATAATGTCGACATACACCGGATTGCACGAGAAAGACGACGTTCGTCTCTTTCCAGTAAGGAAGCTCGTACGGCCCGTAGACTTGAACAACTTCAACAAAATGAGTTCCATGAGGAAGCTGAAGGTCTATTGTATGGCGCAGGAATAGCTGATTAGCAAATTATTGCCCTAAGTAATCGAAAATTAACATTTTTCCAGTTCCTAAACTTAAAAGCGCTTTTTCTCGAGTTTTCGTTTTTCCACTTTTTCTAAACTGGCGGGTGTGTTTGCAAAAAATATAAATAAGCTATCGTAACGATCCAAAGTTTTTTAGCTTCAGTTTTATCTACTCTTCAATATGAACCAAAAAGGTTTTTGGAAATAAATTTCTAAAAGACTTTCAGCACATTGAAGAGATTTTTTTTCTCGTAAAAAGCACTTTTTGCTTCAAATTCGGAAAAAATTTCACAATTTCTTCGGATTTTTCTTGGTTCAAATAAAAAATACATGTATGAAAATGAAATTTTTTTTTGGCTTTCTGTTTCAGATCAAGATTAAGAGCTCTATCACTCCCGCCACTAGAAGACTCGGATTACGGATTGCCTAACAAATGTGCCTAATAATCGGCTGCATTTTCATACTTTTCTTTAAAAAAATTTTTTTATAATGTTCAATTATATAATAAAATATTCCTGAAAGTTCTCTGGAGCTGGTTATTTTTTTCTATCTTAAAAAAATTCCCTAAAAAACGGTTTTGTATGGTATCAAGCATAACCTTTAAATCGGACGCCATCAAACACTGGATAGCTGGGTATTTTTTTCTTATGTAAGAGCAATTGTATGAACTCGGCAACATTGATGTAGTCAGAAAAATCAACATCCAGTATTTCGAAATTAGCTCTATATACCACAATGCTCACGAAAAAACACAACAATGTTTACAAGCCGTTTTGCTATCCAGCTGAAACGGTCACGAACAACGTGAACCTTTATAGTATCGACGCGGGAAGCACAACTGCGCATGCGCGCACGGACTCTAGTCGAACGAGAGACTGACGCGGCCCGTTCTATCGACAATCGCGCCTTGATAAAAGGCCCTGATTTCTTATTAATTTTTACTAATTTTTATAGCATCTATTAATGCATAGCAATCTACTACATAACTATCAGAATTAATTAAAAACTATTATTATCAAATAATTTAAATAATACGTGAAATGTTTTAAATTATGCGATATTCAACCTCGCATAACGACGAATATAGTCTACGCGGTCGGCTAACGCGACGACTCGACGCGCAAGCCGGCCGCCTAGGCCTCTGACTGACAATTTTTCACTCCTTTAAACGACCTTGATTTTTGTTTGTCATTTTACGAATATATCGAAAGTTTATAGATGTGTAGATTTGTATAAACAATAACCATGTACAATTTTAATTTATATTAAATAAACAATATAAATATTATTTGTAACTTTTTACTCATTGGAACGGCTTTTAATTATTCATTTTCTTCTTCATTTTAACAAATATATTTACTCTATATATATCTGGTTTTGTATTAATGAGATAACCAAGTATATTTATTAACAAAATTTTTTTATTAAGAAATTAACTACGTACATAATTCCTAAATAGTTTCTGCAATAGAAAGTACTGAAATCAAAATGAAATTGACAAGTATTTTTATAAATATTTATTACTATAAAACTTTACGTTTAATGTTGTAAAACACCTTCAAGAAGGTGTACATTTTGGCAAGTATGGGTTCGGTCCGATCACAATTTTCCAATATTTTTATTTTAACTAAACCTATATTACATAATAACTTATTTATCAATAGAATAATACTAATGAAGTTATTACATTAGAAAGTACTGAAATCAAAATGCAATTGTCAAGTATGGTGTATATTTTAATCACACTTTTAAAATTGTTGTACATAATTCGTAGAAAGTTTCCGCAATAGAAAGTACTGAAATCAAAATGGGATCGGCAAGTATTGCTTTTCAAAAATAAATATATTTTTCGAACTGAATATACTAATATTTTCTGAAAAATTCTATCTTACTCATTTATTTTTTTTTTAGTTACAGCAGAAAATACACAATTTTATAATAATATTCATTTGTGCAAAATTAATTTATGGAAAAGTAATAAAACAGAAATTTTTCTCATTTTTATTCTTTTTAAATGAAATAATACTTGCACCACCGTTGGGTGTATCACGAGGTAATTTTGAATATTCTCTTACTAACTTAAGAAAGTAGATTAACGATTAAAAAAATGTTAAAATAAAGATTTCTAATGTTTTAAACTATAAAACGAATTTTCTATTTGGAATGGATCGTATCTATTCATTTTTTTTACTATATAATAATTATGAAGTGCTTGTACTCGGTTTGACAAATTAATATTATCTGCAGTAATGATATATATAGGGCTTATGAGAGTCACTAAAAATCATTTAGATATGTTGTACCTATTAACTTACCTTAAAATATTTATAATAACTTGATATGTGCATATATAATATATTATGCATTGCTAATTATAACTTATTAAAAGTAATAAGGCAAACCAACGCGTGGTGCAAATATTATTTCATTTATAAGAATAAAAATGAGAAAAATTTCTGTTTTATTACTTTTCCATAAATTAATTTTGCACAAATGAATATTATTATAAAATTGTGTATTTTCTGCTGTAACTAAAAAAAAAATAAATGAGTAAGATAGAATTTTTCAGAAAATATTAGTACATTCAGTTCGAAAAATATATTTATTTTTGAAAAGCAATACTTGCCGATCCCATTTTGATTTCAGTACTTTCTATTGCGGAAACTTTCTACGAATTATGTACAACAATTTTAAAAGTGTGATTAAAATATACACCATACTTGACAATTGCATTTTGATTTCAGTACTTTCTAATGTAATAACTTCATTAGTATTATTCTATTGATAAATAAGTTATTATGTAATATAGGTTTAGTTAAAATAAAAATATTGGAAAATTGTGATCGGACCGAACCCATACTTGCCAAAATGTACACCTTCTTGAAGGTGTTTTACAAAATTAAACGTAAAGTTTTATAGTAATAAATATTTATAAAAATACTTGTCAATTTCATTTTGATTTCAGTACTTTCTATTGCAGAAACTATTTAGGAATTATGTACGTAGTTAATTTCTTAATAAAAAAATTTTGTTTTTATTGTAGTGCAACAAAATTTGCTTAAAAATTAGAAATGTTTAACTATTATATTTACATAGCAATTTTAAAAGTGTGATTAAAATATACTCCATACTTGACAATTATTGCATTTTGATTTTTTAAACTGTAGAAACCATACTTGCGAATGTTGACACCTTCGTGGAAGGTGTTTTATAAATTACTATTTAGAGACACAAATTGAACATTAAACATGTAATAATAACAAATAAATAATTTATTGAAAGTGAAACCCTAATATTAAGGACACCAAAAAGTAGTTTCTGCTCTTGCCTTCAGAGATGAAGTGCTTCCGACAAGTTAAAAACAAAATAGACTGTGCATTATTAGTTCATTGAAGAATGTTGATGAACAATTTTAGTATAATATATTTGTTAAGAAAGTGTAAAGACATTAAAAAATATAATTTATTATTTCTAATAAGAAACATTTTGTAAATAAATATCCTTATTTCCTTTCTTAGAAGTTAATAAATAATTGTTTATTCAATTATTTTGGATGAAAAATATTACAATGTTATTATGAATAAAATTATTGTTTATTCAATTATTTTGGATGAAAAATATTAGAATGTTATTGTATATTGTACAAAAATAATGTGCGTGCTTAATTATTGGATGCACATTCCATCATATACTTAATATATTGGTGTTTTGCAACCATAATTAAATAATATTAACAATTTTAAATTTATACAATTTTTTTAATTACGAGAAAGTCTTAGGTTTCTGGTACTACTACTACTGCTATTATGATTATTGGTATTTACAGATTCTCTTCTACTTATTTCACTGATGTCCAAATTATCATTTGTAGTTGGTTGAAATAATTTATTAGTTTGCACATGAAGTGGTGTACTTGTTATGATAGGTTGCTTGATTCGTTTGTTAATTATACTATGTGGTCTTCTAAAGGTATTTATTTTTGTTATTGATTTCCTTTTCATGTCAATAGTCTTATTTAAATTAACTAGCTTGCTAGCAAATTGCTGTTTTTGTGGTTTACCTTTTGAATTAACTTTATTAATTTTATCTGTTTTATCCATTTCACTATTTGATTCTCCTTTGGATGTGTTGACTTGCTTTAATTGTTCTACCCTTTTTTTATTCACAATATGAATAGCAGCGCTTATTGCACTATTATCACCAGTAACATTTTTTTCATTTGCATTCTTCTCTAATGTAAAGTTTAGTTTTGTTTGTCTTATTGTATCTTGAAGTTTTTTTTTCTTTTTCTTGTTAGTTTTCTGTGTTTGTTTAACATTCAATTTGTTTGAGAATTTCCTTGACTATACTGTTCAGTCGAGCCATCATTTTTACCTTGTGACTTTTTGTTAGTTTGTAATTTATTAACGGTTGTTTTTTTAATTTTAGTATATGAAAGCTTCTTCACCGCTTGTTTTGTTTGTTTCTTTTTTGGAGTGCTCATCTGGCTAATATCATCATCTGAGCTTTCAAAATCTGATAAATCCTAAAAGAGAAGTAAATGAATAATGTTTTTTCAGTTTTAAAGTCTTTAGTTTAAAAATACTTACACTTAAATTTAATATTGTATCATATTTTTCCAACTTCCATTCCATAGGTGCATTATCTTGTTCAATTATTTGAATAAATGCTTCTTTTAATGTTAAAGTTTTAAAACATTCGAAAAAGATTCTAAATGCTGCTTCATATTAGTATTGTCAATATCATCAAAGCTATTTAAGTCAAATTTTACTTTAATAGGATTTTCTTTTGTTAAGTCATAAAATACATAAACAATTATGTTAAAGTAGATATTAGTTTCAAAATCTTTGCATTTCAGAAACGTTATAAAACAAAAGTATAAGAATAATGCACATCCACAGAACAATTACAAACATCTTCCAAATAAGATTTCAAATCATAATATTGTTTTTTTCGTTTGTGATACGTGTCTAAGTGCAACTTAAGATTTCTTACAAATATTGGAGTATTTACAATATTATCCAAAAAGGTGTTTCTTTAATTACTTGATGCAAATCTATGGCCAATGGAATATCCAAAACTCCAAATGTTCCCTTATTATTTTCATTAAAAAATTTGAACAGTATATGTTTTTATATGTTCGTCATCATCATATATTGCAAACTGAAAAATACATTCATCCTTATTAAACTTAATGCAATGAATTCCATTATTACGTTTCTTAACATCTGAGTTTTGTTCGCTAGTTTTTATTTGTTTCATTTGTTCATTGTAATTTAAGTTCTATTTCATTAAATATTCTATCTCTCTTCGGACTTTTTCCTTTTTATCGTTTATTTACTCATCTTATTAGTGAGATGCTATTTTTCTTTACACAGAAATACTTGTTTTATCTGTAACACTTTTTGCACGCTGTAATGTACACGCAGGTTGACGTTTGACTTGATTATCTCTCACTTCACTCTATCTCTCTTTCTCTCCCGTGTAAGTAAATCTGATCCCCTGCATCTATGTGTTAGGTTAGGTGACATTTTTGATGAAGATACGGGAATGTCATAATATTATATATATATATATATATATATATATATATATATCCAAAGGCCCCCCGATTAATTTTAGATTTGAAAATTTAAAATAACAGTTAAATTTAAGAGTTAAATTAGCTGTCTATATAAAATATAAATATATAGTGTTGGAGAACACGAAGAAACAGAAAAATTTTCCTCTTATTCCGAAAGTAAAGAATTTCGACCGGTAGGCGGCGCTGCTTCAATATCTCTATATAGTCTCTAGTCTCTCATCGCCTATTATTTATTATGAGTATATCTATATATATAATGTTGGAGAACACGAAGAAAAAGAAAAATTTTTCTCTCATTCCGAAAGTAAAGAATTCGACATCCGAAATCTTGATATCGTTTTATTGTAAAAATGCGATAATGAATGAATCCAACATTTTGTCGAAACTATAAAATATGACTAAGAATTATTGGGGGTTAATGTTGATACGTATAAAAAAAGATGTACATTAAAAAATTAAGAAAGTAAAAATTAAAGGTTTGTTTTAGCTGTATATAGGGCTAGTGCCGCGTACCCATACTTGCCTCGGGTGCGCGACACGCGCCCCTTGATATCTTTTATTAAATAAATAATATAAATATTATTGTCATTTTTCGCTTTATGAAGAAGTAAATATAATTATGAATAAATAATATTTATCAGTAAATACGCATGCGCATACGTACTCTGGTATAGCGAGAGATAGATAGTAAGAGAGAGGGGCAGAGATGGGTAGAGCGAGAGAGGGAGAGAGATAAGAGCATGCAAGGCAGCTGTGGCCTCTAAATAAAAATATTTTGCTTTTTTATCGTCTTTGATTTCCATTGTTTCCCCGATTAAATATGCTAAGAATGTCGTCATTCTGCAATGCGTAAGCACGACTTATATTATATGTCTTTTATTGATATAAGACCGGTATATGAATTATGGTATTTAACGCCATATTGCTACAACCATTTACGCATGTGCTTCCACGCTAAGTATACAATACAAAGTACAGACTAAGCGCGTCGCGGACTCTAGCGGCGAAATTGGTACTAAGAAAACTTTATCAGTAATATAAACTATTTATTTCTTGTCAATATCATGTAAAACCCAATTATAGAAGCACGAGATAATGGTGTAATATATATTATATCTAATATGACATATGTCTTTCTACAAAGTTTCAGATCAATACAGCAAGGACACCCTAGAAAATTTTTTTAGGGTGTCCTTCACATATTGACTTCGAACTTCGTATAAATGCGTATTATGTGATTATCTAGTGTTTCTGTATTTGCATTTTGCAAATAAAACCATAATATGTTCATTAAGTGTAATAATGTATCCATCTGACTCGGTCGGTAATAATCTACTATGGCACCCCATTAATTAATATCTGATTGCATACAATTGTGCCCGTATTGTAGTCGAATTTACATTCGTTTCAGCACATTTTATCTCTCTGATTTTGTTTAACAAATTAACTGGATCATTAATTTGCATTACTTTCGCATGATAATGTTGATCGATTCTATTTATGATTATATATCGCGAACTTTAAACTTCTGTCTTTCGTTTATCGTCATAGATAAATTTACAGTCGCCGTTATTGTTTGATCAATGACATAAACTAAGTCATTGGCTCTCAACTTTGATTTAAGAAAATCTAAAAAGTACTCATATTTCGTTTGAGTAGTTAGTTTATAATCCCGTCTCACAGTTACTTCTTTACTCGAAAGTTCGAACTTTCTAATGATCATTACGAATTGTAGCTGATAATTCTCACGATACATCAATTGAAGAACTGCCTCCCTTATTGTTATTCAAGTTAAACTTATTAATTTCCGTTTGTATCATATGCGAAATTTCATTTTTATTCATAACACTCTTACTGGAATCGTAATTTTCAGTTGAATTGTTAATTGTATTATAATCATTTACAAAAGTAAATTTAACATAAGAATATTTGTTTTGCTACTGCTTTTGTTTTTAATTATAGAGCGACACATTAAAGAAACTACGAAAATTATACCTAATGACAAAATAGTGTACAATAATATTTGAATAGAAAAGCGTAGAATGTTGTAAATAAATTAATTTAATAAAGGTATCGCCTGATGAGGATAGAGAACTTCTATCGAAATATCGCGAATTAAATAATTACTTGGTTTGTTCACCAAAAATCGATAAATAACATTTTCCTTTACAAACTGCATTTAATACGAATACGTAGTTTATGGAACTAATTTATTTATTATTCATACTCATTTATTAATAATAATAATTCAATTAAATATTTAAATTTTAAGACATTCATGTGAATATTCTTCGTAGCTTTAACAAGTTAATTATTTTTAGTGGAGTTCGAGAGGAAAAATGAAGACCTAAATTTTGATGATTTGATGCATACTTATTTGCGAGTTTTTCGTACGATTGGTATAATACGATACAAAAATCACGATTTTACCTACCCTCTAACGCTTCTTGGCATCTTTTGGGTCTCTTTAGCACACTTATTTGATTCCGGCATGTCTACTTCCCTTGTGATTCTCCAATCACTAAAGGTAATAAAAATTATTTTAGTTATATGAATCGCGTTATGCAAATTAAAGAGACCTAAGTCCATTTAAGCGATTTTGAGAAAAACACAAAAAACACCGGGGCAACGTTGTCGACTGTCAGTTTTTTTCTCAAAATTGGACTAAATGTGCTTAAAATTAATCACTTCAAGGAACCCTTGACGATTTAATCCAATAAAATATAATTTTTTAAATATAAGTATATCATTCTAATTTTTTAGTTTATATAAAAATGCATGATAAACTTAGGTCCCATTTTGCATAAAAAGTATGAATGTACTTTTTACTGGTTAATTTAATTATTTCCTGAATGAAATTTAATTTTTTAACTATAACATTATATAATAGATAATATTAAATTAAACTAAAAAATATTTTATTATTTAATTACATTCAATTATTATTTATTAAATTGTACCCATATAGATTTATTATCATATGTATAATAATAAATGATTATTATTAAAACATGGTGAAATTCACTACAACTCCAGTGATCGGAAATAAATAGTACAATATTATAATACTCGAGTAACTGCGAAGTCCATTCAGATTATACGCAAGCTATCATATGGAATGAGTTATCAATTGGTTTGTTTTAGTTTTATTTATTTGTCAGATAGTTTCTTGAGAGTATATTTTCATGTAGAAAAATAGAAACTTTACATATATAAGATAGCTTGCGTATAATCTCAATAGACTTCCCAGTGACTCCAGTATAGTGGATATAAATTAATGATTATTTAAACATGGTGAAATTCACTACAACTCCAGTGATTGGAAATAAATAGTACAATATTATATTACTCGAGTAACTGAGAAGTCCATTCAGATTATATTAGTTTATACTTTTCAATAGATCAATAGTTCCACTTTCTTCTTTCTTTAAAGGACATTTTTTACTTCTTACCCTATTGAAGAGTGTAATTTTTATATTTTGCACTGTTTAAAGAGTAATTTTAGTTGTTTAGTAGTTTGAAAGGTGTAGTTTTGGGATTTTTAATGTTACTTCAAGAGTAGTAAAGTCAACAAATTACTCATTAAAGGTTCACTTTTTACTCTTTGGGGTTAAGAGTGAAGAGACTCTCTGGCAAATAAATAAAACTAAAACAAACCAATTGATAACAATTCATCACATATGATAGCTTGCGTATAATCTGAATGGACTTCTCAGTTACTCGAGTAATATAATATTGTACTTTTTTATTTCCAGCACTGGAGTTGTAGTGCGTTTCACCATGTTTAAACAATCATTAATTTATATCCATTATACTGGAGTCACTGGGAAGTATATTGAGATTATACGCAAGCTATCTTATATATGTAAAGTTTCTATTTTTCTACATGAAACTATGCTCTCAAGAGACTCTCTGACAATTAAATAAAACTAAAATAAACCAATTGATAACAATTTATCACATATGAGAGCTTGCGTATAATCAGAATGGACTTGAGTAAAATAATATTGTACTGTTTACTTCCAATCACTGAAGTTGTAGTGCATTTCACCATGTTTAAACAATCATTAATTTATATCCACTATACTGGAGTCACTGGTAAGTCTATGCCCTATCAGCACACAATGTCTTAATAAGTTTGAATTACGTTGCGGCTAAAACCTTTAAAGGTTAGAACTTAATACTTGAACAACGTTTGAGCTACGTTTAAATTTAGTTAAATTGTCATCTTTAATTTTAGGAAAGTAATATTTTTTAACGTATTTCAAACGTATTTTCAACGTTGGATAAACAAAATTATCCGATGTATATTTTTATGGAGCATGCGCAGTTGTTACTTATCAATTATAGCTTTGCGCAATTGTCATTTTTGCACAAATAAATATTTTATATCTACATATATTTAATAATTATAAATAAATATAAAAATAATATTTGCGCATAGCTACGATTGATATGGAACAACTGCGCATGCTCCATAATAATATAAATTGAATAATTTTATTTTTCCAAAGTTAAAGATACGTTTGAAATACGTTAAAAAATATTACTTTTCTAAAATCCAAGAGGACATTTTAATCAAATTTAAACGTAGTTCAAACGTTATTCAAGTATTAAATTCTAACGTTTAAAGGTTTTAGCCGCAACGTAATTTAAACGTTTTTAAGACATTGCGTGCTGATAGGGTAGCTATTAGATGTAGATGGAGAAGAATATATTAGTAAATTCGAAGAAGAAAATGATTTGATTGAGAAAATTCTTGTCATCCCTGTTGAAAACAACCACATGGTATACCACGTAGTTGTATACCACATGGTTGGACGTGGTTACAACGTGGTAAACCATTTCATATTCATTTTCATATACTATATTCATTTGAATTATACCATTGAATATCACACGGATTTTCTAAATTTTATGGAGAATGTTGTACACGAATTAATATTATTATTCAAAAAATCTGTTTTGAATTTATAGGATTGTATTTTTTAGATGTAGATAAAACATGGAATACTTGTATAGTGTGGCCATTTGACATAATAAATACGTAGTTGTTTCGACCGATAATTTATTTATTTATACCACGCAGTTGTACCAAGTGTTATACCAGATACATCTCGTAGATTTACCTAACTTTACACCATCTCGCTATATTTCATGTTAGTACCACGAGATTATATCTAATTAATTTATTTTCTATGCTACAAAGTATATGTATGATTGAGACAATTAGGTAGTTAAAAGAATGTTAGGTATACTTCGCAAAACTCGTAATTATTATTCTGTACAATTGGGTATTCGTCATTCGTTGATTCCTTATAACGTTTGGTAGGAAACGTTGTAGAAGATTTATAATTATTTAAAGGCTACGAACAATATTTTAAAAGCACATGGTGTTACTGTCTATGGCAGATAATTTGCGGAAGGGCGGAATTATATCAATATTTGATAATTATTAAAATATTTTTAACATATACCTGTTTAGATCAGACGGCGTTAAAGTGCACGAAGTGCGCAGGATGTGATTATCTTGACTAAAATAGATTATGATGTTTGAGGGTGCTGCAAACCTTAAATAAATACATTTCAATTACCAAATTGTTGAATAATTTTATATTATAAAAAGTAAATAAGTAAATTACAATTCATGCTGAGGTACGATTACCACCGCTTTATATTACTTAGTAATCATGTTAAATATTACGTATGTATAATTTAGTACCCTTGGATTAACGATACATTTGGTAAATGGTTATCAAATGTCTTAGCAGCTGCAGAAAATCCGAAATCATCAGATCATTGTTTATATCTTATTTTCATCATTACAGGAAGATATACGTTTAAAAGCTTCTAAAAATTAAAAAATATAAGATGAAAGTAAATACTTCTTGACTTACAAAATAATTTGTTTATTAAATTTATATCACAGTGTAATTCTTTGATTATAAAACATTTTATAAGTGATCTCGCGATAATAACATGTTATATTTGGATACATATTTTCTGCTTAATAGAAAAAGAATTTTTTTGTTTAATATTACATTTAAAACAATTTATAAACTTAACCTTCTTGTTAAACTATGTATGTTGATGATTAATCATTCTCTTTTTCTTTAAATTTCCCATATATTGTCTCCAATATTTGGAAATTTTCTTTGATTCACTAATTAGAATCTCTGGATCTTTAATAGACTCCTTAATTTGCAGAAAGGATGTACATGAATTAATTACGTAATTAATATTTTACAATTAATTCCTATATGTAAAAATATAATTAAAAAAAAAAAAAAAATTGGTTAGAAAAGTAATTCTATTGCGTTTAAGTAAACATTTGTTAAATGGAGACAAGCTAAATTGGGGCCCCACCGGCGCACCCTTATCGTCGAATTCAACTCGAATGACCCACACATACGTATGTATATATATATATATGGGGTATTCCACGTGAAGGGGTCCGATCAAAATTTTAAAATGCACCAAATTTTGGGTACACATTGCAAATGTTTTTCAGAATAGAGAAAAAAATTTTTAGGTACTGGAATCTATTTGCTCAAAAGTTATTCTAACCTCATAAAGTGAATTTTTTCTAGTTTTTTTCAACACCACCTGGGTTTACCGCTATTTAACTCAAAATCTATCAACTTTTACTATAAAACATTATATATAACATTCGTTGCTAACTATGTCTAGAATTTATCCTTCTGGGTTAGAATTTCTAATCTTAAGGTTAATGTTACATAAACTACATGTCAATATTCAACTTAAAAATAGTGTAAGTGCGCCACAATTGATTTTTTATCCAAAAGTCTAAAAAAAAAGCTTGAAGCAATACCTTTCAAATGGTCTGTAGCATTTTTGGGGCCTTCAATTCTGTAAAAAGTTATGATAATTTAAAGAAACTCGAAATTTTTTAAAAAATTTAAATGGGAATTACCATGTAAATTTTTGTGAATTTTATGTCTGTCTTTAAATTATCATGACTTTTTACAGAATTGAAGGCCCCAAAAATGCTACAGACCATTTGAAAGGTATTGCTTCAAGCTTTTTTTTAGACTTTTGGATAAAAAAATCAATTGTGGCGCACTTACACTATATTTAATTTGAATATTGACATGTAGTTTATGTAACATTAACCTTGAGATTAGAAATTCTAACCCAGAAGGATAAATTCTAGACATAGTTAGCAACGAATGTTATATATAATGTTTTATAGTAAAAGTTGATAGATTTTGAGTTAAATAGCGGTATACCCAGCTGGTGTGAAAAAAACTAGAAAAAATTCACTTTTTGAGGTTAGAATAACTTTTGAGCAAATAGATTCCAGTACCTAAAAATTTTTTTCTGTATTCTGAAAAACATTTGCAATGTGTACCCAAAATTTGGTGCATTTTAAAATTTTGATCGGACCACTTCACGTGGAATACCCCATATATATATATATATATATATATTGTAATGGTAAGTGATATTCACTCACCATTATACGAATTAGGTAGGTAAATACGAGCGCTATGTATAGATATAGGTATAGCCAACGACTCGAACGGCTGATACCCGCGCAATGAAAATCAGAATTCGGGAGAGAGTCGCGCGCGCAGGACTACCGAGTTACACGAGAGATCACGACGACACGTGTGACGGTATATTTCCCGGTTGAGATAGTGTTTCTCCACGATTTTTTCCCGTGTGGTTTTACCGTTTTTTTTACTTGACTATATCCGAGAGTTATATATATTTCTTGTGTTATTTTAGTGTAGTTATTTTGTACACACGCACAAAACAGATTGATCGGCGGTCGAGGGATTATCCCACCGACATTTTCGGGCAAACGGCAAAGAGATAGCGAGAGAGAGGAAGTGCTCTGTTCCTTAGTATTGGTGATCCGAAGAAAAGATAAAGTAAGTGGTACCACTTCTCGCGCAAGCGATAATTATCGCATATTAATTAATTTATTTGACGCGATCGTTCATTTAGTTTTAAGCGAGTTAGTTCGTGTACCCCTTTCCCCTCTCGTGTTGAGTCGACGTTTACGACTCAACCATCATGCGTATGAAGACTTTAAACCATAATTATTGTTGTTGTATTTAATTATTGATATAATGCAGTTAATAAATCTGTTGATAGTGAATCGTTTATCAAATCGTGTTAATTTGTAGAATCTGAGCCGACGCATATATTTGTTCCTCCGTAATCCTTCGAGTCGTACATTACGGAACATTACGGAAATATACGGACTCTCGCGAACTCACATTCAATTTTCTTTTCGCAGTCCATTTCAGGAAAGATTATCATTGTTTTACCTGTCGTTATTGGAAATCGAAATTCGAATCGAAAAACAACTTTAACGGCAAGTGTGCGGACAGGTAACCGCAGCCGCTGCGCGGGAAATATTTTGTAAACATCATATATATAGTTGCATATTTTGTTTAGTCATCGAGTACGTGATATCTAGTCGGCGAGACTATACAGGTTTGTTCGCCACGAACTACATGTATGTAAGACGGGCAACTCGATAATTTTTCCCCGGGCAAGTACACCGTTACAATATATATATATTAAAAATTTTAAAATATTTAAAATTTTAAAAAAATTTAATGTGTATAATTTTATGTACTATTAGGCTAATTAGATAATTTTATGATCAAAATGAATCCATCAATAATAAACGCCAAAAACCAAAAATTGACGTTTTTTCTAAATGCGAATATCTCAAAAAATGCATTTTATTTGTGTTTTGATTTTTACTATGTTTTTAAACATGAAAAAACCGCAGCTAATAGATATTAGCACTTAGCTTCCTCGTACATTGCTGATGTTTGTTTATGTATAACGGTAACTACCTATTGTACCATATGCGGCAAAATAATACATTTAAAAAGTTGTTCATACAATAATTTTTTTGTTACTTTAAATATACGCAATGAATTGCAGAATTTGCTCGAAAGTAATCGAGAATATTATTATAATTTTATGAATACGGATGAAGTAAATGAAAAATTTCAGATATTTCTTCTGGTCAAAAATATAAAGATTTCGTAAATTCAATTTCAGAAGATCAAAAACGATCTTACGTTTCTTTAGTTTTTAATAGTGATGGATCACCGATATTCAGAAGCTCCAAATGTAGTGTGTGGCCTATTCAAGTTATTCCTGATGAACTTCCAGTAACTGTTAGAAATAAAAGGCCATTGACATACGCCTTATGGTTCGGGCATGATAAGCCAGACATGAGCATATTTATGAATCCTTTCGTCGAAGATATTAATAAATTATCTAAAGACGGCATTAAATGTAAGATATTTAATGAAGAAAAAATTGTAAAAGTGTACGCTTTATGTTGTTGCGTAGACTCCGTTGCCCGAGCTTCTAAGTAAGGGTTCATTCAATTTAATGAGTATTATGGATGTAGCTGGTGTTTACATCCAGGTACAATGGTTCGACATAATACAGGGGCAAGTGTGAAGTACCCATTATTAATTGATTTACCTTTAAGGGGGACACAAGAGGAAACCATGCATCATATTGAACAGACAATTGATACAAATTCAATCATTTGTGGTGTTAAATGTGCAACTCCAATATTAAATTTAGAGAAATTTAACATTATCGATGGGTTCGTGCCTGATGAGATGTATTGCGTAGCTTTTGGTGTTGCAAAACAATTTTTGGAATATTGGGTTAATAGTTCTGGTCGTCCATATAGTATTTCTAATGTACATATTAGCCACATTGATGAGTATTTAAACAATTTTGAAGTACCTACGCAAGTTGCTCGTCTTTCAAGATCAATTGCCCTTAGAAAATACTGGAAGAGTCGTGAATTTGAAAACTGGCTACTATAATATACTATACTACAGTCTCCTTGTCTTAGAGGAAATACCAGCCTTCGAAAAATATTATAAACATTGGGCATTGCTGGTCAAAGCTATTTATTTATTGATGGGAAATTCAATAAGTACTGATGAACTATGTGAGGCAATCCTCACTTAATTATTTAGAAAGGAAGTAGGTGTAAATGATAGAGATGAGAGAGTGTGAGAGAGATGGATACAGAGAAGTGACAGGTGAAGGTTAAGACTGCGGTAGTTTGTATATACCGGCCTGAGCCACTCTCATTACCGGGAAATTGTGAATGAGAGTTTATGCGAGAGTAATAAAAAGGAATATTTCGGTTTGTTGAGGATGATAAGTACAAGGGAAGGATTGGCGGTTAATAACAACACGTAGCACGGGACAGACTATGTATGATATCTAGGTACGAGCGAAGCAGCTGACGACATCGTGGTAGCCCGTGTATATCTATCGGATACACCGTCCCGTGGCGACACCGTAAGAATATCGGCAAACTGCCGACGGCACCGATCACCGCGTGCGCGCGCAAAGCCGAGAGGGGGAACAACTACGAACGGGCTGATATTCACGCGTACCCATGTAAGAGGAAAGGAGATAGACAGCTGTCCCGGTGCATTGGTGGAGGCGTTGGCGAATACGTACATATAGCGGATAAAATAAAATGGCGAACGTACACTAGCGGAATTGGAAGGAAAATAGGTGGCGTTACGGACGATTATCGGTAAGTCTACTACCACCGATTTTGCGGATATGATAGCGGAAAGGGAGAACAACTAGCTCCACTATCGGTAGCGGATAATATGAATCGGAGAAGAAGGACGAGACTCCTTCCCCGACCGCCGAATAGAATAGACGTGTTGAGAGAGAAATAGTATCAAAGTAGCCATTTTGAGATTCGCTGAGGTTGTAAGGAAGTTAAAGTATTGAGGCGATTTAATTGTTGTTGAACGATCAGTCGGAGCGAGAGACACCCGAAACCTAGGGTTGAGATATCGAGTCAGGAAAGAGACAATTCATTCGTAAAAAGAAGAGTTCTCGACTTGCGGTGAGTGAGGAAGTACGGCGTATTGTAAGGCATGAGAGTGTGAGAATAGGACGTTCCGTAAATATTGTAAATTAGAATAGCCGCGCGAAGATCGATAATTTAACTGATTTAGTATACGGTACGAGGATTAGCGGTCGCGGTCAATCAAACCCGAATTTATTATTATATTTTCTTTAGTGTTTCGCGACGATTTACTGAATTAATTCGTATGTAATATATTGAACGATAAATCAGCGGGATTTCTAAAAGCGTTTGTAATTATTGTATATTTAAGTAATGATAATTAAAGTGTTGATAATTGTTATGTTGAATTGAAGAGATTGATTTTATAACCCGAGTAAATTATCCAAATTCCTACAACGTAGTTCCGCCATCTTTCCCGTGAAGGCAACGTGGAGCCCGCGACCCTGAATCGGCTTGATGTTAGTTTTACTGGTAACTGGCGCCCAATTAATTAAAATTGTTACCGGATAATAATTATTAATTAGTTATTATTATTTATTTGTTGTAAGCCACAGTGACATGTTGCACTGCGGGAACGACTCGTTAAGAATCAAAAGTGCAACGTCACAACTAATAAGAGCAGATACTTTATTAAAACAATTTGTTGCAGTAACGCAACACTTATATTCTGAAGATACGATGACCTATAACGTGCACAAATTATTGTATCTATCACAGAGTGTGTGACGGAAATCGTCACACAATCTATTCACGACGAATAGAATATTTAAAATCCTGTTAAATGTAAGTCGTCGGAGCCTTTGGTATGTCAAGGCCAACCGACGACATTTGTTTACAGAATCAAGTGTACAATTACGCGCGCAATAGTACGTAGGGATGAGAGCGCGAGAGTGTGTGTGTGTTTCCCACTCTCATCCCTTTTTCGAAATTAGGCAATTGCCTAATCAGTATGTCCCGATCCGCCGATCGAGGCGGACAAACTTATCCGGTGTCGTGATCGATAGTTTTCCGGCTGAGATAAGGCGCGTGAGGCGCAAAGCCGTCGATACCCGGATCGTCCTCGCGAGGTGAGCCGCGAGTGTTTTTGGTGTGTGTGTTAAGGACGGGAAGTGTTAGAGTGAGTGCGGACGCGGTTCGCGAGGCACTCGCCGCGGCACAGGGCCGTCTTCCACCACCGCAGCCGACGTCGTCCTCCGTTGCCCAGGAGGACAAAAGGGACACGGATCGGCTGGGCTATCCACGGGGCGAATCCCGGTAAGTATAGTTTATACTACCCCGCGTTCCCCCCATTACCCCGAGTGTATGTGCGTGTGAGTACATCGGGAGTGTGTTCGGGTACGCCGGTACCCGAATAGCGGAGATCAGGAAGGAGTCAACCGCAGGCGAGTATCTCGATCCGGTTAGCTCCCGATACTTCCGCCCGCGCGAAGTAACATTGTCGCGGCACGAGGCCTGGATGGCCAAAATGTTAAATAAATTAAAATAAATGTTTTAATCTTTTTATTTTAATTAACTGTGTGTTTCTTTTATTCTCCCCGTTCCCGCCGACATTTTAATAATTTACACATCGTGTCGAGGCAAAGAGGATCGCCCGAATTCTCTATACCGTACGTCCCAGCAAACTCGCGTTCCTGGCGACAGCCGCAGTTCGGATAAATAAATTAATTGTGTGCGCGGTATTGGGCAACGCGGCCCAACGGTTAATATTAATTATATAAATTAATTAAGTGTACCGGGTCCGCGAATACCACGTCACAAATGGCGACCGTGACAGGACGTTCGGTTTCGTCCTCACCGATTTAAATTAAAGTAAAATTTGTCGGCCATCTTTTCGCGCGCGAGCAGTGTCGTGGCGAAACGTGAGCGGGTTGAGTTTTGAGAGAGAGAGAGAGAGAGAGAGAGAGAGAGAGAGAGTGTATTACGAGTTAAAGAGTTAGAGTGAGAGAGAGAGAGCGCGAGAGGCGGCGTGTGAGACGCGTCTCTATACCGGAGTATTCCCCCTCTTGCTCGGGTATCGGAGGAGAGGTATACACCGGTATATCGGGAGAGAGTTCATGCGCGACCGTGTTTAGCCGGAAGCGCCCGATCTTACCGAGATCGGTCTCTCTCGATCGCAAGCTTGACGGGAGAACTTTGCCTAGCTTGTATGGGAGCGGCAAAGTAGGGAGAGAGTAGCTTGCGCCGCGGATCGCGGGCAGCGAGAATCCCCCCCGAACAGCGCGCAGGGAAGACTTCGCGAGAGCCGATCATCATCGGCTCTCTCCGATTGCGCCCGCGAGTGGGAGTGAGAAAGAGAATCCCTAGTCGCGGGGAATCGGAGTTAGGTGCTAGGCGGTCTATAGGTGTGTGAATGAGAGAGATAGCGCGATCGCCTAGCCCCTTCGCGTGTATGAAGTCTTCGCAGCTGGTTTCGCTGAGAGAAACCACTGCGGCGAATTATTTTATTTAATTCTAATAAAATAAATTCGTTCCCGCGCGGGATCTATTTTATATTCGGTGTGAGAGTGTTTGAAATAGATTCTTTCGGGAGAGGTAGTTGCCCCACCCCTCCTCCCTTTTAAAGAAAATTTTAAATAATTTAATTCTCTTTTATACGGGACGCGGCGAAACAATTATTGTTTGTTTTTTTTGAGTTCGAGAGAGACATTTCTTTGTTGCTTTCTCCCCTCCCGGACCTACATATATAGAACATAGTAATATAATTTAATATTTGTATATTATTTATTACTATTTATTTATTATATATGTAACATTTTTGTGTGTGAATAAAATATATTTTACAACTATTGTTAATTATTTAGACTTGTTTGCAAGTTAAATAATTAACATTAAGTAACTTTGTGTGAATCAGCCGCAAAGTTACAATAGTTGTAATATTAATTATTTAAACTCGTGTGTGAGTAAAATAATTAAAAATTTCTTTATTACAATTATCTGCAGTAATTACTTGATTTAATATTTGGTATTTATTAAGTATTACTGTTCACGATACTTGTATTATATTTTTGAAAATTTTGAGTATGAGAAACTTTTTTTTTATAACTCGTGTTAATTGTTTAGACTTGTTGGCAAGTTAAATAATTAAATTTTCATTTCGTTTTCGTTCAATTTATTTAAAAAAGGGAAATATAAATTATTTCAACTTGGTAGCAACATAAATTATTTATTTAGTCCTTTTTAGGATAAAATAAATATATTTCGCTGAAAAATTGTCGTTTGGGACGACAATTAGTGAAATAATTATTTTGTTGCAAACCATACGGGATTTACAACATTTCGTAAATACCCTTACTGTTGAAATAATTTAATTAAATTTGTGTTTGTAGTGTAGTGTAAATTATAAAGGAAATTTTTTTTGTTGTTTTGGGCTTGGAAAAGCAAAATAATAAATAGTGTATTGGTGTGTGTGAGTCACAAGACAGTATTATAAACATTAATTATTTAGACTTGTGAGCAAGTTAAATAATTAATTTTAATTTGGTGCAAGTGTTAAGTGTGTGATTTGCCACAACTTTAACCAACAAAATTTAATTATTTTGTCCGTCTAAGGACGAAATAAAATTTCGTTTAAGGAAAATCTTTTGGATTTTAATTGAGTGAATTAATTTTGTTGGTACACTAGTCGGTGCATTTTTACAATTTATTGTAATTAAGCCGACACCAAATTTTTTTTACTCGTTGGGAGTAATAATTATTTTATTGTGGTGAGTCCAATAAAATAATTTCCAATTGAAAATTGGATACTTCCGAAGTATTTGAAACACTAGGGATTTCATCTGAAATCCCGGTTGAGAGTACTTCTCCCGTAGTAAGACGTCGGCTGCTGCTGGTCAAAAAAATAATGGCCAGCAGCTATGAAGCCCGAATGACCCAGGTTATGCGTGAATCACGCATAGCTAGGGATATTCGTCGGGAAACGAAGAAGCTTCCGATTGAGGCAGTGTATGCCCAGTTGGAGCATCTAAGTTTTAACGCAAATGGCGAAGAGGCGGAGTGCCGCGAACGCCTTTTGCGACACCGGATAAGATGTGTAGACATTAATCTGGAAATACCATGGTTCCCTGAATACGATGAGAATGTAAGGGCAGAGCCTGCACATAAACCTCTAGTATGTCAGGAACTATGGGAAATTAGGAAACCTCGTTCCAGGAAAGGGAGTGTGGTCCCATCAGGAACGGAAGATTCCTGCGAGTCCGAAATGTCGGATCGCGAAAGGGTTGCTAGTGACAGAGCACCTATCCCTGAAGAAGATGGAGCTCTGTCATCAAGTGGTCTGTCTAGAAACTCGCCATTGAGTACTGCACAAAGCCCGAGGTTGGCATCAACAGGTGCTATACCTAAACGGTTTGGTGAGGTACTGGGAGCAAACATGACCACGACTGCAATCCCTTATGCTCCTGTTTCGGTGGCTGCAACCTCGTGCACAACCACTACGTCGACGGTTACGACCGTGACGACTGCTCAACTCGGAGGTTTTTATGCACCCGCACATTACCTCCCAATTGAAGAGCAAAGAAACAGCGGACATCTTGGCACTAGAGAGAGTGAAGTGCCAACACAATATTTTGAGTTGGGTTCGCAGACGGAAGCCGACCGTCGTACGTCACGAGGATACACCTCTAGACAATACGACAACAGGCAACCCGAGGCTAATACAACCGAACGTCAATTTGTTGATGATAGGAATAGATATGACCTTCCTAATGACGTCAGTGTTCAATCTTACCAAAAACCGAGATTTGAACAGAGACGTCGTAAGACCTCTTCTAAGACTTGTGAGGGGCAAGATAGAAGAGAGAGGCGTGAGTACACGACTCCAAACAGAAATTCACGACACTATCGTTCTGTGAGTAGAGCCTCAAGCAACGATGAACGTTGTGAAAGCTGTACGGAGAGACGTACTCATAAACGTCAGTCCAACCGTAAACTCGACGACCGAGCACAGACGGAAATTCCGGAGCAAAGTCACAGAGAGAGGTCGGATAGAAGTAGAGAAACGCCTCGAGAGAAACGTGCGGTGGCCACTTGCGATCAGAGTACTCAGACGGTTCGTCCGATGGGTATCAGTCTGATCGCGAACCTGCTCGTAGGAGTTCCGATTCTCGTAGGGCGGCTGAAGGCCGACAAGATAATAGGAATACTTTTACCAGCAGGCGTAGGAGTTCCCGGACGGATAATAGAGATGACCGTCGGGAAAGAGAGTCCTACGAGGCCAGGCCAAGGTATCGTAAAGACGATAACCGAACGCACGATCGGACAGGGTGCGCACGAGAGCTGCGTATCTGGAACATGTCCTTTGATGGTGAGACCAAAAAGGACGCGGAAGAGTTTCTGAACCGTTTGCACGATTTCAGAAATGACAACGAGTTCTCAGATCGCAGGATGTTCAGTGCCCTGCCCAATGTGTTCTCAAAATCAGCTCTGTTCTGGTATAGAACAGTTCAGCCATCTCTTCGAGATTGTCGTGATTTTGAGATCGAGTTCCTAAATGAGTATGGCCGTATCATAAATGACGAAGATTTACTAAGATGCCGTACCAAGTACGTCTAAAATGACGCACACGGCATCGACTTCTAACGACGATAGTCAAACCGATCAGATAATTGCTGGAATCCAAGCGGATAACCGGCTATTCTTTTTGGTACGACTCGGTGGAAAGGACTTTAAAGCACTTTTCGATCCTGGCGCCATGGTCTCTCTTGTACGATCAGATGTTGTCGAACAGTACAAGTTTAAATGGAGACCTGTCAAGGTTATCGTGAAAGGTGTGGCTGGACCAGCACTTAAAGTCCTTGGCCTTATCGACATTCTATTCTGTGTAGAAGGCCTTGATGACAATATCCAACTGAGAATTGTAGAGAATATTGAGCATTCCATCATTCTCGGTATGGATTTTCTACAACATTGGAATATGGAAGTCAAATTAGGCGAAGCTATTTGGCGTATTGGCGAGAGTGATTGGAGACACTTCGTCAGAGATACAGCTCATGACATCGATTCGAGGATTTCCGCTGAATGTGCTGGTATAATTGAGATACAGGACGACCAGCGGAAACAAGTCAACGAGTTAGTTGAAAGCCTACTCTTGCCCTCGGGAGACGTCCACGGCTTTACGACGTTAACGGAGCACCATATAGAGGTTGAGCCTGGTGCAAGACCGGTTCGTCATAAGCCAAGACGTATGTCTCCCAAGGTCCTCGAATTTGCCCAGAGTGAGGTCAAAAAGATGTTTGACAAAAGCATTATTGAACCGAGTGCGAGTGATTGGTCAGCTGCTACGGTCATCGTCCGCAAGGACGAAGGAAGTTATCGCTTCTGTATCGATTTTCGAGACCTTAATGCAGTCACAAAACGTGATTCTTATCCAATTCCTAATATGGATACCATATTGGATAAGCTGCATAATGCAAGGTACATATCGAAAATTGATCTTAAGAAAGCGTACTTTCAAATATTAATGGCCGAGGCGAGCCGGCATTATATTGCATTTGCTGTACCAGGGTCGGGGCTGTGGCAGTTCTCGAGAATGCCTTTTGGCTTCATGAATGCTCCTATGACCTTTGCACGGCTTATGGATGCAATTTTCGGGCCTAAGGTGGAACCTCGTGTGTTTGGTTATCTAGACGACTTGATCGTCATTACCGAAACTTTTGAGGACCATCTAAAACGGCTCGAATACGTACTAAGGACGTTGAATGACGCTGGACTCAAAGTGAATGGAGAGAAGTGTGAGTTTTGTTGTTCCAGTGTAACGGTCCTTGGGTACAAATTGCACGCGGACGGCTTGAAGCCTGATGAGGAACGAGTCGCTCCAGTCCTTAACTACCCTACTCCTCGTAATGTCAAACAGCTGAGATCCTTTCTCGGGATGGTAGGCTGGTACTCTCGATTCATTAATCGAGAAGCTGACATTAAAGCTCCCCTTACCAAGTCGCTGCGTAAAGACCAGGCTTGGGATTGGGGCGAGGAGCAGGAGGAGGCGTTCTGTCAGCTTAGAGTTGCGTTAGCTGAAGCGCCTGTATTAGCCCGTCCAGACTTTTCTAAGATATTTACCGTTCAAAGTGACGCTAGTGATTTAGCAATAGGTGCGGTGTTGACGCAACTGGACGACGAGGGTTTCGAGCATCCGATTGTCTACGTCAGCCGATTATTAAATCGCGCTGAACGTAATTACATGACAACGGAAAAGGAATGCTTGGCTCTCATATGGGTTATTAAGAGATTGAGACCATATATTGAGGCCTATCGATTTACGGCTGTGACCGACCATAGTGCTCTCATATGGCTCAAAAATCTCAAGGAGCCGTCGGGTAGGTTGGCACGATGTATACTTGAAATGCAGCAATGGGACTTTGAAATAGTGCATAAGAAAGGAGCCTTGCACTATGTCCCGGACGCGC
This sequence comes from Theocolax elegans, assembly GCA_026168455.1. Taxonomy (NCBI): domain Eukaryota; kingdom Metazoa; phylum Arthropoda; class Insecta; order Hymenoptera; family Cerocephalidae; genus Theocolax; species Theocolax elegans. The sequence continues at coordinate 45,037,956 of CM047428.1, read as the reverse complement.
TTTCTCGTGCCATCAACCCAGACCCCGACGAAGAAGAGGTTGCCTCGTTCGAAGTAATTACAGACTTGTGGTATATTGCTAGATTAAACGATGTACGCTCATGCCCTCAGAAATTTCCGGAGTGGAAAATTGAGGATGATATGCTATATCGTTTTACAAGCGGTAAACTACTGGACTCTGTATCAGAACGAGTGGAAGGCTGGCGTCTTGTGCTACCCTTAGAGCAGAGGAACCGAGTTCTAAAAGATTCTCATTTCCACCCAGCTATGGGTCACATGGGAATTGAAAAAATTTACGAACGTGTTGCAAGAGATTACTATTGACCAGGTATCTACCACGATACCCACCAATTTTTCTTACGGTGTCTGATATGTCAGAACTATAAGACGTCTTAAGCAGGTCCTCAAGGCTTATGATATAAATTTGCCGTACACTTTCGTAAGGTGCGTAAGGCATGTCTGCTAAACTGGCACCAAAGTATGACAGACCCTTGAAGTTAAAGAAGTACTATCTCCAGTAGTTCTGAGGCTAAAAGAGTCTGGTCGGAAACGGACCGAGGTACACATATCCGATGTGAAGAGATATGTACCACCTCGGGTTGCCATGTAAAGCGGTAGGGAAACGTATCGGCGTACGTGAGAACAGTCAGTGAAGGCTAGGCTTGGTGACTGTATGCCACGTCAATATCATCCGAAGCACGAAGATTCATTGAAGCAGCCTCCAATTGAAGAAAAGAAGAAAAGCGTACAGCGCGCAGTCGTGGATAGATTGTGCCTTTCTTTCGACTCGGCCTTCCCGAGGGAAGTGGAGTCTAGGGGGGGGGGGGCTTTGTGACGGAAATCGTCACACAATCTATTCACGACGAATAGAATATTTAAAATCCTGTTAAATGTAAGTCGTCGGAGCCTTTGGTATGTCAAGGCCAACCGACGACATTTGTTTACAGAATCAAGTGTACAATTACGCGCGCAATAGTACGTAGGGATGAGAGCGCGAGAGTGTGTGTGTTTCCCACTCTCATCCCTTTTTCGAAATTAGGCAATTGCCTAATCAGTATGTCCCGATCCGCCGATCGAGGCGGACAAACTTATCCGGTGTCGTGATCGATAGTTTTCCGGCTGAGATAAGGCGCGTGAGGCGCAAAGCCGTCGATACCCGGATCGTCCTCGCGAGGTGAGCCGCGAGTGTTTTTGGTGGTGTGTTAAGGACGAGAAGTGTTATAGTGAGTGCGGACGCGGTTCGCGAGGCACTCGCCGCGGCACAGGGCCGCTTTCCACCACCGCAGCCGACGTCGTCCTCCGTTGCCCAGGAGGACAAAAGGGACACGGATCGGCTGGGCCATCCACGGGGCGAATCCCGGTAAGTGTAGTTCATACTACCGCGCGTTCCCCCCATTACCCCGAGTGTATGTGCGTGTGAGTACATCGGGAGTGTGTTCGGGTACGCCGGTACCCGAATAGCGGAGATCAGGAAGGAGTCAACCGCAGGCGAGTATCTCGATCCGGTTGGCTCCCGATACTTCCGCCCGCGCGAAGTAACATTGTCGCGGCACGAGGCCTGTATGGCCAAAATGTTAAATAAATTAAAATAAATGTTTTAATCTTTTTATTTTAATTAATTGTGTGTTTCTTTTATTCTTCCCGCTCCCGCCGACATTTTAATAATTTACACATCGTGTCGAGGCAAGAAGGATCGCCCGAATCCTCCATACCGTACGTCCCAGCGAACTCGCGTTCCTGGCGACAGCCGCAGTTCGGATAAATAAATTAATTGTGTGCGCGGTATTGGGCAACGCGGCCCAACGGTTAATATTAATTATATAAATTAATTAAGGGTACCGGGTCCGCGAATACCACGTCACAAGTGTAACTGATTGGGGACAATTATGGGCTCACTTTGGGTATCCATTTGAATCAGGTAATGGCAAAATTATCAGGACTGTGTATGCCACAAAAGAAGTTACAAATCAAATTTGCAGAAATATATCTGTAAAAGGAAGTCTCAGTCTAATGGAAAAACATATAGCCCAAATTGAGCACTCACTAGTTGCTCAGTATTGCCATTATCTTGAAAATCATTACACTGCGAAATCTATTAAAGTTGGAACCAACAGATACTTCGGATCTGATACTAGACTGAATGAAACAGATGCATATAATTTTAATTTGTCGAGAAACAACTTTGTAGTTTATAAAAAAAATGATAAAAAATGAAGCTGTTTTTAAATCTTGTATAAAACAACTGCAAAGATCTAACAATTCATTTGCAAAAACGAATGAAAATCAATACATTCAAATAGTAAAATTTATAGTTGACGAAGGACGTAATTTAGAATACACAGTCTATAAAAATGTAATTGTTAGAAATTCTTCAAACATGTGCACTGTAACGGGGTGGGTACTTGGGATATGTAAGGCCCACGGTTAGGCCCAATTTGTCCCAATTTACCAACCTTAAGTGTGCAGTCCCACGATGCGGCCGGGAATCGCTTTGATTCCCGTGCAATGTCGTTAACAACGTCAAACACCTCGTTTGATTTAGATACCGTGTGTTGGGCCCTATGCCCAAAATTGCCAACTAGAATAAACACCGGAGAGGGCGGTATTCGAAGGATAGGACGTTAACCGGTAAAATAATATCAACAATCGATATTATTCGTTAATTGGCGAGAAAGGTTGTCTCGCCGAGTCAATTTATTAAATTACCAATTAAATAATAATAAATTAAGCATAAATTAACATTAACAATTGACGGGGAGTCGTACCGATGACTACCCCCGAGGTCAGCGCGAAACAAGTAGTTAAACCCTATTAACCGACGAGTTACGAGCAACCAATCCGGATATGATCGGCTGCTTAACCTGATGGCATACGTCACACCGTGTGACGTAAGTATCTCTGATGTAGAGAGCTTTGACGTAGAAGCTTCCTACGTCACGCGCGCCTGCTCTCGTGAAGTGGTTCCCGCGAACGACCGACCTGTCTATCCGTGCGGGTTTTGTCACGAGAGGGGGAAAAGGAGGAACGCTTCCTCACCTGGACCGTACCAGGTAAATCGGGACGCGAAATATTAGGTAAACGCTTGTCTAAATATCGCGCCTCGGCGGGCAACGACTGGGCAAAGGAGAGATAGCTCGTCCTCGTGCTTATCTCTCTCTCTCTCTCTCACTCCAACGGTCGGGAAAGCGGCCGACTCTTGGCTTCCTTCTTTCTGCTTTTCTCGGGGCCGTGCTGCTCGGCACGCCGACGTGGAGGTTGGTGGGGAGAAAAACCTCACACCCACACACGAAACGCACCAGTCTTTGTTCACTTTTTACCGTCTTAAAGTATATTCGGCAGTTGTCAACACCTTGTTGTTGCCGATCGCCCGTGAACTCTCACTCGTTACTCTTAGCTGGGCGTGCACGATTCTCGCGCGTTTGTGCGCGCGCCGCGCTGTATATCCTCTTTCGCGTTGCTTACCTGATCTGTAACTCGCTTACCGTTATACCCCCCTTTCAGATTCCACATACTCCGTATGTGGACTCTGTTCCTCAAGGAACGGGAAAGAGGGTGACCAAGTTGCTCATGATCAGGTACATCAGGATGCGAGGAAACTGTTTCAGACGATTGATCTCGTTGCAGCGACAGAGCGGACAACTAGGTTCATCAGATATTCAATGTTATAATCGCACTGATTAAATATGCAAATCCATGGTAATACCTACTAAATCTACTGGTAAATAGATACGGAATAACTGGTCATTAGAACCTGCCAACTACTTCCTAATCATATTAAGGTCTTTACCATGCAAAGTAATTTTTAACATCTTACTGCTCCTTTCGAATTTGCTTGCGTTTCTGCATACCGTAAATCATCTATAGTTTCTGCATCCTATTAATTAATTGTTTTTAAATGCAGCAAATATTTAAATATATTTTCACGTGGTAAAACTACGTGGTATATCATGTGGTTGTTTTCAACAGGGATTATAATAACAAATGAAAATGACTTCATTAAAGAAACTTTTGGCCATTAAATAAAATTAAATGACAATAATAATTTAAATAATAAAGTTATATTGGCTCATACAAATCGTGATATTATTAAACTAATAATAAAATTTTTGGTATAATGGAAGGGCCAACAATAGAATATTTTAGTATAGATACAGCAGAAGATGATAATGGAGAAAATGTAGATGCTATGCTACCTACACTGAGAAGTTAAAATTACCGAATCAGTTAAGTAACTTGCAGAAAGCCGCCGCTCGGTTACTGCTACTGAAGAATTCAGTAAATTTAACTTAAGTGTTTCGATACCGTTCGCGAGTATGGATGGTTGTCGAGTTTAGCTATTGTGGAAGTATTGTGAACAACATTCATAATAGTATCCCCGAGTAAAAACATTCGCCCGCGTACTCGACGCACCGACTCGGCCGATTAAAAAAACTATTTTATTTTCAACTCACCATATCTCAGAATCTAATTAATGAAACCTTTTGAAAAAATTACAGAGTATACATTACTAGTACTAGTCCCTTACTGCCTTATTACAAAATATCTAAAGTACCATAAAACACATAAAAAAATTGTAAACAAAAAATATTTTTTAATACATTACTATTTCTTCATTAAAAAAAACTGAGTGGGGAACTTTTAAAAAATGATAAAATAGAACTGCAGTATTATTCAAAATATGTTAAAGAAGATGTGTACAAAATTTGAGGTCAAAATATGCAATAGCAAAAAATTTAGAGGTGATTTAGGGTTTTCGCTCGAATAACGACAAACGCGGACAATACAGTTTAACCTACGCGATTGACTAATGTTAAATTGACTCAACATGCTGTTACTTATGATCTCCAGTTACATTTACTGAAGTTTTAAGTAAGCGCAATGTTTTTTTTCTCAGTGTATAGCATTTCTTAATTCACTTACATCCAATAAGCTTCCTCCACATAAGATAAAATAAAAAATCAGTGCAATAGTAATTCTATTAGGAAACCTTAATAAAAACAAAGGGCTGTGTATTGGAACGAGGTTATCGGTAAAAAGGCTAATGAAATATTCGATTCAAGCTGATATTATAAGTAGAAAAAAATTGCAAAATCAGTTTTAATATCGACAATAAATTCATCATACATATACGTATATGTGTGCGTGTGAAAATGTGAAAGAATTGTGTGCATAAAACATATAAAACGTATTGTTAGGCATAATTTAGAATAAGTACAATATCATAAATTTTAAATAAAAATTAAAAAAACGACGCAAGTAATGTATGAATATTTATTTATTAAAAAAAAAATTATATATTTATAAGACTTTTCGAACTAAAGCTTTACTTTAGAATAAAGCAGACACATTGTACTTTATGTCCACTTTTCAAAAAATTAATGGCGTTTCGTTATCGGTCTCCATCTACGACTCTTTAGCATAGTGATTCTCTTTCCTTTTCTCGCTAGAGCATATTGATGTTTATTATGCAAGAGTAAGGAAGACAAAAAGTCGCCATCTGATAACCCTCCTCCTCAGTAAGAAACTGGAGATCATACCTTAAACGCCTTTCGCAAGATGAACTGCGATGCCAGCAAGATAGAAGATTGTAAGATAGAAGAAAATAAATTAAACGAAAACAAAAGATTCTAAGAACACAAACAATGTTTATTGACGACATACAAAAAAAAACAAAAAATGGGTCATTGCGCAAAAGAAGTGTTCCGTCGAAAACCGCCGTGACAATTAGATGATTGACGGGTTGCGTGACGACACCGGCGAAACCGCGGTCAACGCGACCGTATTTCGTCCGACCAATTTCTCCACCACCAATCAGAAAAAAGCGCGCAACAATGAAGAGCACTGATTGACGGTTGGGAAAAGAGTCGGAAAAAATGAGGGAGATGCGAGCAAGATTGTAGGGCCGAGGGGAAGCGCGAGCTTGTACCGATCTCGACTGCGAACCGGAGAGGAACGGCAATCTGCCGAGCTAAAATTATTCCGAGAGACCACCGAGACTCAACGGTTCTCGAGGAAGACCGCCGACGTCCATCACCACTGGGAATACAGTTTTTGGTTTTCAACATCATCATTTCCATCCTAGTGAGACCAGGGGGACGAATCATCGGGAGACTTCCACGAGCCAACGCTGCGAGGCAGCGACATACACAAGTAAGACAAAGCTATAACAGCAACAATTTTGGTATAGACGCAATTTATATTTTCCACGTAAAGCGAGTAAGCGAGTGAGGGAGAGGAAGAGAGAAAGAGAAGAAAAATCGCAATTGTTTCATATTACACGAATCTCGATACACTATACAAACTACGACAGATTACTCGAACAACGACGTAATATAACCGACCAACAATGCATTATATTTGCACAGCACGTGACTGCACGATTTCCCGCGGTGGAAATTTTGTGCCGTTTTATTTTTTGGTTAATATGCCCAACGCGGACATTTCTGATCGTGTCAGAGACTGACCATCTCGCTCGATGACGGATTTGCCCTCGTGGGGCAAATGATAATTTGATAGTAATCGACATTCACTATCCTCGTTCTGGATCTTATTCGGAATTTGACCCCCAAAAAAATCAAGTTTTTTTTAATCCAATCGATTAAAAGGTGCATAAAATAAGTGTCTAATTACTTTTTTTAGTGGTGAAATGTGTTTCCGATCGATTTTTAGCAAAAAAATATTTTTTATTCCCCGATTTATTTCATCATTTCTATTACACTGTAGTTTCAACTTGCTTTTGTATCAGTCCAATAACCCAAATAAATAGCGAAATAAATAAATAAATAAATAAATATATAAATAAATAAATAAATAAATAGCGATTGAAATAATATTTAAGTGTGTGACTAATAAGTGTTCATGGGTAGAGCTCCCGACTCTCACACCGAAGGTCGTGGGTTCGATCCCAGACGTGTACCTCTGAAAATTTTTTCATGTGCATTTTTCGAACACCGCGACTCAGTGGCTCGGCGTGTCACTATAATGTGACGCCAGTTCAGGTGCGCGTGCGTTTCGTGCACTTGTCAGTGCATGAGAGGCACGGGCATCTGAACTATAGGGAACGTTAGGGACGCGAAGATGTAAAGAGGATCGCGGTGGTTCCATCGGGAGGACAGGAAACTGTAATTATTAGACTAATTACAGTGACCGATGATATCTTCCGATGGACACAAGCACCACTGTTTCAACTACATGTGTTTTGTTTACAGACACACCGTTCACCTCCGTCGCTGATTAGCCCTGGCAGCATAAATAGAGCGACGTTAAATAACATAAAAAAAAACCCAAATATGCATGAACCTATTTATCGGGCTAAACTTGCTTTTGGGTTAAGCGAACTACAAATCTCTAAAAAACGATCGAAAATGCATTTCTCCACTAAAAAAAGTATTTAGAAATTTATTTTATTGATTTTTTAATCGATTGGGTTAAGAAACGTGATTTTTTGGGGGGTCAAATTCCGAATAAGTACCCTCGTTCTTTTAGTCCTTTTCTACTATGCTTTACTTAACACGTTCTAATTTCTACATCTATCCTATACTTATAGTTGCGCTTATCCTCACGAAGTTAATATAATTATATCGGCGTTCATTTCGATCATATTTTTGTAATTTTCAAAACAAACCCCAAACTCAGTGCGTGTCTTTGTAACGACCTTGCTATTTGCTTGCTCATCAACATCATGCTCTCCTTTAATTTTGTATGTTCATTTCTTTCTTAATAAAAGGGGTTTTTATGCCAATAGGCTTTTCCCCTTAAAAATTCAAATTTAATCATTTACACAATTCCTCATTTATCATAATTTAATAAATTTACTATTAATTACGCTTTAGTCAATTATAGTTGAATAAAATCATTTTTTTGTATTTAAATTGTCAATTGCTTGATTAAAGAATTTTATATTTTTTCCAATTTGTATCGTTAGGAATTCATTCCATTTAAAATTTTTATTGGCCATTAAGTTTTTTTCTTTTTTTTTTTATTTTTATCTTATCTTTAATTATCTATGAAGAATATATCTATGCGAATATCTCCAGATAACTACCATTGGACCTACTCTGGACTACACGGAAACAAGAAAAATTTATTGGAAAAAAATTAACAAATTGTTTTAATAGAAAAGGAACAAGATATTAACAGTATAGAACAAATCGGTTTAAAATGTTTAAAAAGGCGCAATTGTATAAAAATTGGTAACGAAATACAAATTTCAATTGTATTACTGAAACGATTAAAAATTAATAAAGATCAAAATTATTATAATCTATATGATAATTTAAACATTATAAGAAATAAGAAAAGTACAAAAACATTAAAGGAACTGATCTTAATTAGAAATGAAAAAAGTTTAGAATTAGTAAGAAAATCAAAACTATATCCCCATAAGCACACTCTCAGGGAAAAATTATTCTATTAGAAATCCTGAATGTCCGCAAAAAAAGATTTCTTTTTGAAAGCAATAAGTATTAAGGAAGTATTACTAAAGTATTGGAAATCGAATACTTTATAAATAAACAAGAAATCACAAACTATTCTTCTATCAATTTAAAAGATTATACAAGAAAATCTTCTATACAAGACACGCGCTCATTTTATGTAAATTTGTACTTTTAATTGTAATGCAAAACTTAATTATGAAATTAATAAATATCATTTATAATCAAATCAAACGCGTATTATATGAAAGATAGGCAGTTGATGAGCATGTACAAGTTCCGAAACTATCTAAGTAAAATGTTGTGACAGCTGTGTGTGCTAAGGCATAGCACTCTGACTATCGGTTCTGAGTGTGAATCCCCATCAAGATAATTTGTTTTTAATAATACCATTTCTATTTATGTCTGCTAAGCGAATTTCTAATAATAATACGCAAACATTATATTAAACATTTTTTTTAATTAAGTGCGACTAGATTTATATTTAAACATTATACAGAATTCTTTACATATACTTTAAGTAGTATCTTTTAGCGGACATTCAACATCAAAGAAACCTTTTTTTTAAAAATATTAGTATACAAATACTTAAAGAATACTTTTGGATTACTTATATAATACTTTATGCTTATTGGGTATGTCGAATAGCAAATGTAGAATTTGATTATCGAAAAAATTATTTATCGAAAATAATTTAGATGGTATGACTAAAACTTGTAAGCGTTGTGGCACTAAACATTTATCTTTTGAATACGCAAAAGATAAAAAATTCTCAAATTGTTGTTACAAGGGAAAAATATTTTTGCCGGAAAATCCTGCATATCCAGATGACTTAAAACAATTAGCTACTGGACTATCAGAAAATAGTATTAATTTTCGTAAAAATATTAGAATATACAATAATGCTTTACCTTTAGCAAGCTTTAGAGCTAATTTTGACAAATAACTTAGTAACAATTGTATGTTCTAAATGATGAATTAGCTACGATTGGAAGAAAAAGATACAAAAATAACTGTTACAAAATTAGAATTGTTATGTCAAATAGACAGCTTATTGAAAAAAATTAACTCTCATCCAAAGCTTATAAAATGATGTATGAAGTAGAAAAAGAGGAATAAGCACGCTCTACTGAAAGTGGTTGTACACCGAAATTATCATAGACAATAATCATGTCTATAAAACGTGACGAAAAATTAAAGAATAAAAATATATAATGAAACTACTTACAATGAAGTAGCGATGGTATTTGTATGAAAAATAGACTTCTTTCTGCAGAACGTGATATTATGTTATATATTCAAGATGTAACAACCCAATTCGCATGCCTTTAATAAGTAAACACTCTGATCCTATGACTTATCCACTTACTTATCCAAATGGAGGATTTTTTTTTATGTTATTTAACGTCGCTCTATTTATGCTGCCAGGGCTAATCAGCGACGGAGGTGAACGGTGTGTCTGTAAACAAAGCACATGTAGTTGAAACAGTGGTGCTTGTGTCCATCGGAAGATATCATCGGTCACTGTAATTAGTCTAATAATTACAGTTTCCTGTCCTCCCGATGGAACCACCGCGATCCTCTTTACATCTTCGCGTCCCTAACGTTCCCTATAGTTCAGATGCCCGTGCCTCTCATGCACTGACAAGTGCACGAAACGCACGCGCACCTGAACTGGCGTCACATTATAGTGACACGCCGAGCCACTGAGTCGCGGTGTTCGAAAAATGCACATGAAAAAATTTTCAGAGGTACACGTCTGGGATCGAACCCACGACCTTCGGTGTGAGAGTCGGGAGCTCTACCCATGAGCCACCGCGGCTCATCCAAATGGAGGATACGGACGGATGCCTAATATGAAATGCTAAAATAAAAATTATAACATTTCAACTTTACAATTGTATAATAATAGACTTTCTGTAAGAAATGGTTTTAATCCGTATATTAATTTCGGAAAAGTTTCTTAACAATCAGCAATTGATGCATTTATAAAAGTTGACAGCACAAGAATAAATTATATAAAAAAAATCCAAATATAAACATCCAAAATTGGAGGAAAGCATTGGTGATAATTTAGCATTAAACGCAATTAATAAAAATTTACAAATTAGTGGATATTCTTAAAAATGATTTTCATTTACTAAATGCGTCTATGTATACAAGATAATGATAATATATGAACTTTCTATGATAAAAGTAACATGTTTAATCAATAAAGTTTCTATTTTTCTACATGAAAATATGCTCTCAAGAGAATCACTGACAAATACATAAAACTAAAACAAACCAATTGATAACAATTCATCACATATGATAGCTTGCGTAAATCTGAATGGGCTTCTCAGTTGCTCGAGTAATATAATATTGAACTATTTATTTCCAATTACTGGAGTTGTAGTGAATTTCACCAAGTTTAAACAATCATTAATTTATATCCACTATACTGGAGTCACTGGGAAGTCTATTCCCTATCAGCACACAATGTCTTAAAAAGTTAGTAAATAAGTAGTAAAGTCAATAAATTACTCATTTAAGGTTCAGTTTTTACTCTTTGGGGTTAAGAGTGAAGAGACTCTCTGGCAAATAAATAAAACTAAAACAAACCAATTGAGAACAATTCATAACATGTGATAGCTTGCGTATAATCTGAATGGAGTTCTCTGTTACTCGAGAAATATAATATTGTACTATTTATTTCCAGCACTGGAGTTGTAGTGAATTTCACCATGTTTAAACAATCATTAATTTATATCCACTATACTGGAGTCACTGTGAAGTCTATTGAGATTATACGCAAGCTATCTTATATATGTAAAGTTTCTATTTTTCTACATGAAAATATGCTCTCAAGAGACTCTCTGACAAATAAATAAAACTAAAACAAACCAATTGATAACAATTCATCACATATGATAGCTTGCGTATAATCTGAATGGATTTGTCAGTTACTCGAGTAATATAATATTATACTATTTATTTCCAGCACTTGTGACGTGTCCACTGGGGATTAGGGTGGAGTCACGATTAAAACACAAACTTAGCTAAAAAGATTGCAGGTTTATTGCACTTAACATGCTTACGAGTATTACACGGCAAAGCAGCGGCTTTGCCGTTCAAAAATGCCAGTCACGTTGGCCGCCATCGCTCGCGTTCGCGCGATTGCGGGCCGTCCCGCATTTAACTACGCATCGCGCACACACATACTTTAAGGAAGCTGAATTTGGGAGCAAGGAGCACGGCTCACCTGGACGCTCGTCTCCTGGATTCCTCGGACACATATGTAGCCCTTAAAATTGTGGTTTTGCATCTAACAATGTCGGTGGTCGGTCGCAGTCTCACGATCATCGGCACTCACGAAGCGAGAGAGTTTCTCTGTACGTATTGCGCATGCGCGCCTACTCTCGCGTCTCGAGTCGTGCGTGCTCGGCTGGGTTCGTACTGGCCGCTCGGGCCGTGATTTCGCTGCCTCGACGGAGATGTTGTCGACGACGTTACGGGATCTTCGGCTCGGAGTGTCCGGACAGCTGGAGCACATCGGCGCCCCATAACAGCCCTCAGTGAGCGGAGCCAGGCGGCGGTGAATCGTTGTCGTCCTTTGGAGTGCCGCCGAGGTAATTTATCTGCTTTCCTCGGGCTCTAGTTTAGATGTTTACTTATGCCTGCCATAACCTCAAACTAGACCTGTCATCTCCTTTCCTTTTGATTCTGCTGACATACCTGGGAGAAGCGATGCTTGGTTATAACTTCTCCATCCTCGTTTCTTAGTAGTCGATCAACTTGGTAATTAATTATTGTTTCAGGTACTCTGGTTGGCAGTGCACCGTTGCTTGAGCGCAAGGGCGCTATACTCATTCCAAGGCCTGGAGTCTTCACCTGGGCTGCTCAACATCGGAGGCTTCTCTTGGGTGCTGGAGAGGGCATTCAAGGCTGGATGGGACCTGGGGATACTGTACGAATCATTCCTGGTGCTGGACAAGGCATTAGGATGCTGGATCAACGGAGCAGTGTGTGTGTGTGTGTGCAATTGTGCGCAGTCAGGAGTCGCATCTCCTTTGCTTCGGGTTCTCCTGCTCACTACGCAATGTAAGCCTATTCCGGTTTCACACATTCGCATGTGTGTGTCATACTAGGACTTGATTGGTATGTATAGCACGCTTACTTCGCATAGTAAGTTTGACAGATGCTATACTATACCTTGTATCGCTATTTTATTTTCCAAGTGACATGTAGTATAACTACAATGTCACACACTATAGTTGTAGTGCATTTCACTATGTTTAAACAATCATTAATATATATCCACTATACGGGAGTCACTGAGAAGTCTATTGAGATTATACGCAAGCTATACATATAATATATATAATATATACAACACATACGAAAAAGTAACAGCAGCTACCTCTCGCTCAATTTTTCAGAGTCTGACCCGAGTTTTTACCTCTGTCCTTGCCTTCTCCCGGGCTGGAAAGTATATATTGTGATACATATGTATATGGAAGACGAAAAAAGGGAAATCGCAAAATTGTTGAAAGGAATTCAGCAAACAATTTCTTGGACTTGCTTTTTCTGCAATATACGTTTATGAATATTCGCAGAATTTGATGTAAATTGGAGAAAATAACTAAGCAATGATTAATTGATAAACATCAAAATTAAATACATATATAAAAATATACGATATGAAAAAATCCGAGGGGTAAAGTAGCTGTATATAAGGGCTTGCGCGCCTGCAAACTTGCATCAGGCGCTGGCGCGCCTTATGATTATTATACGATGAATTAAAATAATAATATTGAAAAAATAGAAATTATCTATATAAATAATTATTTATGTATGAAGTAGAGTTTAATTATTATTGCAATAGCACTTTTAATAAAGGAGTTATTATTGATTTTTTATTGTCATGTGATATGTGTACATCCTTCGCAAAATTTTTTTTATTTATTTATTTAGCAGTACTTATTAATTTGTTACTATTGGTAATTTGGTAATAGCACTTTTTATAGAGAATACGTTAATGAGTTTCTGTTATCCTAGTATATGAAGTAATGTTTTATACGGGGTGATCCAGAAACATAGGTAACATGTATATATATATATATATATATATTCCGATTTAGGATATTAATTCGAGTATAATCTCGTCGGAATTTTAAAAAAATATTATTTAGGCGAGGCGTAATTAATTTTTGAAATGGGCCAATCAGAGGCCCGATTAGTGAAGATAGGTGTGCGGCGTTGCCGCGCGAGACTAATGCAACAGGTGAACGAGCGAAGCGGCCGAGGCGCCTGAACATAGCTGATGCGTATAGCAGAAGCGAAGATCGCGAAAGCGAATGAAGCGCAAAATATATTTTACGAGATTGATTGTATAAATCAAATGTACAATCAAGAAAATGATTTTTATTTAAGTTTAAATTAAACCGCAGACTAATAAATTCATTACTACTATTATTAATTTATTTACTAAATCTATGATAAGCGTGTGTTATAAATATGAGATTATTACAGTTTTTAATCTCATCGTATTTACATTAATTTATATGAATCCTTTATGACGAATTTTAAGACAATAAAATTTTGAATTGAATTAAGTTTTGGGTACAATATAGCCAATAAATACGTTTACCATGAAGATATATCGCTACATATTGGAAATATATTAGTTAATTTTGCAAGTATATTGTCAATAATATTGCTAGTCAAATAATTCCCAGTCCGTGTAAAATGAATTTAGCTCAAGCCTCAATTCTCCGCTTAAAAAACAATACCACCGCAAACGCTCTCCGATGTTCGCGCACATACAATTTTGTGTTCGCGGAGTAAGCCCGCCGCGGCGCTCTCCGACGTTCGCGCTCATCAAATTTTGTATTCGCGGAGTAAGCCCACCGTGGGCGCTCTCCTGTTACCTATGTTTCTGGATCACCCTGTATAATTTTATTACAAACGATGTATGAAAATCTCAGGATAAGTGAAAATCAATAATGGAACCTATACAAAAAAGTACTTTTGAAAAATCACCCCATAATAAACAACTGAATAATTAATGTAAAATTTTACATAACGCTTTTTACATAATCCAAAATAACAAAAATTAATATAGGATGCTTTATAAAAAAACCCGATTGCCGAAATTCCGCATAATATAAAACAGAATAATTACTGATGCAGTAATTAACGCCAAAGGAAATTTATTATATTTCACCGAAGGTCCTGGAGGTAGTGGTAAAAGCTACTTACACAATGTAATTATACAGTATTTAATTACGTATAAAATACCATTAATTACAATGGCGTGGATTGGTATTGCTGCAAATTTATTAATTCATGGCAAAACAGTTCATATATAGTATATTTAAGATACCATTACATATTGATGAAGAAACAACTTGTAACAGAAATCCTAATTCTAAACAAGGAATTAAAAAAAAATTAAATAAAAATTATAATATGGGATGAAATATCAGTGGTATCAAAATATGCGATTGAAGCAATTGATACATTTTTTCAAGATATTCGTAAAACTAATCTACCTTTTGGAGGAAAAGTAATAATAACATCTGGCGACTTCAGGCAAACTCTACAAATAATTCGACACGGAAACAGAACTAAAATAGTAGAATATTGTGTAAAAAAGAGCTATTTATGGTCATATTTTTCAAAATATTCATTAAAACAAAATTTAAGATTACAAAATTCGGATAATAATTTCACATATTGGTTACTTGACATAGGATAAAACAAAAATGTAACAAAATTTAAATTAAAAAATAATGTAAGAGAGATTCCAAAAAGTTTTATATGTGAATTAGATTTAAAAACAGAAATTTTTGGAAATAATATCAATATTGTTGATAAAACACTTGCCCACAAAGTTATATTATCACCATTAAATGCAGATGTTCTGAAAATTAATGATATATTACAAAAAGTCAACGAAGAAAAACATACACATTACAGTGATGATAGATTTGAAAGCGATTTAAATGAAAAATTAAATAAAACAATACCAACAGAATTTGTGAATGTATTCCCTCCATAGTTTGTATATCTTGAAGTATTAACGATTTTTTGAGGGATAATCCGGGTAGGTAAAAAAACTTTCTTTCTTTACTCAACCATATATACATAAAAACGCACGACGTTTCGTCTACCAGGTTTTGCAGACCTCTTATGGTACTATCCCTACTAGCACACAACGTTGTAGCAACGTTGTGGCAACGTTGTTTTGACAATGTTACAACGTTGTTATAAAAGTTGTTGAAACGTTGGAACAACGACTGTATTATCGACCTGCCGTCGATATAGTAGGTTGCATTATCAGTATACTACGCCATCTAGGAGATAATATAACCTAAGCTTGAAGAAATTTATTCTCTATTGATGAAGAGCCAAAAAAAAATTTTTTCTCTAACTTTAAGAATGTCTTTTTAGCGTGTACGGTCTCTATAAATAAAAACTATGTACTTATAAACAGTAATTAATTTTATAAATTCAGTTACGTACTGAAATATTTTTAATGCCTTAATCCGATAAATTCAGGATTGATTACTCATTATAGAGTGGGCAATTAGTCTTACAGTTCTGTACTAGCATAGTTACAAGCAATTGATACTTTTACTCACTATGGAGTGTCAACAATTTTAATGAATTGTTCAATTTTTAATAACTAAAATTAAATATAATAATCACGAACAGTTATTAGGAATCATTGCACATTTTAGCATAATTCAGCATTCAAGCGTTCTTAGTATGGAAAAAAGCACATATGATTAGTCTCTTTGACTAGGAACGGGCCCAAGAAACCAGGATGAGCACCATCATTAGCTCACTCAGTAGCCCAGAAGTTAAAGGGTAGTATATCTTTTAGGAGCTGCACCGAGTCCAAGTCTTAGGAACAACAGCACACACTCAGATTGGCTCCGATGATGAAACGCTCCCTTTTCGAGTGTTGTGGCGTTCAAGTGCATCCAGTATGCGACTTCACGCACATTACTGCAGCTTCTACTCGTCGGTGTATGTTCATAGTTCGTGGTAGTGTGCAAATTTTTTATTAACAATAATTATCAAATTGTTTATATTTTTGCTCCCTAATTTGGTTTAAGTTTTTCTTCGATTTTGAATTTTCCGTTGAATGTGTGATTCGAAACTATATAGGTGTTTTCGTCGTGCGGTCGATTTTGTTAATTAACAAATTCATATCTCGGTTTCTATCCGGACTATGATGATGTGTTTTGGTGTAGTTTGTTAACTAAGGGTAAGGTTTTTATTTTTACAAAAAGAAATCTTTAGTTAATTTATTTGTTTATGTTATTTAATATATTTATAAATTTATTTATTATAACAAGGGTATATTTTTATAAATATTGATTGTTCGGTGTGCGAGCTTTACAAAACTATATGGCTAATTTGGTCGAGTGTTTATAATTGTTAGTTAACAAATTGATATCTCAGTTCCTAATGGTTTTTGTGGTAACAGAATTTGATTGGATTTTGTTAACTACGGTTCCCGTTATTATATTTCTAAACATAACATTTTTGTGATTTATTTGTTGATGGATTTAATTTACTTATAAATTGTTTATTATGAGAATCACCTACTATTCTGATTTTAGATTGTTTAGTGCATAAATTATTAATCAGTTGTGAGTGCCTATGGCGCGTCCATTAGCCGCACTAATAGGACCGCACTACAGTTCATTAACCGCCGAAATCTTATTCATGAATTAGTATTCGATTGCTTTTGTTAGTTATTTATTAGTATTTAATACAATTGATGTTTCGTGTATATAATAATTATAAAGTAGTGTAATTGTGATTTATAATAATAGTTGTGTGATTATGATTGTTGTGATGATTTGGTAATATGTGGTTAATAAGAAATGAATAAATGATCCGCGCTTTGAGTGCGTTCGTTAACCGCAGTAATATGTCTGTGCTAAAAGTCTTGAGTACCCGCCCTGTTGTTTACTGTAGTAGGTAGTGCTTGGATGTCGGGGCTCGTTTGATAATCGGTTAGATATTTTATCAATTTCTCGCTATTTGGTGGAGAATGCGCGGGCTTACTGTTGGCCGGTGCTTCGATTCAGTTGCCGTTGCCTATGTCTAGTTCCGCTTGTTGAACGATATTCGTATTATAATTTTCCTGTAGATTCTTGGGTTCCTTGGGTATAATTGCTCGAATGTCGCTCAATGCTTGCTTGCTGATATCGAGAATAGAGCTAGGATTCTCGAGCGTAGGTTACACTGGATCGTTTCTAGACGTCCCTTTTGTATCGTTCGAATGGTGTCTGGGTTCATTTGGCGTTGGCAGGATATTGACATTTCTTACATCGGAAAGAATTGTTGATTCTACGAGTTTCGTGCTCGGCATTAATTGGTTCGCTTCGACTGTTTTGTGTTCTCGGCTTATTTCCCGAATATTTATACGTATACACTTTTGTCCGTCCACCTCGTTTTCCTCGAAGTCTACGATAAATCGTGAGCATAATCCGTTTAAGAGTTGATGAAATGTGTTTGTCATATTATCTAAGTAACTTGTGTTAGATTCGACAATAGAGTTTCGGGTATCTGAATAACGTTCGTTCTTCTCGATCTCGGGCGCAGCGGATTGCTCATTTGGTACGTCTGTCAGTGCAACCTCGTCTGTACGTATAATAGCAATCGGGTCTAGATTGCTAGGGATAGCCTCATCTTCTCGGAATAGTTGCGTTTGTGATACTTTGGTGCGATCTGTTGGTTGCTCGTTAATTTGAGGCGTACTAGTGGCTTGTATGCCCTTTTGTAGGTTATTCTCTTTCCGCAGTTATGCAACTTTTTCGTCTGTTCTCCCTTGACTAAGTATCGGTTCGCTCTGATTATTTTTGACCTCTGATGATCATTGAATATGTGGTTCTTGAGCCAGTGATTCGGCCAATATGGTTTCAATCGTAGCACGTTCTCGCGAGCCGAGGCGGTAGGTTCCATTCGCTTTGAGTTTTAATTTGGCGTTGGTGAGAATGCTGTCGAAAGGGCACGTGTCTTTACAATCCACGGTGTAAGTGCTAAATAGAATCCTCCTTTAAAGTTTCTTACGGCTAGCGGTTCGCTTTTATAATACCTCTGCGAATCTTCCGGCAGTCGTTTTGCTTGTTTATGGTCGCTGTCTGAACTGTCCGTGTTGGATCTGGTGCGTTTGGGACGTTGTAAACGTAATGCTAATTTGAAGATCTCTACTGGTTCCTTGAAATTAATCGTTGAGTTAGTTACAGGATCCTGTGTCTCCGCTAATTCGTACAACTGTGCTCGCGGGAGTTCCGGGTTTATTTCGTTTGCTGCGACGATCGGATTTCGAGACAATGCGTCGGCGTTGCAGTTTTTCTCGCCTGGTCGGTATATCACAGTAAAGCGGTAGCCTTGGAGGAAGGCTTTCAGTCTATTGAATTTGAGGTCCGATTTCTTCGTTGTATTAAAATGCTTTAGCGGTTCGTGGTCAGTAATCAAGGTAAAGGCTTTCGAGTACAGATAATGAGAAAATTGGTCTTTTGCGAAAACTACTGCTAGTAATTCCTTATCGTAAGTAAATACCTTAATTCGCTGCCTTGGAGGCACCTACACGCATATGCGCACGGACGATCCGTTCCAAACTCACTTTGGCTGAGAATCGTACCGATTGCGTAATCAGACGCGTCGGTAGTCACTATGAATGGTTTATCGCGATCGATAAGAACTGGTTCGTTGCAGAGTGAATCCTTTAACATATTATATAAGATTCCTCCTGTTCCTTTTCCCAAACAAATGGCTCGTCTTTGCGTGGAGCTTAGAGAGTGGTTAAGCTACTTTTGCAAAACTTTTTTTGAACCGACCATAGTGTCCTACGAAGCCCATCCATTGTTTTATCTTCTTGGAGTTGGTTGGTGTCGCGTAGTTTCGGACTGCGACCAATTTCTTTGGGTCGGTTTTGATACTGCCTCCCCTTACTATGTGACCAAGTACGCTAGCCTCGTTTCGTTCGAAAAATTGACATTTCTTTGGTTTTATAGTCAGGTTTGCGTCTACTAAGCTTTTGAGTACTAGTCTCAATCGTTTTCCGTGTTCTTCCAGTGTTTGAGCTTATACCATTAGGTCGTCTAAATATACCTGTACTTCACTTCCTTGAAGGCCTGCTAAAGCTAGCGACATAGCCCTTGAAAAGGTTGCCGTAGCATCGCGTAGCCCCATGGCCATGCGTTTATATTGTAAGTGCTGTTGTGCGTGGTTCCCGAGCGGTGCTGAAAATGTGGTGTAACCTGCTGAGTCGGGGTCCATTTATATCTGGTAGTATCCGCTTTTTAAATCCATAACTGTTATAAAATTGGCTGCTGCAAGGCTTTCTAAAATGTCGCTGGTGAACGGCAGTGGGTGGCAGCTACCTACTGTTGCTCCGTTTAGCTGCCTAAAATCCGTAACTAATCTCCATTTTTTATTTCCTTGCGCGTCCGGTTTCTTGGGAACGATCCACATAGGCGATGAGTAGTCCGCGGTCGACGGTTCAATAACGTCTTGATCAATTAGTTTCTGTATTTCTAATTCCATTTGTTCTCTTGGCGCGGGTGGGTACCTGTATCCTTTTGCTTTTATCGGTTTATTGGTAGAGAGCTATATTTTATGCGTTACTAAGTGAGTGGCCGGGAGCGGTTCTCCTTCAAAGCTGAATGCTGCAAGAAATTCGTTTATAATTTCTCTTATATATTCCATTTCTCTCGATTACAGCCATCTTAGTCGGCTAATTTTATCTACTCGTTTTCGTGTCGAGTATATTGGTCTCGGCGTTGGTAATTCGTTGGGCCGTGGTCGATTTCTCACCGATAACGCTGTTGCTGCGGGTAATTTCCCTGATTACGGTAGTCGTTGAGTCGAACTCTGTTTTGTTGGTTTGAATGCCCTAGATACTGGTTATTGTCCCCGTTGTTCGCGATATTAGCCCCTACTCTATTACTCTGTAGGTCTTTCTTAAGATTTATGCATTCGGTATATACGTGGCCCGGTCTTTTACAGTAATCACAAACAGAGTCTCAATTTTCTTTTTTCCTGCAATCTTGCTCCTCGTGGGTGGTTGCGGCGCAATAATTACACCTTTTACTTTGTAGTGCTTCTGCAAACATTTTTAAGATAGTTGTAGACTCTGCATTTGGTGTTGGGACCGTTAGGCCCGGATTTGTTGACTGGTACGACACGTTTCCCGGCTGATATTGATGCGCGTTGGCGCGGCGAGCCGCTTGAATACCGCTTGAAATCTGCGGCCGCTCTTATTGCTGCGCTAAGCGGTTCGGGGCACTCGCTGCGTACCTGATGGTCTAATGGGTGTTGCAAGCCGAACATGAATTGTTGTAAAGCTTGACAATCTGCTTCCTTACACCCGCATTCGCGATCGCATGTTTCTAAATTCGGAGCCGATTCGCATATAGCGAGTAGCCGATTATGTAGGTTTTGAACCCTTAGCCCAAAATCTACTGCACTCTCGCCTGGAATTTGGCTAACTAATTTGATCTCGGTCATAACCTCATCTGCCAGCCCTACGTTTGTATTGTTTGCGTGGTTATGTCTGATAGGAGAGTTTCTAAATTTTTATAACTAGTTAATCGAGAGGTATAACCGTCCGCTGCTCTACCCGTTAATTTGCCGGCGAGCGCGAGTAAAATGTCTCCCTCGTACTCGGGCCCTAATAATTCTAACGCTCGTCTGACTGAAGAGCAGAATAAATTTAGATTGTCCGGCTCACCGTTAAAAATTGGGATGAGGTTTATTGCCTGCGATATAGTTAGTCGAATTCACGCGTGCTGAAGGTACAGTTAAATTATTAGTAACATGATCGCTGCTGATATCATTATTAATATTGGTGTTATTGAACGCATTCCCTATAGCTTTTCCGTTTGTCAAAGGGAATTCGCGATATGGTGTCGATGCAACGGGCTGATTCGAATGTATTAAAGTGTTTGGATTTGTCACAAGTTGATTAGGCGAGACGGATGCTTAGTTTTGCATCATTTCAGATAATTATTTTTGTGCTGCTATAATATGTTGTAATGACTGATCCAGTAGTGCGTGATCTAGTCAAGAAGTTGATACCGGCTCTATTTGCGCCTTTAAGGGTTCTGTTGATTGTGCGGTCGTGGCGGTCGAATGTGTTAACTTATTGTATATCGTTTCTTCTGTTAGCGCCTCTGGCTGCCATGTGCCGGCGCTGATATTTATTACGGGGTTACAATTTGTACCGGGAAGATTTAAAGAAAAATCGGAAGCTTCTGCGTTAAAGTATTCGTTCATTAAATCGCGTTTCTCTGCGCTCTGTGACTGTTTTAACGGAGTTTCTAAGCGCTCAATTTGGGCCGGTCTGTCTAAGGGTGTAGATGGACGCGGTAAATTATCCGTAACGTGTTTGGCTAAAAATATAGTTTTTTCCTCTCCCGTTAATCGCGCGAAAATTTTATTAATTTTACGAAATTTGTCTGTTTTGAGATTATTAAACAAGTCATCTATGCTCGGGCTCGCGCGTACGCGGGACAATAAACTGCCGCGGTTTCTGGACCTTTTCTTATCTCTCTATAAGCTGCATTCGCTGCAAGAGCGACCGAAAAATCCGGTGAACGACATCATTTATCGTAATATGTTTAATAAGTAATAAGTGTATAATTTACCGTAATATTAATAAGCGTATAGATCAGTGAAATACAGTGTAATACGTGAAATTGCAATGCTGCTTGCGCCTTTGAATTTAGCTTAACGCAAATATGACGATCGAAAATACGAATAAAATTTGTGACAAGGAATTTTTCCTGAAATGATTCGAAATACAAGGACTTACAGCACGAAGAGAACACTGTGAGGGTGAATGATGATGGTGGTGTTGGTCTGATGGAGCCTTCGATTACGGATAACTTGGCGTGAGGAGAGTGGCAATGTGAATGGCGCTGAATCGGCGGATTGAGTTAAAGTTCGTCCTACGGTGGAACAATTGTTCGTGTTGGGGCAGATGCCCTTTCCCTCGGTGGAGCAGGCGCCCACGATGGGGCAGATGCCCTTTCCCTCGTAGGAGTATGCACTCACGATGGGGCAGATGCCCTTTACGATGGTACAGACGGCGCTGATAAGGACTCTGTTTAAATTTGAGCGATAATTGCTCGCTTCTCGTGCATAGGAGGTTCGTTGACGAACTGATCCCTGTTTTCCAGTTGCTTCATGAACTTTCTACGTTGCTTAGGCGGTTGATCGTTGTGTTCTTAATTGACCTTTTAAGTTACGATGCGCTTTTGTATCTCTCGACAATCCTCCTCGCAACTCCCCATAAGGGATGCCAATTAATATTATGTTAGATACGTAACTTGAGGTTGTGTGGGATTTAGGTTGCGGTTTGCCACCAACCGAAGCTGGTAGGCACGATTGGTGGATCGGGTTGAATGAAAAAGATGAATTTCCTTTACTACTTTTTATTCCTCCTGATTTCGGAGAAAAGCCTCTGTGTGTGTGTATGTGAGTTGATTATTCACGCGTCGATCGTAGTGCGCTAACGGATTTTTTCTGTGCAACCGCCTGGTCTGGGCACTGGGTTTGTTCGGCCACTGTATGGTCTGGGCGTCGATCCTGTTCTGCGACTGCCTGGTCCGGGCATCGGATTTGTTCTGTGTGTGTGACCGCCTGATCTGGTCGCTAATTATCTTCTGCCACGAATTCGGCGGATCGGCTGCATGAGGAGCGTTCCGCCTGTGGTGGGAGGCTCCTGGAGTCAGCGTTTCCTAGCCGCGTGGATTCGCGGTTTTTCCGTAGATACTCTGTGACGTAGCGCTATACTACCCCTTATTTGCTAGGATCCTTCTTTTGTAGTCTTTTATAACATGTTTTCATACATTATACAAACTATATATATACAAAATATGTATGATAAATATTTACTATTTGCTTAAGTAATCGCCACCATATTTTTTCATAAAAACTACTAAAGGGGATGTCGTACCCGATAAAAAATTGTTGTGTAGGTCCGCGCTTTCTGTTTTATCGATACCCTATATAAAACTAACTTAACAGAAATCATATGTGGCTAATACATATTTAGTTGCATGCCCACAGATGGCGCTAACAAGCGTTAACGTAATTTAAAATATAGAACACAACGCTAGTAAAAGTAATTACAAAATTGATTGTAAAAAAATAAAAATTACTGTAAAAGTAAATGAATTGTATACTGCAAAACTTATAAACGTACCTAATTGGTTTACCCGATTGGAATGGACTGGAGAAATGGCAAATTATATTTACAAATTATTTTTATATTATACATGTGTAATATTAATTCTGAAAGTAATAGCATGTATGTAATAACTCTGCACTTTGCGTACACTTTATTTGTACTGTATTACTGTATTTGTACTTTATGGTAACGTTTACTGTACGTACACTTTATGAATTGTGTACTGTACGTACACTTTATATGGTACTTTGTACTGTACGTATACTTTATATGGTACCGTGTACTGTACGTATACTTTATGGTAACGTGTACTGTACGTACACTTTATGGTAACGTGTACTGTACGTACACTTTATGGTAACGTGTACTGCACGTACACCTTATGATAACCAAATATCAGTCGGTATAGTACTTTTCAATTTTCACTTTGATTTGTATTGCAATTTAATTGTAAATTTTGATTTATAATTAATTATAACAAAAGTTACGCATATTCATCTACTAAAATTACAATTTTCTTATCAGTGTTACGTACATTATAATTTTCAATAAACTTAAAAAATGATCTATTATTGTATATAATTAAATTTTTAATCCAGTTCAATTTTAGTACCCTCCATTCCTGATAAAAAAAATATCTACCATTACTTTAACTTAATAAGATTTTCATAATAATAAACTTTCTGAATGGTACTAGCGTCTGCTTTTTAAAATTAAGTTTAAATTGTTAAAGTTTTCTACAACTTATAATATTAATAAAGTAAGTATTTCTGAAGGCAGGGGTCTGTTTCTGCACACATGAATAAAACACATAATGTTTGTGCACAAAAATACTGCACTTTACTTTTATGCACGGTGCACAAATATTTTACAAAATAATTTAAGTTAATAAAAATAATCGTTTATTTTGTGCACATAAAAATTGTGCATATAAATATTGTCCACATAAAAATTGTACACATAATTATTATGCACATCAAAATAAGAGTAAAAAAATATTTATGTGTACAATTTTTATGTGGAAAATATTTATGTGCACAATTTTTATGTACACAAAATAAACGATTATTTTTATTAATTTAAATTATTTTGTAAAATATTTGTGCACCGTGCATAAAAGTAAAGTGCAGTATCTTTGTGCACAAACATTATGTGTTTAATTCCTGTGTGCAGAAACAGACCCCTGCCTTTCTGAATAATCTCCATAATTTTATCAACTAATTGGTATGTTTAAATGAATTTTTTAATCACTACTAAATTAAGCAATGAGCAAAACGGTTATCGGTAAACAACAAGTAAACCTACTTCTATGGAGACCGTTGATGGAGGGACACATGTGATTTTATCTTTATATACAATTTTGATTGTTTCATTAAGTTTATTT
This sequence comes from Theocolax elegans, assembly GCA_026168455.1. NCBI lineage: Eukaryota > Metazoa > Arthropoda > Insecta > Hymenoptera > Cerocephalidae > Theocolax > Theocolax elegans. Next base: position 45,012,933 of record CM047428.1, on the reverse strand, counting down.
ATGTTAACTTTTATGCACTATAATTAATGCACATGTAGATTATAAAATGGATATTTACTATGATACTGTTGAACAACTGATAATATATTATACATGGTTAATACATAACCTAATGGAATTAGTAGGAGGTGCGTGTAATCGTCGAGTCGAACTGTGCACGCACCTTCTAGAGGAAACCGTCGTCTGCTAGTTCCCAATAAGCTCAATCGAGATATGGCTATTAATACAAAATAGTTTTCTATATACATTGATAAAAATAGTAATAATTTATTATAATAATAGATAAAGGGTTTTGGGCGCCAGCCGCGTATAATTTTGGCGAAATTATAAAACGAGATGGGAAGCATACTTACAAAAGAAGGAATAAATGCACTGCGCTTATAACGAAGGCGTGCATCCACTTTGTCAGTATAGAGGAGCATATCCTGGGTTGACGCTTGAAATGTTGCTTTCCTGACACACACACACACAAGGTAGTCCGCCACGGGAAAATGAAGGATGATAGCAATCGTATTGCCAACGCGACGCCAACGTTGCCGCGACGGCGTACTGTAGAGCTCTCACGAGCTTCGACAGGTTCGTTCACTGCTTCGCTGGACGGGCCCGACGTGTGCGCGCACTTGCGTCGAACGGTCCGTCGACCGCCGTCGTCCATCGTACGGTGAGTCTTCGCGGTCGTGCGGATATAGACTCATTTATTGTACAAGGTTTTAAATTTATTTTATAACAATGTTTTTGTAGCTGAATAGAAAACTATTTGTTTCGAAAAAATGAACGTCTTCTTCACGGCAGGCTTCGGCGGTTATTAAAATCTACTCTCGAAGAACCTGCGAGTGATATCTACGAGTCGAGACAATCTGAACGACGCGCCGAGAGTGTCTCGCCTCGTAGATATCCACCGATATGTTATAAGGAATCACATAATATATTGTAACAAATTTTACATTTTTTTTATAGCAGTGTTTGTGTAGGTAAACCGGAAATTATATTTAGTATTTTATATATACAAAAAATACTTTTTCTCGGAACGCTGCGGCGACTGATTATTGTCGCGTAAAACATTCGAGGCGAGACACTCTCGGCGCATTGTTTAGATTGTCTCGCCTCGTAGATATCCATCGAAAACTAAAAAGCAAACACATAATTTATTGTTACAAATTTTATATTTTTATTGTAGCGGTGTTTGTGAAGGTGAACCGTAAATTATTTTTAGTAATATATACACAAAAAATACTTTTTCTCGGATGGCTGCTTTTTAGTTCTCGATGGATATCTACGAGGCGAGACAATCTGAACGACGCGCCGAGAGTGTCTCGCCTCGTAGATATCCACCGATATGTTATAAGGAATCACATAATATATTGTAACAAAATTTACACTTTTTATAGCAGTGTTTGTGTAGGTTAACCGGAAATTATTTTTAGTATTTTATATATACAAAAAATACTTTTTCTCGGATGGCTGCTTTTTAGTTCTCGATGGATATCTACGAGGCGAGACAATCTGAACGTCGCGCCGAGAGTGTCTCGCCTCGTAGATATCCACCGATATGTTATAAGCAAACACATAATATATTGCAACAAATTTTACATTTTTTTATAGCAGTGTTTGTGTAGGTAAACCGGAAATTATTTTTAGTCTTCTTGGAAGACTTCAGCTATTGATTATTGTCGCGGGTAACCTGCGAGGCGAGACACGCTCGGCGCGTCGCTGAGATTGTCTCGCCTCGCAGGTATCCGTCGAATAGCTATTAAATTATTACTAATTGCTGCACAATGTTATGGAGTAGAATCGATTTTTATTTTCTTACAAAGATTTTGTCCTTATTGATATTAATTTTGAAATTTTCAGTTACTATATAGCCAACGTTAAACTATCCGAATTGACATAAAAAAACCAACAAAATACGGTATTTTAAATAAAAGTGATAACAGTGGCAACATATTCTTTTTTAGAACTGACGCATAACGGAGAAACGTTTATTTCCATCCCTAATATATGATACAAGCTTTCTACCGTCTTAGTATTCATCGTATTTCTCTTTTAATTTTTTGTCGTGCACTTTTGTCTGCTTTTTTAGTATTCCTACTTTTACCAATATCGTGAACTTATGTATCTGCACCGCATATCTTAGGGCACAGTCCAGTTTTTACAATATTAAATTAAATCGTTGTTGCCTGTTGACAAAGAGACGTTATGTTTCAACACGAATTTTTCAAATTTTAACGATATTTTATCATAAATTCAACTTTTGTACTTGTTATACACTTAAAATGTATATTAAAAATATGCTTCTAACCTGTTTTCTAGCTGCCATTGTATTAAATAATTGGAATCAAACAAATAGTGCACCCAACATTCAGTGTCGACATAGTACAATTTATTTGAAAGTACGAAGTGCGTGCGGTAGACGGCCCAAATCGGTGCACGCACCTCCTATAGAATCCGTTGCTGAGAGAGGTTATGTTTCAATTCGTATTTTTCAAATTTTAACGATATATAGCTATAAATTCAACTTTTGTACTTGTAATTTACTTTAAAGCTATACTAAAAATGTTCCTCTATCCCGTTTTGTAGCTGTCATTATGTTAAGTAATTGGAATTAAACAAATAATGCACCCAACGTTCAGTGTCGGTACAGTACAATGTATTTGAAATTACGATGTGCGTGCGGCAAACGGCCCGATATAGAATCCGTCGCCTATTCCACCACGAATAAAATAAGACATAGCTGGAAACGCTTAGCATCGCCACCTACTGGTGGATTTTCAAACTACGTAGCTAAACTTTTTCTTACTCTTCGGTCTGCTAAATTACACATGTTTAGAAGGAATGAATATCTTTTTTATTTTTCAATTAATTTTTCAATTGATTATGTATTCCTCTAGTTTTTACTGAAAAATGATTCTAAGATAATGTAAAATTTTGCCTCTACTTTGTTTCTTAATGCTTGTAATTGCAATCTATATTTATCTCCTTCACAAATATCTAGTACCAGCTTCCAAACGTCTTTGTATTAGTCGTATTTTTCACATACATTTCGTATACCTCACATTATAAAATAGTATTTTAAACTTTGTCGTTGTTTAATACCTGAAACACAAATATATAATATTAAAATATAGTAATAAAACAAAGATACTAAAATAGGAACATCTTACCTAACACAGGTAATGCCTGTGCATTACCTGTGTGTAAATGCCGATGATACCTCCTCCTGGGTCAAGGGAAAACTCCTACATTGGTTGTTTGGCGACTCCTTGGCACTGGCTCCTGCTGGTCCTGGGCATCGTTACCTGTAGGAAAGATTATAAATTAGAATGATAACGAACCACATGATTGTTTAAACTAAATAAGTAGAGTTTGTAATAAATGTAGTGTATGGGATAGGTTAGAGGTAAGGTTGACATGTGGTATTAGAGAGGTTAAGGAAAAAGGTAAACAATGTGTAACAACAAGCTTCAGCCATTCTCATCACCGAATTGTATGAATGAATAAAAGGAGAGGATAGGAAATAATGGAATTAAATTGGTTTGTTTTATATGTCGGAGAGGAAGAGAGAGGAATAAATAAATGACACTTACTGTAAACGTCGAGCTCGTTGAAGAAGAGAGAGAGGTTACTCGCTGCTGGTGAAGGAGAAATGATGGAAACGCCGACCCGCGCAGACAACACCTCCGGATGATGGAAACTCCTTTCCTCGTAGACGCCGTCGCCGTGAAACCGCACCAGGTTCGGATCACTGCACAACCGCCGTGTATTTGTAAACACGAAAGCGAGAGAGACGGAGAGAGAGAGAGAGCAGACTCGCGCACGAAGCAATACTGCCGCATGCGTGTACATAGGCGGCGGCGGAGAGGGGGGAGCTCACTCGCTTGCACCACGAGGACTACCGAGAGAGCGCGCAGGCGCAACGAAGCGCGGGACTCTCTCGTACTCGACGCCAGTGTGTAAGAGAGAGAAAAGAAGAGTGCGAATTGCACAAGTGGAGGCGCTAGCCCAGCTAACACTTGGGACTGAAAATAATATTCGCACCGCTATGTTTGGAGGAATAATACGGGAGGAATGAAGGTGGCAGTAGTATCGATAGCACCTGTTGACCTGCCAATGATGGAAAACGGGTGCCATATTTGAATGAAGGAAGTTGACAGCGCCGCGGGTCGGCCTTGAAGGAAATATAGGAAAAAGGAAGAAGAACGCGGAAAAAGGAGGAGAGGAAATTATTACTAGCTGATCCGTTAAGCGAGACGCCAGTGTATTTTTACGAAGTTCAGAGATTATCTTGAAAGTGTTGATTATTTTGGATTATTGTGATAGCGAAGGTAGATATTGTTGGAAGAGAAGGAGATTATTATAAAAAGTATTGTTCGAAAAGATCCAGTTGAGAGGAAGTCCAGGAAATTATTATTGGAGGATCTTGGGAATATCGACTCGCGCGCGGTAAGTGGACTGCCCGCCGGCCACGTTATTTCGTTGTTGCATATATATATTGTTTGTTGGATTATTTTCGGTATCGCGGTTAATGTAACGAAAGTTGTACTACCTCGATTATTTAATTTCGGGATTTTGAGTAAATAATTGTTATAGATTATAATTAAAATTTCGTACTGTAATTTTTCCCATGTTAATTAATGGTTCGCGACTTCGTCTATAAAAGTTGAATTTGTAAGAATAAATTATGGATAAAGTGATCGTAATTAATTATATAGGAAAGAATTCTATTAGTCCCGACATTTTCCCGTCGGCGAGACAAGGATCCACGGCACAGGTAAGAAGTTCGTGCACGTGCTGAGCCAGCCATCTTGATAGGACGATGGACGAATATTAATACCCCCTAATTATTTAAACAAATATTCGCATATTTATCGAGATTGTTATTATCATTATTATTTATTGTACGTAGTGTACGGGATTCCTATCTTATTCATATTTATGAAGGAAACGCTACGTCACATATTAATGGCATAGTTATATATAAGGTTATATAATAATATCATTTTTCTAGCAGAATTTCATTATTAATTACAAGTAATATTTTCACTCGTTATAAGAATTATTTTTTAATAATAAGGTTCTTAGATTTGACTTTTTATCGTATCGTAGAAACAAATAAATCACTAATATAGTTACTATATTTAGATCATAACCGTAAATAAATTTTTATTTAAGATACAGGAGAATATTATAAATTTATTTTTTATATATACTTTAACTAAATATTTGTCGTGGTCTGTTGAAGAACAAGACAAAAAATAACAACGAATACCCCCAGTCCGGCCAAAAAATTAATAGTATGCAAATCTTCGAAGCAGCTTTAATGATGCCTTCATTAAATTTTGCCTATATTAAATTTTTATTTTAATATATATCTCTCTATAATATATAAATATTTCGCCGCCGTCGCCGCCGCCGTATCTAAGAATTCAGGATTCAACATATATATATATGGGGTATTCCACGTGAAGTGGTCCGATCAAAATTTTAAAATGCACCAAATTTTGGGTATACTTTGCAAATGTTTTTCAGAATACACAAAAAAATTTTTAGGTACTGGAATCTATTTGCTCAAAAGTTATTCTAACCTCAAAACGTGAATTTTTCCATATTTTTTTCAACACCAGCTGGGTTTACCGCTATATAACTCAAAATCTATCAACTTTTACTATAGAACATTATACGTAACATTCGTTGCTAATTATATCTAGAATTTATTCTTCTGGGTTAGAATTTCTAATCTCAAGGTCAATGTTACATAAACTACATGTCAATATTCAACTTGAAAAAAATGCAAGTGCGCCACCTTGGATTTTTTCATCCAAAAGTCTAAAAGAAAGCTTGGAGCAATACCTTTCAAATGGTCTGTAGTATTTTTATGGCCTCCAATTCTGTAAAAAGTTATGACAATTTAAAGAAACACGAAATTTTTTTTAAAATTTAAATGGGAATTACCATGTTAATTTTTGTGAATTTTTGGTCTTTCTTTAAATTGTCATAATTTTTTACGGAATTGGAGGCCATAAAAATGCTACAGACCATTTGAAAGGTATTGCTTCAAGCTTTCTTTTAGACTTTTGGATGAAAAAATCAAAGGTGGCGCACTTGCACTTTTTTCAAGTTGAATATTGATATGTAGTTTATGTAACATTGACCTTGAGATTAGAAATTCTAACCCAGAAGAATAAATTCTAGATATAATTAGCAACGAATGTTACATATAATGTTCTATAGTAAAAGTTGATAGATTTTGAGTTATATAGCGGTAAACCCAGCTGGTGTTGAAAAAAATATGGAAAAATTCACTTTTTGAGGTTAGAATAACTTTTGAGCAAATAGATTCCAGTACCTAAAAATTTTTTTCTGTATTCTGAAAAACATTTGCAAAGTGTACCCAAAATTTGGTGCATTTTAAAATTTTGATCGGACCACTTCACGTGGAATACCCCATATATATATATATATTGTAACAGGGTTATTATCGTACGTCAGGAGGGTTTTAATTGTCCTGTGCATATCCTCAATGCACAGGAAATATTCTCCGTGTACCGATCAGCTGTTTTACCAGACAGCTAACCGATCGTCAGAACCGTCCTTGGAGTGGTGCGAGCTAGCCTCAAGCTCCGCACGACGACGTCTTCCCTGTGTACAATGTGTGCACTTACCTAGTGTACACTTATCCTCCGTCGATGCTCGTACTCGGCTACTCAGTTATGTGTCGTGCGCAGTACAATGCACGACACCCGCGGGGCATGGCGGTATTCGCCTTCGGGGACAGGGAGTAATCACCGGTTAATTAAGATAACTTGGACTTAGAAGTGATTAATTAATTTATTGATATGAAATAAGATTAAAAGAAATGTTACAATAGTGTGAGCCAAGGCAAGGTCGAACCTTGGCTCAAAGCAAACAAGGCTATTCGCGTAACCTATGAAAAATACAAAATACACGATGACGTGTGTGTGTGTGTGTGCACCCGCCGCAATATACGCGTCGAGACTCGCGGTCTCGATCTACTCGGGGAGGAGGTTATACTCGCCAGGTACCCGGCACTCCGGTTTGCCGTAATCGGGATTTACGGGGCGAGAGAGAGTGTCGCGACGAGAGCGGCTAACCTCTCGTATACGTCTGCGTCGGGATACCGCGCGTATCCCGTCGCCGGTTTCGCTCGCGATACGGTGGTAATAAAACCGATATTGCCTGGCCAGGACTTACGTTTCTCCGAGGATGATCCTGGGGTGGACGGCACGTGTCTCGCTCCCGTCGGTCTCGTACTCCCTCTCTCTCTCTCTAACTCCCTCGTCCTACTGTACACTTCTCTCGCGGGGCATGCTTTATTTTCCCTCTCGAACGATTTCCGATCTTGTGTTGTTCGAGGTTCGAACGATACTGCCGGTGTGCCGAGCACACCGGCTCTCCGACGCGCTCGCGCATGCGCCTTACGCGTCTTCAACGGTAGACTCACGCGATCGGTACGATTTTCGTCTCGCGTGAACCGTTTACCGTTACACCCCCCTTCCAGACGCAAGGTATATTCCTATATATCATGCTCTGACCTTTCCTAGACGCGTCAGGATGTGGTTAGGGGTCTGATACTGACTGAAATCGCTTTATTTCACGATTTCGATAGCCAGGGGGTTTTTACTCTGGTGATCTCGTCCTGATTCAGATTTGTCAGGAGCTATCGGCTCTTTCTGACTTAGCTAGAGGTGGTTCGACCGACTGGGGCATATACATAGGTTATGCGTCCCCTGCCAACCGCACACAAAATAGCGTTAGTGCTCTTTCGTCTTTTCGACGGCGAACTCGTTGAATCGGGTTCGGAATTGTCATCCGTTCACGTCAACAAATTACTTATATAGTGATTAATACATTTTTCACTGTCGTTTCGCTTGCGCGCGCGTCTTTCTACGGACTACCGATGACCCTTATCTCTCGAGTACGGATTCGACGTCATTATTTACTACACCGCGTTTCACTATGTTTTTCCCGTGGGGTCTCGCGACGGTTTTTGCCGATTTTCGCGGACGGCCGCGTTTTCGTACATCCGGCGTTTTGACTCTTGCAGGAGTCTGTTCTCGCACGCTGGTGTCACCCGCTATGACTCGCGCAGGAGTCCGCACGCAATTTGATGACTGTACGCTCGCATGGGGCGGGTCGCGCGTCGCCCCTTGTCCCTCGATGTCCCTCGGCGGATGTTCTTCTTCCTCATCTGCGTCGAGATCCGGTGAAATGCAGTGTTTAAGGTGTTCGGCGTGTGCCAGGTCGGTCACCTTACCGTGTTTATCCATCAACGTGTAAGTATTGGATCCTGGTTGGCCTATTATGATATACGGACCGGTCGCCTTCGGAGCCAGCTTAGCCGAAATACCCTGAGCTGCTGAGGACAGGACTCTGTTCTTCTTCCACACCAGATCTCCTACGGTGAAAGGTGTGTCCCTCCTTTTGGCGTTATAATAGCTTGCTTGCCGCTCATGTTGTTGGTCTGAGCGTGCAGCTGCAGACTCATGTACTTCCCTGAGCTTTCGAAGTCGCTCTTGCCACAATTTTATCTTATGGTGCTGCTCCTCTTCTATGCCAGCCTGTTCTTGGTTCCTCTTGATGGTACCGGGGGGCATAGACTCTCGTCCGTAATTCAGCATTGCCGGAGTTGTACCCGTAGACTCGTGTACGGTGTTGTTCAGCGAGAATACAAGCTCCGGCAACTTCTCGTCCCAGGTATTGTGGTTTTCTTCGATGAAAGCCACGATCCTGGTTTTCAGCGTTCGGTTGACGCGTTCAACCGGATTCGCTTGGGGGAAGTATGGCGGAGTGGTGGTATGATGTATCCCCACCTCTTGTAGATATTCGTCGACGGCCTTATTTTTAAATTCAGTACCGTTATCCGAAAGGAATACCTCGGGAGTACCAAATCTTAAAACTATTCTCTCTTTGAACTCCTTGAGAATTGTTTTCGCGTTGGCTTTGCGAATTGGTGTACACTCCGCCCACCGGGTGAATAAATCCAAGAATACGAGGATGTATTCGTATCCGCCCTTGCTCCTTACAAAGGGTCCGGTGATATCCCCTGCCACGACTTGCCAGGGACGCTCGACCGTGCGTTTTCCCATCAGTCCTGCAGGTGGTCGCTGATCCACCTTGCATTGTTGGCAGACGAGACAGCGGCGCACGTAGTCCTTCACGTCGGCGTAATAACCTGGCCAGTAGTAATACTTAGCCAGACTGGCAAACGTCTTCTCACGTCCAGCATGGCCAGACGTAGGAGAGTCGTGGCTTTCCTCGAGGACCGCTTTTCGGTGTTCCTTTGGAATCACTAACTTCCACGCATCCTCGTCTCCGAGTGTTTCGTCGATCAACTCGTTCGGCTTGTGGAAGTATAGTCGTCCTCCGACACACTTCCAACGAGGAAAATCCCTTGGACTGGATTTAACTCGTTTCAGCCAATTCTGAAACCACTCGTCTTGGGACTCCTCTACCCAAGATATTGCGTTGATGGCGAGGGCCTCCTCCTCGCTCATCCGTGATAGCGCGTCGGGTACGTAGTTCAGGGCGCCTTTTCGATGCTCCACATCAAAGCTGTGTTCCTGCAACTCTAACGCCCATCGCGCTAGCCTACCCGTTGGGCTGTGTAAACTACGCAGCCAACGTAAGCTACCGTGGTCGGTTATGACGCGGAAATGATAGCCTTCGATATAAGGTCTATATTTCCCAATCGCCCATATAACCGCCAGGCATTCTCGTTCCGTAACGCTGTAATTGCGTTCGGCCTGGTTTAACGTCCTGCTGGCGAATTCCAGTACTCGTTCTTCTCCGTTAATCACCTGGAGGAGTACTGCGCCAATGCCAGTGTCGCTTGCATCCGTCTGTATAATGAACTGCACATCGAACTCCGGCCTCGCTAGGACGGGAGCAGTTGCGATTAGCGCCTTAATCTGATCGAATGCCTGTTGCTGCTCCTCGAGCCATTCAAACTTACGATCTTTCTTGGTAAGCCTGGTTAGCGGCTCGGCCAAGGTAGCGAAGTCTCGTAAGAATTTCCGGTACCATGAACCCATACCAAGGAATCTTCTAAGTTGTTTTAGATTCTTTGGCGCCGGATAATTAATGATCGGCTCGATTTTCTCGGGGTCTGGTCGGATTCCATCTCGATTCACCAGCACTCCGAGATATTTCACCTCAGTACGTCCAAATACACTTTTATCCCGATTCACTGTGAGACTAGCCTCGTTAATTCTCTTCAGGACATACTTTAGCCACTTTTCGTGTTCCTCGAAGGTCTTTGTGGCGATGATTATATCATCGAGGTACGAAAATGCATAGGGCTCGAGCTCAGGCCCTATGATTTTGTCCACTAACCTTTGGAACGTGGCTCCCGCCTGGGATAGGCCATAAGGCATCCTTTTAAATTAGAATAAGCCTAAACCAGGTACTGTGAACGCGGTTACAGCCGCTGACTCCGGTCTTAGCGGTATCTGGTGATACGCGCTACTCAGATCTAGCGTGCTGATGTACCTCGCGTTCTTGAGCTTCCGTAGGATGCCGTCCATGTTAGGCAGCGGGTAAGCATCGGTCTTCGATACTGCATTGACCTTGCGATAATCGATGCAGAACCGATATTTCCCGTTAGGTTTACGGACCATCACTACGGGGCTTGACCATCCACTGGTTGATGGCTCGATCACCCCTGCGTCGAGCATCTCTTTAACCTGGGCGTGCATCTCCTCCTCTATTCGCTTAGAGACGGGATAATATTTCTGCTTGATCGGCCGCGTCGCACCCACGTCGATCGCGTGCTCAATCAAGGAGGTACACCCCAACGGCCTCCCCGTTGTACCCAGGTATCGGTCAGCCAGTGCTAGCAGTCTTTCTTGCTCCTCTGGAAGCAAGTCTGCTAATCCGATTGATGCTAGCGTAACAGCATCGATTCGCGTTATGCCCGCTACTTCCAAGTCTATGGACTTGTCGGCCGCTTTGATCCAAAGCTTATTCTCGTTCGGATCTAAAACCGCGCCGAATTCACGGATGAAGTCCGCTCCGACATAACAGTCGATTTGGTCATCCGGAAGTATGGCCACGCGAATATCTCGCTTTATCCCGGCAATTTCGAAAGGCAGGTCTACATAACCAGCGATCATCACCGTCTGGTTCCCTGGCACTTTCGCTTTTCTTCCCTTGCTCGGGATGAGTAAGCAGCCGCAGGCCGTAGCCAATTGCAGACCTACTGAACCCATTACCGTACGCGATGCTCCCGTATCGAACAAAGCACGTACGCGGTAGCCGGCAATGCCCACTTGTACCCACCATCGAGTTTCTCTCTCACTCGGGGGGTCTTCTTCTCCAGCCCTAGCGTTTGAATCTTTAGTAGTGGCCGCTATTTGGTGTTGACCCAGCTTGTTTTCTTTGAGGTCTACCAAATTCGGGCTGATGCGACCATTATATCCCTTGGACTCCGTCGACGTCGTCGGCACATCCGACGACTCTTCGGTCGGCGGGTTCTCCTCGCAGCGTTTCGCCGCGACTACGATTTCTGTTCGGGTCTTACGCGGGGCAGGAACGGGAACGACCCTTTTCAACCGCTCCTGTTCGCGTTTCCCGAACAGTCAGGGCAGTCTGCGCGTTTGTACCCTAGTCGACCGCAACCGAAACATTTCAACGGTTGCTCGGCTCGCGGTCTCGCGCTCTCGTTCCGACCGTCCCTGTCATCCTTAGATCCGCCGTTCGTCCTTTCGGCGGGAACCTTGGTGTTCCTCGTCCGGTTTGGTTCCCTTGGTTTGCCGCTACCGCCTCGGGGTGGGGTCATCGAAAGGACGAACTCTTTCATTTTTTCTTCGAGGACCTTGGCCAGAGTTTTTGCCAAGTCTTCTGGCGAATCTTTCTCCGTCCTCTTATTCGGTGCTGTCGGTTGCACCGCCGCAATCTTCATTTTAGCCTTCTTTTCGTCCTTCGGCTTGTAGGCCGATTCGGGGATTAAGGCCGTCTCGGGTGGTGGAGGGTGTCTATATGCCTTCTGGCCCTCCAGTGTAAGTTCGGCTTCGACAGCAAGGTCAAGTAGCGTGTGGACCGAATCGCAGTCCGTCCTGCGCACCAAGTTCTGTATTTCGGGGCGCAGGTTGCCATGTAGAGTGTCCAGCTGTTGCTCGACCCTTGGGATTGGATCGAGCCTCCGTATCATGTGGACTAGACACGTAATATAATCCCGTGTCTTTTCTCCGGGTCCTTGATATCTAGAGTTGATTTCCGCAATCAATATCTTTTGGAACCGCCTATTAGTCCCAAACCAGTGACGAGCTTCTTTCTGGAATTCGGACCATGTCGACCATGTGCCTCTTTCATTTTTGTACTAGAGTGCTGCAACACCTTTGAACAACTCTGGCAATGAACTTAGAAGTTCGGTTTCTGACAGATTAGCCAGAATCCGACATTCCTCGACTCTTTCAAGGAACGAGTCTATGCTCTGGTCGTCATCCGCTGAGAATTGCAGTCCCCATTTCCGGACAACCTGACCGACGTCTCTCATGGACTGTCCTGCAGTTCTCTGCCAGGTGCTGTTTTCGGTCCTGGTACCACTCGTATTTCCAAGTCTTTCTTGACCTTGGAAGTTCCCCCCCCCTCCCAGGCTCTGCCGACTCCTCCAGAGAGTGGTGCTGGGGAAATGGGCTGCGGTGGTACGTCTGTGTTGTCCAGGTAATGGTACGTCAGCGTGTCCTGGAATCCTACCTGCTGTCGTTGGTTACGGGCTTCGTGTCGTGGCTGGTCCAATCTAGTGCTTGTTAGAATTGGTTGGTTTTGCGCGGTTGTCAGCGCGTTCACTTTTTCAGTTAATTGCTTAACTATGTCTGACATTCCTTTCATGAAGCTTGCGAATTCTAATGGGATTTCGAACGATCCTCCGTCTGTTGCAGTGAGTCGTATTCTGCTTGGATGTTGTTCATCGTTCGTAGTATAATCGGCAGCTTTGTCGTTTACTGACTGTGTTTCCGTGGTTTCCTCCAATCTTTTGGTGGTTTCATTATCCTGGTGTTGTTGAACTCTTTGACGACTCGATTCCAAATTTTCTTTAACTCTTTCGTCATTGTTCAGAGTTACTAATGGATGACTTGTGTTGTCATCTATCGTTGAGTTCTCCCACGAGTGTTCTGCCGAGCTATACTTGCCGATGAAGCTTTTCCTGAGCTCTTCTCGATGTTGCCAGACGGTGATTTCATCCTGCTCAGGTTCTTCTACGAAATCACATGGTTCGTATTCGCCTAAGAGCCATTTTGTCAGACGACCTAATTTATCGAACTTATTGCCTGTGTTTTTGAGCGACAGGTCGTTAAGATATTGGCAAATATCTTTGTCTCTATAAAACAAACACCAGTCTTCGATCTTCTGTTATGTCGAACACGCCATATTTATAATAACGATTTAAATAAATAATTTACAATAAATATAAAAAAATAATTCAATTCGCTTTACCGGAGCAGTCCAATTGCGCGGCTATCGTGGGGTCGTTCGCTCGCGTTTTCCCTAAGGCGCACAATTATAATCGCAAAATACAAAATATATATATATATATGTACGGACTATACGGCCTAATTATTGGATTGCTCTGGCTTCGTCCTACTGTGTACGCTAAGGTAAGATTGTGTGGGTTATTATGAATCTGGTTTGATAATACCAGAGTAGAAATTTAATAATTAAATAATAAATATTAAATGTGGGTATTACAATCACTTCTTTAATTTAAAACAATTAAAATAACCCGAATAAAACAATAAGTGTTTTATTTTTGCCCACACAATCTTTCAGCACGTCAATTAAAATGTATTGAGACGTGTATCAAGATAATTCTGATTGATAAATGAAACTAAAGAAAATTTATAAAAAAAAAGGAAGGCTTTAATTATAAGTCTTTTTATTTTTATAATACTAAATTAAAGCCAATTAATTAACTAATTAATTAATTGGTTAAAACTTAGCGTACACTTTACACCAAATCTATTGTCTCTCTCTCGCCTATTATGCATCGCAGAAATATATAACGAGAAATTACAATTCTAAGGGTATCGTTCTAGCGCTCGTAATTTTCCGACGCACACACTTTATTTTTCGATTTGTGAAATCGTACTATTCGCTTCGAAAAATTTTCCAGATAACCGCAAAAAAAAAATAATACCTTTTCGAGGATTCCAAAATAATTCGAAATATTCGGAAAAATTTTCGAATTCTGAAAAAGTTGGGAAAATTGGAAAAATTCCGAAAACCTACAAAAAATTTTGCAAATGTGAAAAATTTGAAGATTTTCTAAAAATCTAAAAAAATTATGAAAAATTTTTTAATTTCGAAAAATTTGAAAAAATTGAAAATTTCGGAAAATTTGAAAACCTTGAAAAATTTGAAAATTTGAAAACTTCGAAAAATTTGAAAATTTCAGAAAATTTGAAAATTTCGGAAAATTTTGAATAAACTTGAAAATTCTGAAAATTTTGTAAAATTTGAAAAAAAAATTGAAAATTTCGAAAAATTTTAAAAAATTGAAAATTTCGGAAAATTTGGAAAATTTTTAAATTTTGGGAAAATTTGGAAAACTTGAACAAAAATTTTCAATTTGGGGAAAAATTTTAATTTGTTTATAGGACCTCCGTATAAAATTACGGAGCTCACCACCGAGGCAAGAAGAGACCTTCGCGGTTGCTGGGGTCCCCCGATGTTGGGCATGATGCCCGCCAGCGCACGGGCCACCTTTGCCGCCTTTGAGCCTGCGTTCGCCAGATGGTGTTTGAATGACAGCCGCGCGTCTAGTGTGACCCCTAAATATTTCACCGACCATATCCGTTCTTTACCTACCGTGAAGGTGGCGGTCCTCTCCTTTCTTGTGCGAGAGATGAGCACCGCCTCCGTTTTTTCCGCCGCCAGACTAAGTCCGTGGTCTCTCAACCAAGTGGCGACCATTTCTATAGAGACGTCTCCGAGATATTCGATCTCTTCGACACTCTTTGCGACCACCACTAGCGCCACGTCGTCCGCGAAATCCACCATCGAGACACCCTCCGGAAGTTGCTGCCTAAGCAGGCCGTCATAGACAACGTTCCAGAGTAGGGGCCCAATGACCGAACCGTGCGGCACGCCGGGAAGGGAAGGGTTGTGGAAGTGCTGCAGGGACAGCATGATGTCGTCCCATCTGGCAGAGTTGAAGGCATTCCGGATGTCCAAGGTAATGATGGCACACGTCCGCCTTCATTTCGACCAGCATTGATGGCGTTTGTGGCTATGCCAACAACTCTGCCTACAGCATCCATGGTCGATCGACCCTTTCGAAAGCCGAACTGGTTGTCGGAGAGGTCTCCGGCCCGACCGATGGCCTCTGCAAGCCTGGCGCAGATCACCCGCTCCAGGAGCTTCCCGACTATATCCAGTAGACAGAGCGGGCGGTAAGATGATGGCTCCTCCGGGGGTTTGTTTCCCTTTGGTAGGAGTACCAGACTCTGCGTCTTCCACTGGGCCGGGAAGCAACCTCCTCGTATGCATCCGTTGAATGCGTCCAGGAACAAGCCCGGAGCACTCATCGCCGCTGTCTTGACGGCCAGGCCAGGTATTCCGTCAGGCCCTGGGGCTTTACGTACGGAAATACCCTTAGCGGCCATCCTCAGTTCGGATTCACTAATGTCTGGCGACTCGGCTGCACCAATGGTGGCCATCAGGCCCGTCTCTGCTGCCCTTTTCCGATGTTCTGGAAACAGGTGGCGGACGACTCCGTCCAGTAAAAAACTGGGTCGGTGGGTGCAACAGCTCCCCCGGGGTTGATCTTGTTCATAACCGTTTTATACGGTCTGCCCCAGGGGTCGTGGTCCACCTCCTCACAGAGCTCCCGCCAACACCTTCTCTTGGCAGCCTTGATGGCCACCTTGAGATCCCTCCGCTTTTGTTCGTATTCTGCGGAACGATCTTGGAACCGCGGTGTTCCCCTCGCTCTTTGGTGCAGCCTTCTGGCACGCAGGCACTCACGTCTTTTTTCTGCGATGTCCTCACTCCACCAGATTATCGGTGGGCGGCCGCGAGGGTTAAACTTCACGGCCATAGAGGCATCGCAAGCCGCTGTTAGGGCATTCGTGAGGCCTCGTGCTCTTTCTTCGGCGGTTCCCTCCACTTTTGCCCCCTCAAGGGAGCAGAGGAACGTCTCACGATCAAACGTGGCTGGTGCCCATCTCTCTCTTGCTCCTCTTCCTGCTCTCTTTGTCCTCCCGCTGGTCAGCTGGAGCTGGTACACGAGTGCTTGGTGGTCACTACCCGTGTAACGATCGCTAACTTTCCAGCCGAGTCCCCCTCCCCCCATCAATCTAGGATCGACGAAGGTGAGGTCGACTATGGACGACTTGCCGGCTTTTGTGAAAGTCAGGGTTGTCCCTGTGTTAGCGATCTCCAGCCCCAGTAGAGCAAACGCCTCGAGAAGTGCGCGACCACGCGCGTTGGTCTTGGCGCTACCCCAATCCGTCGCCCAAGCACTGGTGACGACTGCATCCAGAGATCTCGCGAAGTCCTCGGTGGAATCGCTGGGCGGGAAGTAGCAGCTGTACATGCGTACCCCCGCCACCTCCACCCAGGTGAAGCTGGGAAGGGGGGCGACCATCTTTCTGGAGATGTGTATATTTCCACATACCCAGATTGCCGCCTTGCCCGTGGCATCCCTTACCCAGTTCGTCTTCTCGAGATACCGGAACTCCTCGCTGATGATCGCTACGTCCGCTCTCTCCTCTCTGACCAGCTGGGACAGCAGGTCCTGGGCCACAGCGCAGTGGTTGAGGTTTATTTGGAGCACCTTAATCATTTTTGATGTGTGCTCCTTCCTCATGCGAGGTCTTGGCTTTGGCCTCGCAGTCCACTGCTTTGTGGCCCTCTTGGCCGCACCGATAGCATTGCGGTGACCGGTCGACTGCGCTCTTGCACTCCCTCGCGATGTGTCCCGATTCGTGGCATCGGTAGCAGCGCGAGGATACCTCTCGCAGTCGAACTCTGCAATTTACCCATCCGATCCGGAGCTTCCCGTCTTGCAGCAGTTTTTTGGCTGCTACTGCCGGAAGCTGGATGGTCGCAGCTAGGGTGCCACTGTAGGACCCCCTGATTTTAATATTATCCGGGGATACCACATTTGGCCCGATCTTTGCCGCAATCGCTGCGGCCACCTCCGTTGTTGTCGTGGACTCGTCCATGTCCCTGATGGTGATGGACACTTTGTGAGTCAGCAGCTGGATCTCTGCTGACCCACTCAGGGTGGACAAGATTACTGTCCTCAGCTCCGCCGTTTCCGTTCCGGGTCGCCCCAGTTCGAGGAGGAGCTCTCCAGCCCTGGTGCGCCTGATACGCGTAACCCGTTTTCCTAGGGTCTTTAATTCCGGTGCAGCCTTGACCTTTCGGAGAATGTCAGCGTAGGAAGAGCCCCCGCTAGATGTCTTGATCTTGATGGCATCTGGGCGTGGGGGTCTTACCCCGGCCTTAGGCTCTGCCGTGCCTTTGGCCGGTTTCCTGGCACGTTTCTGCTATTCTTGCTGCTTCGGCTGGCTGTCCTTCAGCTTCTTCTTCTTTTTGCCCTTCTTCACTACCGTGGCCCAGTCAGGGACCTTTGACTGGTTCCCACGGGTCTCAGGAACGGATGGCGAAGCATCTGCTGGCCCACCTTTGTTAGTGGGCTGCTTTGACCCCTTCTTCCTTTTCTCCGGGGGTTGCTGTGGTGGTGAGGGCTTTTCCCTTTCCACCGGCCTCCTTTGACGCACTTCAGCGCGAAAGATGGGCGACGTTTGGCACGTACCATCCCTACGCGCATCCGCCATTTTAGTTTTCAGCGCTGTCACACACACATCACTGTTCACCCTCGCGTACTCATTGAGAGCTCTGCTGGTTGCTCTCGCCATACTCTTCAGCTCTTTGTGGATATTGTTCCTATTAAGAACAAACTCCACCAGGGTATCTACCTTCTCACGCAGACGGAGAAAAGCTCTGTCAGCGTCACTCGACATCCCAGTCGAGGGCAGGTCACACGTCGCATTAGATGCTACAGAGGCCGAGTGACCAACCTCCGCAGCACTTACCATTTTAACGGTGTGAGTTTGGTCCCCCCCAAAATCCTTGGGACCAACACTGACCACCGGGGCTTTCACCCGATCGGAATCAGTGGCGGGATTTGACAGGATTGCCATGCCCGCTTGGGGTAGTGTTGTTTTCAGCTCACTATCCATACTTGGTTTAATTTCGGGGTGCCTTCCCCTATCTGGTTTTGGTTCGCCCCGAATATTTGATTTTTTCGGTACCATCCATATCTGGAAAGCATTCCCCTATCCACCACCTGGGGAGGCGCCACGATGCGGGACCAGCAAACCCGGCACGGGTGTGTGTATGTGGGTGTGTGTGCGTGCGGCGGAAGATTTATATAATATATATATATTTTAAAATTGTTTTTTCAAGAATACATAATATATGTATTTTTTCCGTGCGCAAAAAAAAGTTGTGAACATAACTTGAAAGAATGTGTATTAGTTTACTCATTCTTGATTAAATTCATAAAATTTTTAAACGTATACTCAATAATAATAATGGATCTAAAATACAATGCAATGCTTTAAATAGAGATGCAAAATTGTTTAAAGATTAAATAAATAGTGATAATATATGATATATACAATGGGTTAAAAATTAAATATATTAATTATTGCATTTTTAAGATAATTCTATTATAAACAGTAATGACAAAAGAAAATTCAAAGTTTATTAGTGGTAATATAAAATACGAATTACATTTAAAAAGATTTTCATAAATTATTAATTTAGGAGCATTTAATTTAAATCTTTTTAAATTAATATTTCAAAATTGTATGGATATATAAATGAGTAGATTATGTATATTTATAGAAAAGGGTTCAAATAACGGATTACGGGAGAAATGGAAGAAACAGGTTTTTATTTATATGCCACTAAAATTATATAAATAGTTCTATAAAATTAATAAAAATTAATAAAAAAATTTATTTATTAAAGAATAAAGTTTTATTACTCTAAAAGTATAAAATATTAATGTCATAGAACTTTTTGCGATGATCCTTCGTCATTAAATAAATTAATTTTAGTAGGTGAAGTTGTATTTAGATCCGTTTAAAATATTCCAAAATTTTCATAAGTAGTTACTAAATACTACAATTTAGTAAGTATATGCACTTTACTATTTTTGGTAAGTTAATTTTTCATTAACATTTATAATTATTAAAATATAAATTTAAGCTTTATACGAATTCATATAATTTAAAATTTACAGTTAACATTTAATGTCTCTATTTTTTTTATTATTATTAATCTGATTTCATTATATAAATTGTAATCGTATTTAAAAAAAAATTAAATTTTTGGTATAAAACCCAATGCATTATAACAGTACCTCCAAGGTGTTGTGTGAATCGGTTTAATTTCTAAGGTCCATGGTAGTAAAAAAATAATACAATTTTTCGAAAAAACATTACAAACAACTTTTGTTCAAAATAAACTTTAGAACTTATCTACCTGAGTTACAATCCTTAAGTTTAAAATCTCGAAGAGATAGAACACCCGGAAATATTGAATATCAAAAAAGGCGACCACGCCACAATCAATTTTGATCTAACACCGCTCAAAAGATCACATTTTTCAAGAGCTTTCGAATGGCTTGGGTTAGATTATTGGCCAAGACCGCTGGTGTAAGTTATGCCTCATAAACCTCATAAAATCACTAATTTTCATGTATTTTCAGGGTTGCCAGATGGCGATTTTTTCTCCTTGTTGCTCTTGCTTAATAAACATCAATATACGTAAGAGAGAAAAGGAAAAAAAATCGCCAACTGGTCACTCTGTGTATTTTGAAAGCTCTGGAAAAATGTGATCTTTTGAGCGGTGTTAGATCAAAATTGATTGTGATGTGGTCGCCTTTTTTGAATATTCAATATTTCCGGGTATTCTATCTCTTCGAGATTTTAAAATTAAGAACTGTAACTCAGGTAGATATGAGAATTAGCACCCTTCATTTTTTTAATTTGATATATTTTTCGATCTTGAGGGTCAATGCAGGTGTTTCAGTTTTTAAATAAATAAAAACACTTATATAATGCTAATAAGCAACGTTTCGTCCGCTTAGGTTTGCGGACTTGATCAGGCAATGCTATTTATTTAACACAGAAAATAAATTTTACATTTTTAAACATATTAGATTTAAAAAGAACAACAAAATTATAACTTTAAATTACCATGTGTATCACCAACGTTTCACTTCATGCTTATACTTAAGCGCTACTGAACAAATATTTATAAACGGTCAACAAACTTTATATCAAAGATATACCAATAACTGATTTTAATACCATTTGTAATACTAAGAAGTTAATAAATTTATATCAGGTTAATAAATGTTTCTATATAAACGGCTCAAATATTGTGTATCTTCCTTTCTATTTATTGTAAAATTGTTATTATTAATGTGAATCATTTCGGAAATAATTCTTTTCTTATAAAGTGGTTCTTTATCCAAAATTTTAGTATTTTGCCAGTCAAATTCGTGTTCATAATTATCCATGTGTAGCGATATTACAGATTCTGAGTTTTTTTTATTTTTATGTTCGTTAATCCTTTCCTTTAGACTACGTTTAGTTTCTCCTACATAACAAGCAGAACAATTTTTACAATTAATTTTATAAACTACACCAGTAACATTCCATTTTTCTGTAAAATCTTTACCCAACACAATTATATTATTTAATTTGTTGTTCATCATTGGAACAGTCGAGAAGTTATATTTTTTTAACATCGAAGTACATTTATTGAAAAACTGTTTGTAGTAAGGTAAAGGTAAAATACCAATTGAGTGTTTATTCTTTTTTTCCCCTAATCTAATTGTGTTCATGTGTTTAATTTTCCTGAGTCTATTGTTTATTGATGTTTTCACAAATCGTGTTGGGTAATCATTTTCAGATAACAATTTTTGTACAATGTTTATATTTTCCCGATGAAAATCCGAATGTGACAATAAAACAGCTCTATCTATGAGGTTGTATACAATATTTTTCTTTAATTGATCTGTGTGGTTAGAATTATAATTTAAAAGACGATTCGAGACTGATGGTTTTCTGTACCAATTCGTAATAATTACATTATTTTTTTTAATTAACATAATGTCTAAAAAGTTTATTGAATTGTTATTCTCTACTTCATGTGTGAATTTTAAGTGATCACTATAACTATTGAAAACATCTAATACGGCATACTTATGTTCATTTTTTATACAAAGAATTGTATCAGCTACATATCTGTAATAAAATAACGGGATGCAATTATATTCATTTTTTAATTTTTTCAAGCAATCAGTCTCCAAATCATCCATAACCATATCGGCAAAAAACGGAGAAATGGGAGATCCCATTGGCGATCCAAATTTTTGTTGGTAAAAAATGTTGTCAAACGTGAAAAAAGTATTGTTAAATAGGAATTTGACTATTTCTCGGATTTCATGAAAAGGCAATTTACATTTCGTTTGTATGTGTGAAACACGTCGATCTAGGCTGTCAAGTACAGCTGAGCAAGCAATATTAGTAAACAAAGAACTGACATCCAACGAAAGCAAAATATAGTCAGAAGGTACTTCCAAGTTCTGTATCTTTCTTTTTATTTCGGAACTATTGTTAATATGTGAGACAGGTATCGGAATTGAATGTTTAAGATTATTATATAGAAGTGTAGCTAAAAAATGAGTCGGACAATTAATTGTCGAAATAATAGGTCTAAGTGGAACATTGTTTTTATGGATTTTGGGTAAACCATAAGCTTTAGCAAGAGAAGTGTTTGTCTGAGTTAATTCGTTATTGTGAAACTGTCTATTCAGCAGATTATTATCATTGAGATGTTTTAAAATAGAGTGTACTTTTGATTGCAATTTTTTTAATGGATTTTTCTTAACAATATTATAGACGTTTTTATCGGATAATAACTGATGTATTTTTTCTTTATAATCTGTTTTTTCCATACAGACAGTGAGGTTACCCTTATCTGCATGTGTGAAAAATATGTTCGGATTGTCATTCAGAAATTCTTTTGTACATTTTAGTTTTTTAGAGAATATCTTATTTTCTGAAGTTAGATGTGTCATTCTTTTTGTTTCGTTCTTTAAATTTTTGACTACAATTTCTCTGATGTCATTTTTTATATTATTATCGATATTTATTTTATCAAGAGTATTTTCAACATTCTTTATCGTAGAAATAGTATCTTTTTTTGAAAACCGTTGAGAACAATTATATTTTAAACCCAGCGACACAACATCCAATACATCATTCGGAATCGTTACAGTAGTTAAATTTTTCACCCAAAGTTGTTTGTTAACTTTTCTCTCTGGAGTTATTTTTCTTTCTAGCAAATAATTAAGTTTTTTCCTAAGAGTTTCTGTATAGTTATTGAAAATTTTGTTAGTTTTAAGCTCAGTAAATTTGAAAAAATCATTTAGTATTTCTTTATTTAATCTTTTATTATTAATTTTACTCTTGATAATATTAAGGGTTTTTTGAATATATTTAATATGAATGTGAATATCGTTGATTTCTAATTTTAGTAAATAACTTTTTTGACTATTATTTCTAAATTTTGAAAGTGATTTACACGATTTACTAAAAAACGTTCTATTAAGTAAGCGTCTACTTGCATTACCAATGTGTCTTGGAAAAACGTCGTTGGATCTGCAGTCAAGAAGAAACAACCGTTTAGCATTCGACGTCGACAATTGGTGTCTTAGCGTGGTCCATGCCTTTAAGAGTTTTGTGATTCTGTGTCCATAAGTAGCGTTGATGTCATTAAAGAAGGATCCTCCCTTTGGAGGCAGGTCATTATTCGATCGAAGACCGTAGTTAATATGAGAATTAGCACCCTTCATTTTTTAAATTTGATATATTTTTCGATCTTGAGGGTCAATGCAGGTGTTTCAGTTTTTAAATAAATAAAAACACTTATATAATGCTAATAAGCAACGTTTCGTCCGCTTAGGTTTGCGGACCTCATCAGGCAATGCTATTTATTTAACACAGAAAATAAATTTTACATTTTTAAACATATTAGATTTAAAAAGAACAACAAAATTATAACTTTAAATTACCATGTGTATCACCAACGTTTCACTTCATGCTTATATTTAAGCGCTACTGAACAAATATTTATAAACGGTCAACAAACTTTATATCAAAGATATACCAATAACTGATTTTAATACCATTTGTAATACTAAGAAGTTAATAAATTTATATCAGGTTAATAAATGTTTCTATATAAACGGCTCAAATATTGTGTATCTTCCTTTCTATTTATTGTAAAATTGTTATTATTAATGTGAATCAGGTAGATAAGTTCTAAAGATTATTTTGAACAAAAGTTGTTTGTAATGTTTTTTCAAAAAAATCAATATATTTTGAAATAAATGGCTTTAAAAGTAGCAATTTTTCTAAAAAATTGAAAAATTTCCATTTTTCATGGTGGAATAACTCTTAGGCAAATTATTTTTAACACCTAAAATTTTTTTCTATCTTCTGGAAGATATTTCCAGCCTGTTCTCAAATTTTGAAGCGATTTAAAATTTTCATCGTACCACTTGACGTGAAATAGCCCATATATATATATATATATGGGTGGTTCTCTGTGACATCGAAGATGAAAAAAATAAATATTGCTATAACCGTGGGGATATGTTTTAGAGGTATCCAGTAGTTCTCCTGAATTTTTTCAGATTTTTTCTGGGCCATTATTTTAAGTTACAGAGAGTCAAAATTGACATTTTAGCACTTTTTCGCATTATGTGCCCATATTCATGAATTTTTAGCTCCCAGGTAATGCATTTTTCACTAAAAACATAAGTATGACTTTTTTTGTAAAATTTTCCGAACTTTTCATTAAAAATACTTTTAAAGACATAAATGTATGCTGTCACACTCTTGTAAGCCATTTAAACCTTAAATAGTGAAAATCAGCAATTCTGCTTCGGACTCTGGTAACCTAATACTGTCTAAAAGATATATATACTAGGGGGGCGAAGCCCTTCGCGCGCCTACCCCCTATTTTTAATTTCGAAAAAGGTTTTTCGTAATCAATTTATTTAAAATAATGTTTTAAATTGTATTATTTTTTCACTACCATGGACACCTTCAAAATTAAACAGATTCACACAACACCTTGGAGGTATTGCTATAGTTATTATAATTTATAAATAAAAGTTTACGAAAATTTAGTGAAATGAAATCAGAATAAAAATAATAAAAAAAAAATAAAGACATATTAAATGTTAACTGTAAATTTTAAACTATATGAATTCTTATAAAGCTTAAATTTATATTTTAATAATTATAAATGTTAATGAAAAATTAACTTACCAAAAATAGTAAAGTACATATACTTACTAAATTGTAGAATTTTAGTTAACAACTTATTAAAATTTTGGATTATTTTAAACCGTTATAAATAGAAATTCACCTTCTAAAATTAATTTATTTAATGACGAGCGATCATCGCCAAGAGTTCTATGTCATTAATATTTTGTACTTTAATAGTAATAAAACTTTCTTCTTAATTAAATTAATTTTTGTATTAGCTTTAAAGAATTATTTATAAAATTATAGCGCTATATAAATAAAAACCTGTTTCTTCCATTTCTCCCGTGATTCGTAATTTGCACTCTCTTTCAAAATTTGCGTTTTAATCCATAATTATATCCAATTTATTTTTACTATGCAGAGCCCAAATATTTATTTTGATTATTATAAACAAATTCATTTCTTAAATATCCTTCTATTTCTAATAAATACATACTTGTTTATTTAAAATATTGTGTTATATAAATATAAATTATCTACACACTTATATATCCATACAACTTTGAAATATTAATTTAAAAAATATTTAAATTAAATGCTCCTAAATTAATAGTTTTTGAAAATCTATTCAAATGTTATTCGTATTTTATATTGCCACTGTTAAAATTTGAATTTTCATTTGCCTATACTGTTTATAATAGAATTATCTTAAAAATGCAAGAATTAATATATTTAATTTTTAACCCATTGTATATATCATATTGATATTTGGAAAAGTGTATGTTATACTTGATTAATATTTATTTCATCTTCAAACAATTTTGCATTTGTATTTAAAGCATTACATTGCATTTTAGATTCGTTATTATTATTGGGTATACGTTTAAAAATTTTATGAGTTTTATCAAGAATGAGTAGACAAATACACATTCTTTCAAGTTATGTTCACAACTTTTTTTGCGCACGGAAAAAAATACGTATATTATGTATTCTTGAAAAAACAATTTTAAAATATATATATATTATATAAATATTACGCCGCACGCACACACATCCACATACATACATACATATATATACATATATATGGTCTATTTCACGTCAAGTAGTACGATGCTAATTATGTGTAGAATTTATCCTTCTGGGTTAGAATTTCTAATCTTAAGGTCACTGTTACATAAACTACATGTCAATATTCAACTTAAAAAAGTGTAAGTTCGCCGCAATTGATTTTTTTATCCAAAAGTCTAAAAGAAAGCTTGGAGCAATACCTTTCAAATAGTCTGTAGCTTTTTATGGCCTTCAATTCTGTAAAAAGTTATGATAATTTGAAAAAAGACAAAAAATTCACAAAAATTAACATGGTATTTCCCATTTAAATTTTTAAAAAAATTTGGTGTTTGTGGGTTCAAAAAATGTGATCTTTTGAGCGGTGTTAGATCAAAATCGATTGTGGCGTGGTCGCCTTTTTTTGTTATTCAATATTTCCGGGCGTTCTATCTCTTCGAGATTTTAAAATTAGGAATTGTAACCCAAGTAGATAAGTTCTAAAAATTATTTTGAACAAAAGTTGTTTATAATGTATTTTTAAAAAAATCAATAGATTTTGAGATAAATAGCTTTGAAAATAATAATTTCTCTAAAAAATTGTAAAATTTCCATTTTTCATGGTGGAATAACTCTTAGGCAAATTATTTTTAACACCTCAAATTTTTTTTCAATCTTCTGGAAGATATTTCCAGTCTGTTCACAAAATTTGGAGTGATTTCAAATTTTCATCGTACCACTGATGTGAAATAGCCCATATATATGGTAATGAACAATTAACTTACCAAAAATAGTAAAGTGCATATATACTTAATTGTAGTATTTAGTAAAAACCTATTAAAATTTTAGATTATTTGAAACGGATTTAATAGAACTTTACCTCCTAAAATTAATTTATTTAAGTCATCGCCAAGAGTTCTATATGTCATTAATATTTTGTACTTTAAGAGTAATAAAACTTTCTTCTTAATTAAATTAATTTTTGTATTAGCTTTAAAGAATTATTTATAACATTTTAGCGGTATATAAATAAAAACCTGTTTCTTCCATTTCTCCCGTAATTCGTAATTTGCACCCTCTTTCAAAATTTGCGTTTTAATCCATAATTATATCCAATTTATTTTTCCCTTTAGTTACAGAGCCCATATATTTATTTTAATTATTATAAACAAAGGCATTCCTTAAATAACCTTTTGTTTCTAATAAATACATACTTGTTTATATAAAATATTGTTTTATATAAATATACGTAATCTACTTACTTATATATCCATACAATTTTTAAATTTTGATTTGAATAATATTTAAATTAAATACTACTAAAATAATAATTTTCGAAAAATTTTTGAAATGTAATTCGTATTTTATATTGCCTCTGTTAAAATTTGAATTTTCTTTTGCCATTATTGTTTATAATAGAATTATCTTAAAAATGCAATAATTAATGTATTAATTTTTAATTTATTGTATATTTCACATATAGCTATTTGAAAAAGTGTATGTTATACTTGATTAATATTTATTTTATCTTCGTAAAATTGTGCATATTTTTAAAAACATTACATTAAATTTTAGGTCCGTTTTTATTTTATGAGTTTTATCAGGAATAAGTAAACTAATACACATTCTTTCAAGTTATATTCACAACTTTTTTTTGCGCACGGAAAATACATATATTATCTATTCTTGAAAAAACAAATAACACGTACACACATACGCACACACATACACACACACACACTTCTGGGTTAGAATTTCTAATTTCAATGTAAATGTTATATAAAATACATGCCAATATTCAACTTAAAAAAAGTGTAAATGCGCTACAATTGATTTTTTATCCAAAAGTTTGAAAGAAAGTTTGGAGCAATACCTTTCAAATAGTCTGTAGCATTTTTATGACCTTCAGTTCTGTAAAAAGTTATGAATTATCTTAAAAATGCAATAATTAATGTATTTAATTTTTAACCCATTCTATATATCACATATGGATATTTGGAAAAGTGTATGTTCACACACACACACACTCACACACACACTCACGCACGCACACGCACACGCACACGCACACGCACGCACACACACAAACACACACACACACACACACATACACACACACACACATATATATATGACATATATATATAACATATATATATAACATATATATATGACATATATATATATAACATATATATATATAACATATATATAACATATATATATATATATAAAACATATATATATATATGTTGAATTCTGAATTCTTAGACACGGCGGCGGCGGCGGCGGCGGCGAAATATTTATATATTATAGATATATATATATATATATATATATATATATATATATATAAATTATGCCT
Source organism: Theocolax elegans (assembly GCA_026168455.1). Taxonomy (NCBI): domain Eukaryota; kingdom Metazoa; phylum Arthropoda; class Insecta; order Hymenoptera; family Cerocephalidae; genus Theocolax; species Theocolax elegans. The sequence continues at coordinate 44,985,195 of CM047428.1, read as the reverse complement.
AGTATTATATGCTTTAAAATAAGCGTTTATTGAAATAAATACTTGCAGTTTATATTTCATGTACGAAATAATTTTTAAACTTATGATTAATAAGTATACGAATTTGGTATTGGACATATGTATTTTCCATTGCCCCATTCCATGTACACACATATTAAGTCCAAAGAATTTGTTAAGATTGCTCTTACTTCGCCATTAACATCCATTACTTTTTTAATCTGAAATCTGTGTAATTGATCATTATCATCAACAATATCTGATACATCTACGATTTTGCATACAGTGTATTCCAGTTCTGATAATCTGTCGACTATGACGAATACAATTTGTACAAATCTGTTATCATCTATCTTCGCAAAAGTATTGTTTGATCGCAATCATACGGACTTACAAGATAAGTATGTGCATTCCATTTTTACTAATTTTTTATAAACTACGGCTGCCATTGAAATATTTACTTCATTTATCCAACGAAGTATTGGACGAGAACACTTACCAAAATGTCTTCCAACATTTGTCTTTAACACATTTGAACATTCTTTTGTATCTAAGGATCTAACATATTCAAGAATCACTTATTTTGGTACCGCTTTGTAAAATGAGATCTGTTAAAGACAAACTTACTTCTTTAATTCCAATAATCCTAAATATTTGGTGTACAACGCCTTTTGTAGCGTGCACCCATTCTACTACTTCTCCATTGCCATGTTCAAAGCCGTATCCCGAGCGGTAATACAAAAAACCCCAATTAACAACTCTTTCTGCTATATGAAGTAACTGATGCATATTGTAAATCATTGCACTTTTTGAATAGTAAAATTGCATTAGAGCCACAAATGCAGTCAATAAATGATGTGCTTCAAGAATTTCTTCAGGACTAATATTACTTTTTAAAAGTATATAATAAGCTCTAAGTAAACCTACTAAGTAAACCAGTGAATAACGTAGCATTTCATTCGAAGCATCTCAAAGCAACACAGCTGTAGTATTACATCCAATTTTGAAATTCTTTTGCCTTCGAATACTTTTGATCTTGCAAAGACCGAGAGAATCGCATAAGCCTACTAGGGACTTTCAATGCTGAAATAAAGTTGTCAATATCATCAATTTCTGTATTGGTCAATGAATAACACATGTTAAGAATGTTAAACCAGTATTTCACAAACTGTTTTCCAACGCCTAAATCAATGAAATGCATTGTATCCGGAAAGAATCCGTAAACAATATTGAAGTTTTGCAATCGAGTAAGAACAGATTTATTTATAACACTGTTAACAGGTGCTGCAATTTCAATGGCTTATTGTGCATGTTGTCGAGTATCTGCCATCTGCAATATAGTACCCAGGGTATAAACACCAATTACAACCGTAGTAACCATTGCGACGAAACGTCATTGCAATGAAATGATATTATTTTAGATTTAATATTTCGTTGCACATAATAAATTTAAGAGAATCTAAAAGTGTATATTACATTCATTTCGAGAACTGTATATAGTCAAGGCCACGCGAACCGTTTGTTTATATTGTCGCGCAAGGATGTATGCGGGTGACCGAGTTCGCATAATATTTGACACAACACGGGTTAATACCAATCCGATTTGACCGACCACCGGGAAGCCGTATTTCGCGTGTGATACGTGAGTGTGGTGCGGACAGTGATTTAGTGCGGTGCAATGCGAAGGATCAAGTGTCCCGGGTCGAGCTACTCCCCGAAGCAGGCTAATCGCTTCGGCGTCGAGTTGCGCCTGCACGTGGCCAAGGACGGCGGGACACCGGGCCAAATCTGACGGCAAGGATACGTCGCGGTGCCGACTTCCTCAAGGACGCATAGAGCAGCAAGCCCGGTAAGTACCCGACGTTAGTCGGTTACTCCCTTAAAGTGTGTTGTACGGGAGTGTTTGTGAGCATTTAGTAACACAGCGGTGTAACCGAAATCGTCGTCCTTTGCGTGGGGTGAGCGCGGGGGACAAGCTCCCCGCTTACCGCCCAAGCATCACACGACCGGGGAATACTCCGTATTCATTGTCGGGTTTCCCGTGTGATAATTAAAACTAAATAATGCATTCTTAAATTAATAATACTAATCGGTCGAGTGTGTATTATTGATATGAATTTAACCGTTCTTCCTTCCGTTCCCGCATTTCCCGTAACACGTGTCGGTGCGTAGGAGATCGCTCTATCTCCGCTACCGTGTCTCGCGAGATCAACGTATTCCTCGTAGCCATTGCTCCCTGCTATCTAATAAATTAATTGTATCTGGTGTTAGGGCGAGATACCACATTACATCATTGAATGGCGTAATTCCCAGCATGGGTGCCCGTGCAACTGAATCGTCGCAAGAGCAGACAGCATATAAGTACAAAGTGTGGAAAGCATCTCTTATTTTGCATATTATTCCTTTACATGATAATAAATTTATTTCAGAAACAAATGGTTTCAAAAATACATTCATATTTGGCTTATTTTTTCCAAACCACAAGCCACACACAATGGGCTTTAAAGTTCTAAGTTTAAAAGGCAATTTGTTTATCATGCTTTAAATAGGCCATAGGGAAAATAAAGAACTTTCGAAAACTGGTGCTCCATCGCTGTTAAATATTGCAGTTATGAAATTATCCTTTTGCTCGTCTGGTAACGAATTTCTTAGTTGCTGATAAAATAAGCCGCTATGAAATTCATTTATGTCGTTTTGATTACGGGTTCGTGCTTCAGCTATCGATTCATAATAATCTCAATTTTGTTCCATATAATGAACTATTACCTTTTCCGGATTAATAGTGCAAAAATAGTTTATGTATGTCGGATCTTTTAAATTGCATGTTAAATTATACCGATTGTATTGCGATCGATGATTTTCTTCACGATGAAACTGCCCAACATAATTTCTACTGTTTGGACATAACGCATGATATTCAACATCATCTTCAAAGTGGAATATTTTATCGAGTAAGTATCGAGATTGAGACAAAATTGTAGTACTGAAAAAGAAATTTAATATTTTGAATAAATCTGCAATTGCTGATTGTAGCATGTATTCTATGACTGTTTTAGAGCCTTTCCATAGGGCAACATTGCACCGTCTAGTGGACAGTATTTGATTGCTCAGGTTCCTCCGTCATTCGACTTTGGCAACCCCTCGGGATCCAAGTAGGTTTGTTCTGAAATGGTCCCAAGCGCCTCAAATTCGATTTGGCATTTCGATGACTTTTTTGAGTTACAAAAATCGTCAAGGGTCGCCTTTGGGATCGGTTAACCGCGATCTGAGGTCACTTAAATCAGTGTACCGAAACTCCTTACGATAGCCCACCGCCTTGCAACGGCTAGCCTAGAGTCGTAATTCTCGGTGAGAATGCGGCGGTGTTTAGCTCCCCGCCGTCGTTCGCTTTCGAACATAAGCGGCAACCGGGTCAACTTCGCTTCACCCGTCAAGCCTGCTTGCAACCACGTACCCCGCAGAGTCCAACCCAATACTGGGGACACGCTGGAGTTTCACTTTGACTCAGAGGTACACCAACGTGGGGCTCGGTTCCCAGTCCCTGCGTACCCTAGTAAAGTCATATTGGTCCAACTGTCGACATGCCGAAGCACATCTTCCTAATACTCCCCGGATCCCCGGGGAGGTTTTGCGGTAGATGGCCTAACGTTCGAACTTCGTGAAGGGTAAAGCATTCGTCACTCCCTTCACAAACTCTCTAAATGATGCCATTCGAAAAATCCCCTGAAAGAGAAAAAAGCCTTTTGGCTTGTACGCTATAGCTTGTGAAGGATAAACATTCAACAATCCTTCCACAAGCCTTCCAAGGGATACCATTCAAAAATCCCTTGAATGAGAAAAAAGCGTGCAAACCAAAAAGGTTTGTACGCTATGGTGTTTAACATCTCACCTTATGCAAAGTCTTCAGTTCGGAAGTATACCACAACTCGAATTACTAACTTTATACACAAGGATCTCTTTTGATGAAAGGGACACCCTTCTGTGAGACATCCCAGCAACTTTTATCGTCTGGATGAGAAACTACTTCGGTCCGGATGTGCCCCAAGACGGACCTCGAGAGGCCCGCCTCAGCATTTTGACGCTACACGTAGTACACCCCGAAAGGTATCTACTTTGATTTAGCGGCCGTCCCTTCATCCCTAGGTAGAGTCTCCCTTGACGAAGTCACCCAGATGAATAGAATAATCGTTAACAGCATATCTTCGACAAACTAAGCGTGTTAGTGAACCAAATATAGCAAGTTAAACAGTGAATCGCCGACACAGGCTCGACGAAACAGCTCGATTTCGAGGCGCACTTGTGGCAATCCTCTTCCTCCACTGTCGTAGGAGGTATATATCGGACTCTCGGAATTGGGGGCCCAGTCACTCACCCTTGCCCAACTCAGGAAATCTGAGAACGGGTTTCCGCCAAACTGCTGATTGTAGCAAGTTATAAGTTATTGAAAATTTGAGAATTGCTAACAAAATTTCAGCCTTAGAAATATTCACTCGAGCCTCAACAATTTCATCAGCGCCGTCATCAGTAAACATTTGTTGAAATCTGTTTCCTGGAGCATTTTCGATTGGACCTTGAAACATTTGTAGAATTGCATCAAAATCATCATCGCTTGCATATTCATCTTCTTGCTGAGCAAGAAGTTGATCAGCAAAACTACATTCCTGTTTATCCTAGAAAATGTTATAAATAATTGTCACTTACATATTTCAATACTTGGAAGTTTAATCTATCTCGACTAAAGACTAGTTTTGCTATGCACTAGAATGGGTGATTTTGTATAGAATGAAGAGGTAACCTCATGAATTTTCCTAATACATTTAGTTAAAACTCCAGAAAGAAAATATCTTATTATGTGATCTTAGACTTTTGATAGTTCGGTAGCAGTCTAAATATCAGAAAGCCTATTTTTTCTGATTTAGTTCAGCCAGACTACAATTATTACAACAAATATAACTTATGCTTATAGAATTACAGTAGGAACTAAATAAACAATCAAAATTATATTTTAACGGATCATGTACCAAATGACAGAGCTATGCGATTGGCTATAATGCAAGTTTAGCGGATATTATGTCTCAAAAGTTGAAATATTGCTCGAACTCTTATTTTTTTACTACATATTTTTAATGAAAAAATTGCTGTTGCAATTAATAAATATATTTTAAACGAATGTTGGAGCTAAACACATTGTTTTTAGGTAAGTGATATAGGTATACTCGCTTTGCATTCGCTGCTGACCTGACAACTTCATGGTAACATCCCTTCATCTTCTATAGAAATGGCAGCGTATGTTGAATTTTCTTCCGAAATAATTATCATCTTAAAATAAAAACAAACAAATACGTATAACACAAAAAATATTTATAGGAATCTAGTTTTATATATTAAAACCATTTTTGTTAAACTCATTTGACATGAATTTGCTCCTTTATCAAGCGGTACGTGTTGTTCAGAGCCTGTTATTTTTCACAATTGTTTGATGTTGATAAAGATGAGTTTGACTCATGCGATACATCATTATAAGATTCATCTATTTCTTCCATTTCGTGTAAGATGTGGGGTACATTTGAATAATCAAAATGTTGAAATTTCACATTATTTTGATAGCTATTACCTTTTTCAGATATAAACGAATGATTTACTTAGGGCATAATTTTCATGCCTTTGATCTTCATCGCTTGAATCAGAAGTGTCATCTCTTACTCTTATTTGTCAATGACGATACCTGGTTGATCTTGGTGTTTCTACATTTGGATTAAATCTTCCCAAATTGTAATGAGCCATTATCTTCTAATCAAAGTAAAATTAATTAGTTTCAATACATTTTTTCAAATATAATGGATTAAGGCTAGAGTCTGGTCAGAAGTTATGAAAAAATACATTTTTTTTAAAGAAATATACTTTTAAACTATTTATTTTCCATAAAAATCAAGTGTGGTTGTTGCAAACCCACTCAAACTGAAATAAAAAAAATAATAAATAAAGTTTGAATAAAAAAAATTATTTCTGTTCAGACCCTTAAAAACATGTCGGGTTGTCAAATTAGCAAGTTTATTTATTGACTTTAATACTATTTTTAATTAATTTAATTACAATATTTATTTATTTCTAATAATTTTTAATAATTTATTTTTAATAATTTATATTGAAAAAGAAATCCTTCAGGCTCTTCAGTTTTCCAATGAATGAAAAATTATCAGTTCTTGAATAAATTAAATTTTTATCATTATTAATTTTTGTATCATTTTTCTCATGGTATAACCTATCCTAATGTAGATTAAACATGTTTGGAGAAATGCAGTACACTGTATTTCTCTGTTTCTAAGCGTAAAAATATATACTTCAAACGGGTAAATATAAAATAATCAATATCTGTAAATATCGGAAAAAGGCTTAAACTAATCAACAAAATTTCGTACTGCATTTTCCGTAGGCTATGTTCGGAAATGAATTTTTGGTTATAATGTTAGATTGGTATCACTACCTTTGCTTAACGGACGACCAACGTTCGGCGCACGTTAATAGTTCGATTAGAAACAGCTGAGTGAAATATTTTCTGCATGATGACAAATAGTCTCTGATAATGGGAATAGTTTGCACTTACACTTTCAATTGCAGCTCTTTGATGATATCCTCAGAAGCTGCCATCTTAAAAATCGACAGACGAAATCGCTACAGTTAATTGTTACGTTAAATTAGAGCACCTTTTGCAATACGTTGCTGTTAAAACTCAGCAGCCGAAAAAAGAACTCACAGAACATACCAAACACAATTCACTATCAGTCACAATCGCGGTTTTTCGTTACTCTATCAAATGCACCAATCACAATTCACTACCAGCCGTAATCACGGTATTCCGTTGCACTCTACCGAACGCACCAATCATAATTCATTAGCAACAAGTCTAAACAGCCAATCAACACTTGCGTTGCTCAAATCTCTTAAGTGCACACCAAAATTTGTCGATAGCGAGTAGCCGCTATAGCTCTTATTCATAAAGTCGATACTTTGCTTCAAACATTTAAATTTATGTTAAATCTAGTGTCGTATAAGGAAATATATGTTTTCTGCCATCCCATACTTTTCTACGTTGCTGATTTTGAGTATAACTAGCGAGGTTAGTTGTAATTATGCACATATATGCACATATGAATATCAATGTTGGAAGCACATTGTGCGATCTGATGATCTAAAAAATTATATTTTTGCATCAGTGTGAGTAAAATTAGATTTTAGTTCTCGATATTAGGGAGTAAAATGGTACTTTTTAAAACACTGTGACTAAAAATTGATTTCACAACTTGCGGGAGTAAAATGTGAAAATTTTTATTTTTGATTTTAAACTACACTGTATTCTGTAAAAGTCTCATAATAACATGTACACAATTTATGGTAATAATACTTATATTTACGATACTCATGCAGTATCTATACGCCACAATGTTTACTAATAGATGGGGTATAATATTCTGATTCAGGTAAAAATTTCCCCTTCTCTTATATCTTTGATAGAAATGTATTACTGTGCTTCATATTTAAAAAACGATTCAAATAATAAAATAATTAAATACCTAGTGTCCTTAAGAATTTCTGAAATTGTTAGTTCTGAGAAATGTAATTTATTATTGTTTTATTATTATTCATTTGCGTTATGTAATTGGAGTTTGTTCAATTATACATACGAATGTTAATTATATGTAACTTTCGACAATGTTAATTATAATTTATATTATAATTCTATTTCTATTAAAATAGATGAAGTAAATATTAAGTAAATAATTCTGTATATATTTATGAATAATTAAACATTGTTTAATTCAGAAATTTGTTTATTTGTTTTTTTTCTTTTTATTTATTTTATAAAAACATTTTTAAACTTACTTTTTAAGGGGTAGGGGGGCTTCGCCCCCCCAACCCCCCACCAGGGCTTGCAGCCCTGGACCCGCTCTTCGGCCACTTACCCGCACTCTAATTGTCTTACAATCCTTTATTACGGAGATGTCCTCGTTCAATTACTTTGTATATTTAATTATTGTATGTTTTAACAAAATTTTACTCACACTGTTGCAAAAAATAGCGTATGCAACGCGGGCGTACGATTTTTTCTCTTGTGCAGATCGGCGAGATCCTCGGGCCGGCTACGCCAGCCCTCGGGCACGGCGATCATCACGCAGGACTAAAACCGCTTTTTACGCCCATGTTGCATAATATACTATTACCTTGCAAAGAAAAACTTTTAATATATAAAGTTTATATAAAGTTTCAATATAACATACAAGTTAACCCATTAACGTCAAATGTGCACGTTTCCTCACGCCCTCCTTCATCGCTGTATAAAGGAATCAAATTGGACTGAAGCGCTTATGATAACTACGGTTTCCGATATATTTTTTCAAGATCTTTCAGAGTCCGTGATAAAAATTCCGAAAAAAGCTTTTTTCAGCCTTATTTTTGCACTTGAAGCAAAAAAATCGTGAAATTCAAAATTTTCACATGAAATCCGATGAACTAGAGCTCTAGAACACCCAGAAATCGTGCACAAACTATTTTTGCTTCAAAACCGTACCAATATGAATGTCGCAATTAAATTTGGGAAATCCAAAATGGCGTCCGAAAGTCAGAAAAAATAATGAATTAATGATGAATTTTTTACTCAAAAAGGAATTGTTTTATGAGAAAGTTCGATTCAACGAAAAGTTCTTAGAATTGTTTAAAGAATACAATTTTTACAATTTTTTCCTATTCTTCAAATTATTCTAAGCACTTTTTATAGTATAAAACTTTTTCATAAAGGGATTCCTTTTTAAATACAAAAATATCTAACATATACCGTTTTCTATTACGCATTGGCAAACGTTTGCATAACTGGCAGAAATATATAGTAGCTTTCATTGTAGAATTATCTATTTCTTATTGCACTACTCTTCCGTACTTGATAAATCCATGTAGTTGACATTTCTCTCTTTTCATTTTCATTGTTTTAACTTGTCAATTGTTTTCTTGTCGAAATACAAATTCAAATTGGTAATTTCGCTTTGTTTCTTCAGTATTTTTATTCCAGTCTTTATGATTTTTGAGATGCAATAAATATGCCTAGATTAAATAAATAGTTGTCCTAAAAAGTCGAAGGAAGGTTACGGTAGACTTGTTGAAACTATTGAAAATAATGAGTATAATGAAGCTATTTATCTTCTTAATCCCGAAGATTCGGTCGGATACTCACGATGATGGAGATGATAGTGGTGATCGTGATGTAGGATCATCGGATGATGAGAGTTCTTATGATGGCAGCGCCCGTTGTTCGGTGTAGCCAGTAAACCTAAATCGCACTACTGCTACACATTTTACGCGCACAACCACTACTCCGACTATTCGGTGCAAGGGCTACACTTTTTTCAGAGCAGCAGCTGTACTTCTTTTCGACGCCGACGCGGCGGCTACTCTGTTTGTTTATTATACGTATTGCGATTATTATAAAGGTTATAAATGTAATAATAATTACAAAATAAATTCTTATATATAGGAAGCCAAATAAATTAAATTATTTATTTAAATTGTCTTTTTATTTTGATATACACTTTAAATTTACTGTTAGACCAAAATAATAAAATTTAAGTAAAAATGAACTTTTTGAGTAATAAAAATATTAGTTAAGTAACAAATATTATAAAATATTTTAATTAATTCTGTCGATTTGCTTTCTGTACATGTGAGTTTTCTGTATACGCCAAAAAACGTAGGCACTTGTATTTACTTTCAATTTGAGCGTTTATAATAATTAAAAAATATAATTGATTTTTTTAATACAAACATTTAATTTATGCATTATATCATAGCAAAAACTTGGAATTGTAAAAGATTAGTAGAAAGAAATTACGTTTTCAAATAAATTTAGCATAAAAATACATAAAAAAATATATTAGTCATATTTATACTAAAATGTTTATAATTAGTACCTTATGAATGAAAACAAATAGATTAGAATATAATTTGTCAATGAATATGGGAAAGAAAAGATCTATTAAAATGTTTACAGTTTGTAACGTGGAATGAGCCAATAATTATTTTCTCTTGCAATAGCCACTACTGGTGGCATAGCTGGCATATCTTCTAAATTAACTATTTTCATTTCATTTTTATTTTCAATCATGTAGCTCATCAAAAAAAACTTCTTCGTAAACATTAATAGTAAATTGAACGGATTTTTCGTCTTTAGTTTATATTTAGTTCATATTTATTACTATCAAAGCGCCAATGTTATATTCTCTTTCATTAATGTAAACTTTTTTACAATTTCCATGGAATTTAAAAGTGATATTTGAGTCACTCTGAATGGTGTTAAATACTTGACACATTTTCAGTATTTGTTTGACTCCAATAGTATATAGCAAATTTTTTTTTGAGTTAGTAGCTACAGCATTAGCTTTTATTTCTTTATGTCTAGACTCATACTGCATAGTTCAAAAATGCACACATTGACCAAACAAATATAATATAGAAGGATAATGCGTTATGAGATGAAATTTTGGTTTTAAGAGGACGCCGAACAGGATTGCTTACCGACTTTTACAGATTCAAACTTTACAACTTTTATCAAAACCTAGTGGGGACAACTCATAAAATTACAAAAAAATAAAAACTCCCGTTGTAAAGTTTGAATCCATAAATGTCGGTAAGCATGCCTGTTCGGCGTCCTCTTAATGTTTTATACAATTTTAGATAACGGGAGTTTAACTCTTCTATAAGTATTTCTAATTCCTGTATATGTTCTATGACAATTCGAGGAGACATGAAAATATTTACTATTTTTCGTAACAAAATGTACATTTTCCAATGCAGATTATCGGCAGGAATTTTATGGCCGATTATTACTCCTAAATAACGAATAAAATACAACATCTCAGCAGCCGAGTATTTTATATTTAACTTTTCTTTCATTTGATTTATTGTAATAAATGGAGGTTTATTTGAATCGTCTGTATATGAATTGAAGTTTTTGATGCAAAGATTTAAATATTCTAATGAAAAAAATTGTTTTTTGAAAATAAAATCGTACAAAATACTTCGGCTTACATATACGCATACTCCTTCTAGTACGTCGTGCATAAAGTCGACACTCTTATTAATTGTTACATGAAAATTGTTTAGTTTATTAAAAATACAATCTTCTTTTATACCGGTTTCTGTTGTATTTGATTGATTTAAATCTGAAAGATAATTTTGAGGAGTTCTTAAGGATCCTTTTTTCTCTATACATAATTGTGAACAATTAAACGAGTTTTCTTTACAAATTCTACAAAATACATTCGCTTTCAAAGATTGTACAAACCCGCAGATTGCATTTAACCCCAAATTATCACCCAACATAAGAACTGTTTGAAATATTCACTGGTAAACAAGCAATAGAAGTGTATACAACTCCAAACTCGTTTTTGACACCATGGCTTCCTAAGGCATTACCAACTTCAATTTCGTCAAAATAAATAAATAATGGCAATAAGTATTCTTTCAAAGTATTGTTTACAGAATGCTTAAAATTATCTTTCCAAAAGGTTGCTTGCATCACATTTGATATAACATTAGTTTTTTCAGATAATTTGTTTACATTTTGTATAATTTTTTTTGCTAAATCTCGAATTTCTAAAAATTTCTGTAATGAATAAATTAAATATACGCGAACAGCAAAAATGGACTTTTTCACAAAAACAGTTTTATTATCTAGAATTTCCTGAATGTAAGTTTTCAATATTTCAAATTCTTTTGGTTCTTGAAATGCTAGATCATTTATTCAATTTTCAAAAATTCTACAGTGCTCTTTAAAACAATAACGAATATTTTGGAGCACTTCTGGCTTACAATTAGCATCTGCAACTACCTTTAAAATTGCTGCTTCTAATAATTTGCAAAAAATATTTAGAATAAAATCGTGTAAAAAAGTTCTTACTGTATCAACGATATTTCTTGGGAAATTTGGTGTCGCATATAATAAAAGCACAAAAGATTATAACTTATTATGTAGAACGAAAAAATCCATTTTTATTATAAAAAATAAACTAAAAGGTACAATTACATAAACTCTTATATACAACTTATCAATACGCTTTAATACATTCTTAGGAAAATTATTATCACATTCCGAATGTAAATACTAATAAATAATATAAAAAAAAAATAATATAATAATAATATAAAAATGCCTTTTAAAAATGTATTTCATATAAAAATTTAAAAAATGTCCTGGGCAAGCGAAAAAATACATTTTTGAATGCTCAAAATTTTAATTAATAAAAAAAAATAATAAAAAATTTTCAACCCACGGGAATTGAACCTCGAATCTTTAGATCCGGAGGCTTACTCTCTACCAACTGAGCTATTTTGTTGTTCCTGTCATTAAATTAACTTTTGTTTATACACTACTATTAAAATTTGCTCCGAAATTAATAACCTAAAACTAATTTAATGACAGGAAGAACAAAATAGCTCAGTTGGTAGAGAGCAAGCTTTCGGAGCTGAAGATCCGAGGTTCAATTCCCGCGGATGGGAAATATTTTTTTTTATTTTTCTTTTATTAATTAAAATTTTGTGCATTTAAAAATATATTTTTTAGCTTGCTAATTAATAGGGTAATTAAGATTAATAGGGTTCCTAACAGTATAAAATTATCATTTTAAAGTTATTACAATTTATTATATTATTGTTCAAAAGATTGTAAAAGGATTTTGGAATCAATCGGTTAAGTTTATTATAAAGATTCGAATTTATTACGCATATTAAATTAAGAATTATTAAATTGAAAGCACTCAAGTTTTCGTTGGTAATGTATGGTTACGGTGCTGTGCCCGGAAAATTGGAAGATTTTTTGTCAAAATAAGGAATCTATAGACTTGAAAGACCGTACTGTGCCGGGAAAACTACAGGTTTTCGAAAGAAGATTCAAGTTTGTATTTTTCTTTAATGAAAAATCTTGACAATTTTCAAAAGCTGAATAACAGTAACAGCTGCAAAATGCTGTTGCAAATACGACTTTTGAATAAATTATTCATTAGTTATGGAAACTAAAAGAAAAGCTATATATAAAGCTATATTACGCAGAGCCATACGATAGCTTGAAGGAGTCGTTTAAGGGATCATGTGTCGCGAAGAAATTAGGCAAACTGGGGATGACGAGGGCAACAGTTAAAAACGCGAGCACTGTTTTTTTATCGTTCTATTCGATTCCAAGCTCCTTAGTAGGTAACTTGAATTTATTTCACAAACCAATAATTTAATTTATTAAATAAAATCCCAGTCCTTTCAATTGCAAAGTGTGTGTGCAAACAATCAAACCTACATGTTAAACCACTTTCAAATGTAAACGAGGAAATGTCATTTTCTCATATCTTGATTTCCCTCTCATTTAAAAACTAAGACACCTCTTGGTCTAATTATTTGCACATAAATTTGTTTTGTTATACTACATCAATCTGTTATGTTACATTTATGTTGATTATTTAATTTTTAATATTGATTTATATACCCATGTACACAATTTGCTACAGCGACAAAATACATTCAGTGGTTAGGCAAGAAATTTAAAGTTAATCATATAAAGTAAAATATCCACACTATTAATTAACAAAACAAATGTACGTGCAAAGAATCAGACCTTGTCATTGAACAGTTTTCAAGTGAAAGGGGAAGAAAATATTTTAACTATTGCCTAGGATATCTAAGAGGTAAAAGATATTAGAGGAGCTGCTGAATTGTGTGCGATGAATTATCAACCATGCCACTTGCATTTTCTTCCTCAATATTACTGTCATCGTCAACTATATCTAGAATCATTGAATTTTTAATATTTGTATCTATAGTAGATTCATTAACAATAATCTCTTCTGTAGGAAAACTAAAATCCATTCACATCGCTTCATTTAATGAATTTAAAGTCTTTTTAAATTCTATTTTCTCTTGATTATAAAGAGGCAGAACAATATAGCTAGTCTATTTATATCTTCTTTAAAAATATTACAAATTTTTTCAGGTGACATATTATAAAACTCATCATCATTTGATACATTTTCTGTTAAAAAGAATTTAATGTTCAAAATTACTAATACATCTTTGTATAAAATAAAGTATCTTTTAAACATGAATTTTCTAATTAATTTATGATATTGAAATGTTTAAATTGCATGCAAATAAATTAATCGTTTTTAAATAATCTTTTAGTAATAATTATTATTTGATAGTTTGTTAAAAAAATTCATTAAAATAATATGTTATAAAAGCAAATTAAAGTCACAACATGAATTGAGGCTATAAAAAGTAAAACGCATAGATAAAAATTGTTAATACAAATTTGTTAATGCAAAACGCGTAATTTAAAATAAAAAAAAACTTATCTGCACGAAATAAATTTTCAACCTCAGTGGATATTATAAAGTTATATTTTTTGAAGAAATTTTCCATCGTTCTACTGCTCACTGTTGTTCTTTTCAAACGTGTAACAGCTACTCTAAGAAAAAGTATAAGTGCGATACTATTAAGGTGGCGCTGATTCTACGCTCAATCGGTATAGCTAGTACACTGTTCGGTGTAGCTGCTACTCCGATTGAAAGGATAGCAGGTACCACACAAATCCGTACACCTCGTATACTTCAAGTATAGAAGCTACGCCGAATGTTTCTCCGTGTAGACGATATCATTAATAAAAACTTATTATCTGAGAAGGATTAAACAATTATTTTATCCAGCAAGCCGAAAGAACTATTTGAGTTATTTTTCTGATGATTTGAACAGTCATCATAGAATGTACCGAATCTAGTGGTTATCAACTTACTCGCGATCGATTTGATGTTTTTTTTGGTATTTTGTTATTTTCTTCTTATAATACGAGGCATTCTCAAAAATACTATTGGTCTACTAATCCTCTTTTACACGCTGATCCGGTTGTATCTGCAATAGAAAGAACTGAGTTTGAGGAAATAAAATCTAACTTGAAATATTCTAAGCCAGAAGAAGAAAACAAGGAGGATAGGATCTGGAAAGTTCGGAGAATAGTTGATATTTTTAATGAAAACATCAAGAGATTCAATTACTTCTCGACTGCACTGTCCATAGATGAGACGATGGCTAAATACTATGGTAGATGCGTTCTCAAACAGTTCATCAAAGGGAAACCAATACGATTTGATGTCAAAGTATGGACTTTATGTTCTTACAGTGGTTATTTATTTAATTTCGAGATTTATTGTGGAAAGAATGCAAAGGATGATCTACTGTCAAATATTACACTTGGTTCACGTGTCGTTTGTGATGCTGGTTTTAATTTAAATAACAAAAAAAAATATTATGTAAATAAAATTATATCCGGATTCCCAACATCATCGAAAAGAAAAACAATTATTAGTTTATTAGTCCTGATTACCCGGTGGACTCACCCAGAGGAAGTTCCGCTGAATAAAATAATAGTTCCGGATAACTATTAAACCGCGTGACGAATATTAACACCCTTAACAAAATTTAGATATAACTAATTATATTACGGGATCTAATAATAGATCCCGTGGCACCACTAACCGCGAGAGAGAGAACGTTAATTTTTAAATAAGTAAAATAAATAATTTACTTTAATAAGAAAAAACGCGCACTGAATTTATCCTTCTTTTGTCCCCACTAAATAAATCAATTATTATTTTAATAATTAAAATAACTCACCAATAAGATGTAAATAAATCAATAAGAAATCAATGTAATATAAATAATATCCTCGTATACTCTTCCTTTTGGAGATTTCTATATATCCAGATATTTGTATATATTATAAATAATTATGTCTCCTTATTTAGGTGGAAAAATCTGTATATACTCCTTAATCCCCTTTTTTATACCACAAATAACTCCTCGATAAATATGATCAGAAGATACAAAAAAAAAATCTTTGCGATCGATATAATAAGAATACTCCAAATAATACTCTACTTTTCGGTAGGTAGAATCAGAATGGCGATGATCCGTTTTTCCGAGTCACGCCAAACTTCTTCCCCGATTTTCCATCTCCCTCAATCTCCTAATATCCCTATCTGTTCTCTCTCTCGTTACCTGCGAGAGATACGGCAATATTATATTTCTCCAACCCTTCCGTATCCGTCACAGGTGTAATAAAGCTACCCGTATTTACCCCACTATAAATAAAAATGACAACTAATTTGCATAAGTTATCATTGTCCCAACTAGTATTTCGACTTTCCGTATTTAAGGTAATTACAGTCATATAACGTAATATGCTGTTATATTTACCCATACGGAAGTCTTATTCTCTAATAAAGTCATCTATTGATTGGCTCAATAGATCACTAAATTATTCTCTAGTTAATAGCGCTAAATTCAAATATACATTTATCTCCGTACTCTTATACACATGTTCCCCCACTATCCGCGTTCCAAATTCCCTATACTATATGCGCGCGATCCCCGTATCGATACGAGCGCGGACCGCGTGTTCAGTGTGCGCGCGCTTGAATCTAGATCGATTCAAGATGGCGACAACTGAGCGCGGGCCGGCACGTAAACAACGTGCCTCGCGACCGTTTCCCCGGGTGTGCGCGATCCCCACCGGCGGGAGTAGTACCCGGGTACTACCGCGGAGTGATGCGCGTCCGGAGGTGCGCGCACGCACCTGACAAGGCTCCTCAGGCGACGCGGTACACGGCGAATCCCTCCACAACACCGATGTCAACAAACGCTCACGGAGAGCATCTCATAAGTATTTTATGTATACGCGTAAGTGTTTTTATCTATAAATGTTTATAGTAATTAATTATATGTTTTTTTATCAATCGAACATATACTTCCCTTCCACAACTCTCTCTCTCTCTCTCCTCAACACATAACCCTCCTTACCTTGTTTATTACAAGTAAACAATGTCTGTTTATATTTATTTAATTTATTATATATCCACCAATTACATTAATTACACCTGTTCTTTATCCCTCTTTAATGCCTAACTATTGTAATATTTAATCTATATTCTCTTTTTCTCCTTTCTCAAATTAACAATCAACACACCCATCCGTTGTCATTTTCATTACATCTCCCTACTTATATTATTATTAATATTTATAAACTCCCTATATAATTTTCCCATAATACCTGTCCGTACTATTAATTATGTTATTTAATAAATATCCATATTAATATATTTCTCTTTTTCAGATGCAGCGTGCCAAGGAGTACCTGTCACCGAGGGAACCCAGGACACGCTGATCCAAGGACCACCTACTAGACCTTCGCATCAACTCAAGAGGACAACTAGGTAAGTACAATTCATTAATATAATGCATCTATTTAATAATTAATGCTAATAATATATATATATTATTTTCAGGAGGCCTCGGTGATGTACCCACATCATACGTTTTACAAATGCTACAGCACCTATTACATTACTGCACTCCAAGGAAACTAAATGAATATCATTGTTATTTTGATAATTCATTTTGCTATCCAGATTTATTACGTTACTTGAAAAAATTGGTTTTCAAGCCACTGGCCCAGTAAGAATATCATTGTTATTTTGATAATTCATTTTGCTATCCAGATTTATTACGTTACTTGAAAAAATTGGTTTTCAAGCCACTGGCCCAGTAAGAAGTATGTGATAATGCAAATAATGCATGTCATAAAGAGCGGCAATAAACCTACACCATACTTCCCTGTACGAGCACACATACACACACACACATACAAGTCTAACCGAACCTACCCTTGTCCAATTACCCCTAAGATCCTATAATAAATAAACAACAATACCCTCCCAGTAACGGAGCTCCTTAACACATAA
Organism: Theocolax elegans; assembly: GCA_026168455.1. Classification (NCBI taxonomy): domain Eukaryota; kingdom Metazoa; phylum Arthropoda; class Insecta; order Hymenoptera; family Cerocephalidae; genus Theocolax; species Theocolax elegans. Next base: position 44,967,376 of record CM047428.1, on the reverse strand, counting down.
TAAATAACGACCAAGCCCACAAATAAAGGTGCATAGGGGAGCAGCCGAGCAGGACACATCAGGAGTTCACTGAAGTGCAGAGTACTCTTGAAGTAAACTAAATATGAGTCTTGACGAAGAGCCAATGAAGCAGCATGCTGAGTTGTTGGATGGTAGCGAGCTGCCAAATCCTCAGTTTAGTAGCAGCGTACCCAGCTAAAGCCAAGGAAGACCGAGCCAGAAGAACGAGCCAATGTAGCCAGGAAGTCAGACAGCCCAGCAACAAACCAAGAAACCTGTAAGCACCAGCTAATGTAGCAATGTTTATTATAAGGGAGCAGACAGGAGCACACACCTACTTGAACAAGTGTGTATAGGGGAGGGCCTTGGAAGAGGTTAAGTGAGCATTATTAGTACTCACACACACAATATTAATAATAAATAGCGAGCTGTCTGCCAAATTGGTAGTTACCTCGATTATCGCCGTGTGTCCGTCTAAGCAGCTACACACAAGAACCTTCGTCGACGTGCCGCGTATACACACCTACCGTGGCTATGTAAACACCGACCCTATTAGTCGACGGGTTAGCAAGGAACGATATAATTTACTTACCTGGCAGGCAGCTTACGTCATCATCAACGGCATTGTTGTTGTTAGAGTTGACGAGGTATACACTACGGCCGGCGGTGCGGGCGGCCATGTTACTTAAGCGGCACTCAAGTAAGGCCGCGTACGCACCGCAAGTGGACCGTCGCGGCGCATGCGCACGCACAGGCAAAGCGTCGACCACGCCGAGGAGAGCAGAGCTCTTTCGATCGTCGTAAAGCTACGACGCCCGATCTTCCGCGAGAAATACGTCGCCCGATCATCCGAAGCAGCAGAGAATAGCGAGTGTGACACTTTTTTGAGCAGAGAGTTGAGCGAGAGCATCAAAGCGGCAAAGGTTGGTGCATCCTCATCCGTGCTTTATTTTCATATAATTTAATCCCGTGTTTCCCTAGTGTATGTGTGCGGTTTATCGCGTTTCCCTTCTCCCCCCTTTTTTTGATCAGTTTTTGATACAGCGACCGTTCATCGCAGCCGTGCCATCGGTCAACGTTAAACTCGTCACATACGAGTATTACATCTTCCAGCCAGCAATTTCGCGACGTTTAAATTACAGATTGCATCCGTGCAATCAGCAGTGAGCCCGCTTTGCGCTTTACTAATTCCTTCCCCCCCCCCCTTTCGAGCCGATCGCAGCCGAGTTCGAGCCCGCGTAAGAGACGCAAATGGCACTTGCGAGTATATGGAAATGAGCAGATAATAAACTTAAGTATTTTATATATTTTACTTTTATTATTAACTTCACCTGCACCCTAATTCCCAGTGCAGCGTGATAAGTAATAGAATAAATGCGACAAATGATATCAATAACAAAGCAAAACGGGGCATCTGGTTAGCAAAGCACGATAACCTGAGTGGGATAAAGTTCAACACTGTAAAGGATTCTAAGCCTGTATCTATTCTTTTGACAGTTTCAGGAGTCACTCCAATGTCTGATGTAAGCCGTTATGATAAAGAGTCGAGAAGTAAAATAACAATACTATTTCTTAAAGCTTTCTGTATTTATAACAAGTTCATGGAAAGTGAGGCAGGAACAGTCGCTGCAACTTTAAAATCTAAAGATAACATTATTGTAAATTTAATGGAACAATTGGAAAAGGGACGAAAAAAATTAGTTACTATTAAATCCTCCAAGTAATGAAGCAAAAATGATTAAATCGATTATTACAAAAGCATGCAGCGTTATCATTGAACGTACGTATATTTTTTAAAATTATTTAAAACAATGTAGTATAGTTAAAAAAAAGAATTTATAATTTATAGGCAGCCGATCTCTATTAAATCCACAAGATTTGGCTTCAACTTCTAATGCTTTACCTGTAGCAACAAACTATTGGAAAAAAACGTCTATTCAAACGATAAAACCATTTCATAAAGGTGAGCAATTTATAAATTTTATAATTGATTGAAAACATCAAAGTTTACCAAATGTGTTCATAGCTTGTGTTAATATACAAAATAATGATAATGAATGCTTTAAATGGGCAATGTTGTCAACATTACACCCAGTTCCATACTATAATCATCTCTACAGAATGACTCATTACTTACCATATATAAATGAGTTAAATAAGAGTGGAATAGGGTTTCCAGCATCAGTGAGACAAATATCTAAATTTGGAAAAAAAATACTAATATATCAGTGAATCTATTCACTTTAGAGCATAAAAATATTGTTCCTGTTTATTTAACAACTGAAAAGAAGTTACACCAAAAAAAAATCGAGATTTGGATAGTGATGCTGATGTTATTATGGGTAGGACGCAATATCATTGTATATACATAAAATATTTATCTAGATTACTTGAAAGTTCCTTATTACGTAGAAAAAAAATTTTTTACGTGTGAACAATTTCTACATTTTCTTAATTCTAAAATGAATCTTGCGACTCATGAGCAACATTGAAAGCAAATAAATTACTGTCAAGTAAGTCTTCCTAAATCTGAAAGGGTTTCATAGAATTTAAAAATTTTAATTTTAAGGGAAAAGGATTTTTTATTAATCATGCAGACTGCGAATGCTTGTTACAACCTGTTCAGATTTGAATAGACGAGGTTGACAAAAAGTTTGAGGTTATGAAGAATACAATTTTGCTTCACGAGCACAACATGTTTAATACTGGCTTTTATTTAAAATGTGGCTACAATGATTGTATATCGACCTATAAATGTTACGTAGGTCAAAATCTAGCACGTTGGTTTGCAGAACAATTAAAATGTTTAGCTGCTAACGTTGAGTATTTGTACCATCATCTTCAACTTATGGAAACGCTCACACCTGAACAGAAAATTCATTTTGAGGAAGCTAGTATTTGCTACATTTGTGAAAAGCCTATAAATGAAAGAATAAAGAGTCATGATCACTTTTATTTATCCGGCAAACATAGAGGCATTGCACATAACGACTATAACCTAAATTATCAAGATTTTCGAATCATACTAGTTGTTTTCCATAACCTTAGTGGTTATGACGAACATTTTATTATTTCTAAAATATACAATAATATTCCAGGACATATAGATCTCCTTCCTTTGACGAAAAAGCGGTACATTTCTTTTACAAAGCATGTAAAAACATGTATTAAATTTCCTCAGTCAAATTAGCTTTCTATTTGACTGAATATAAAATTGTACGTTCTATTTAATAATATCGACGATAAGAAAATTGCGCTTTTGACGAAGAAAGGAGTTTTTCCTTGTGAATATCTTGAATGTTGGGAGAGGTTGTGTGAAGAGAAATTACCGGATAAGAACAAGTTTTACAGATCTCTCAACGATTTCACTGTAACTGATGAAAATTATGAGTACGCGCAACGTATATGGAAAGCGTTTAATATTAAAAATGAGGTTTGATTCCCGGCCTCGGCCAATTGATACAAGTAGCACTGGGGAATTGATTTTCAACAAGTGCTTTCTTAGCAGAGACATTGTATGACCTCCGTCGCTGATTAGTACCGATTTAAGACCATGAAAAGAGCGATGTTAAAATAATAAAAAATAAAATATATTAAAAATATCGGCGAATATTCGAATCTTTGTGTGAAAACTGATATACTATTACTAGCTAAAGTATTTGAAAATTTTTGCGTGCAATGTCTAATAGCCTATGACTTGAATCCTGCACATTATTATACAACACCTGGATTTTCGTAGGATGCTATGTTAAAATACACAGGAGAAAAGTTTCGACTTTTAAAGGATATTGACATGGGATATTGACAACATTCTCTTTATTGAAAGAGGTATCAAAGGTAGTTTAAGTCAATGTTTGCATCGTTATGCTACTTCTAATAATGTATATATAAAAGAAAATTATAATAAAAATGAACAAAATATTTATTTAATGTATTTGGATGCGAATAATTTATATATATGGGCTATGACACAGTCTCTTTCACTTGATTGTTTCGAATGGTTTGAAAAATTTGAAAATATTAATCTTTTACATATAGAAAATGACGCTGAGATTGGTTATAAGTTAGAGGTTGATTTAGATTAGTCTACCGAGATTCATGACATTCATAACTATACTTACCTTTGTGTCTCATGCATATCCAAACCTCCTGGATCAAAACATGAAAAGTTATTAGCTACATCAAATATCACATATTTCGATACTTCGGATTATGCAGTTGATAATGATTTCAAGATTTCTCTTATGAATAGAAAACTTTTTGCACATATGAAGGATAAGTGCAATGGTAATATTTGAACTGAATTTATACGGTTAAGGAGCAAAATGGACTGTATTCGTGTGAACGCTGAAGATTTTATGACAAAAATTAAAGGCATAAAGAATAATGTTATTAAAAAATCAATCAATTTTGATGTCTATCTAGACTGTTTGCTAAATGTAAGCGTGCTAAAGAAAGAACGATTCACTATTTGATCTAAATTGTATAAAGTGTAAAGTATAAGGTATTTAATTACAAATAGTACAGAAACATTGGCTTGGAGTCATTATAGAATTAAGTATGGGTTATAATACATGTATTTATATACAAAATTTTATTATTAAACTTTAAACATTTTAATTATTAGTTTGCAGATTGATGGAGACTGAACAGAAAAACCATATTCGTACTTGTGTAGAATATGTAAACTTTCAAGTTATTGTACATTATATGTACGCATTGATGTATTCTTATTAAAGCGTATGACGTGGAGTGTAGAAGCAAGTAGCTCGTGATCCTGAACGATTAAAACTAAGAATTAAATATTGTGAAAAAAATTATTTCACCGATACTTGTAATAAAAATAGAAGTAAGAAAAATAGTAAGGTATCATTTCAATGAGATCATCCTGCCAAGTTTCGTGCAAGTCGCATATTTCAAATTTACGACGTTGGTGATTCCGTCTGACTGGTTTGTGAAATTCTTTAACTAGTTGATATTTTTCTGTTGACATATTTTTTTATTACATTTTTTATAACCCTTTAGAACTGGAAATTTATTTGTATTGGTAAAATATTTTAGAATGTTTTCGTGGCTTACCTATAATCCTGACTTGTCCGAGAAATCTGAAGAATCGTATTAAGTTTCAGCAAAAAGCAGAGGAAAAACAGCAACAGTCACTTACAAAATTACATTGTAACGACTAGTGAGCTGCAAGCTGCGAGGTTCTACTGTTGCGGTGAAACGCGCATGTGCATTACCAACAGCATGTTATAGACAATCGTACGAGCTACGGGGCCACGGAAGTGGCGACGACCTCGGGTCTCGCGGTGGTGCGCATGCGCGCTAACTGCAGTAACGCAAACATGACCGTGCGTGTTCTCGCTCGCGTTTTGCAAATATGAGCTCTTTTCTGTCATGTCTTACATGAAAGAAGCCAAAACCGCTTTTTGCATGCCTTTCATCGCCAAGCAAAGACACGAAGGTGTCCCGGATCTGAGGATTCACCAAATAAATTAGGTGATTTCTCAGGTAATGTTTCACTTGACCCTTTATAGTAGGGTAATGAGAACAAACTATCAAATATATATCGGGAAAGATCGCTTGTTAACATTAGGTTTTTTCTTACATTCTGATCGTAGTGAATGAATGCGTCTGGGGACTCGTCCAGTAATTGTTGCGACGTTTTGAATCTCCATGATCAGGTTGCAATGTTTCATTCGTTCACAACGTCTTAAACGATAGAAGAATGCAACAATACTTAACATTGCCCCTTCCACGCGCTGTATTTATTAACGATAAATTTAGCGGTAAATTGGCTACTTAAGCAAATTATGACGTCAAATGTTTTGTGTTACGCGAAACCTTACGAAACGGTTGGATGTCAAACTAAAATTCGTTTGTTTTAATGTAAATATTGATCAAGTTGACGTTGACTTTTGCCAAACAAACCAGCTTTAGTTTGGTGTATAAACTTCTCCGGAGCTTTCACATAACGCGTATCGTAAGTAAGGAGTTTACTAGTATATTCTCGTATTTGTATCATTGATAGACGTAGTATATGTGAGAAGCAAGGTTGAACATCGTTGCATACGAGATTTTCAAAGACGAGAGCCTATGAGGCGACTAGAACATTGAAGCCTAGTCATGATAATATATATAAAATAATTTGTTTTCTTGATTTGTGCGATATCTACAATCGATATAATAGTAAAACGCGTACTGTACTCAAGTGCCACTCAAGAGCATTGGCGCTGTATGCGAAGTGCGTCTACAACAGTTAGAATCTTTCGGACCGTGCTCGCGTGCAAACGCTTTATATTTCGTTTCATTGTAAATCGTTTCGAAATGTAAAATTTTTGTAAAATTTTCAAAATAAATTGTATTGTAATTGTATAAATTTACGACTACTAATTTATTACACCTTGAGTAGTTTACAAACTATAAAAATAGATACTTTGTGTTTGATACTATAGAAATAGACACATATGTTGCGTGTGAATGCGTTGCAAAGATTGCAGGACGAGTTACCAGTCGCCACTACTTTTAGTTTAAAAGTTATTTTAAATCATATTCAAACGATTCAGAATGATTCAAAAGTAAGAAAAAACCTATTGTTAACAAACTTTTTTTTTCGATGGGACTGAGATAATTTGCAGCCTGTCAAAGTATTGTTTCTCCAATCATATGCAATGTTTTAAATATCATTTTATCTGATAATCGATTCAGCACAATGAGAGAGAAAAAAATACATATTTTTTAATAATTCTTTTTTTTCTATAAAACTTCAAAATCTTTTCTCTTATTTTCGGCCCTTAAGATTTTTGCGTGAAAAATCACCTGCTTTCTCAGGTGATTTTTCACGAAATTTTTTTTAGTAGGGTACATATTAAAAAATTTTTCTTGTATGAAAATAAAATTTATAACCGAAATTTTAAGTATGTAAGAAATTGTAATAATATGTAATAAAGTGTAAGTAATAATTTTAGTTATGTCACTGTGTTTTCTTATATTTTTTTCTGTAAATGATTGAGTGTTTTTAGACTCTTATGTTCAAAATAAAGTACAAGTATTTATTTATTTAACCAGTTAAAAAAAAAATTATAAACATAAAAAAATGATGTAATCCCTATAGAGATAAACGAATTTTATCTGTACATGGGGCTAGTAAAATTTAAAAATTAACGACAACAAAAATCAAATTATAAAGAAACACATAATAATTAAAAAACTAAAACTAAAGTAATAAGAAATTGTTCCTCCACTTATTTAGTATAGTCAGTATACCAAACAAGTGCAAGGACATCATTACCAAAATATAATTAACATTTGTTTAGCTGTTGTAAAACTTTCAGTAGAAGCATTTTCATTTCTTGCATGGATATTTCTTTCAATATTATTAAAACTTACTGGGCAGGTTAAACCCATTGCACAGGTAACTCTATAGTGAGGAATCATAGTTTGCTGTTGCTTTGCTGAGTCACACTTACAACTAGCAGTGAAAACAATATAATCAATTATTAGTTGTGACAATGTGCTTTGCACATGTCAAGAGCGAGCGACTGAACCCATGACAAACACCTACCTACCCGGATAAGCTAAACGAGTCCCTAGCTATACTACCTACCCATATACTCTTCCCTAGCTACCTACCCGCACATCAGCTACGTCCTACCTACCCTCACAGCCTAATAACCCCACCCCAAGCGCAACACACACATGCAGCCGAAGCACTAGGTGATCCTGGCGATGAGGATCTTGGGCGAGCTCAAATCATCAGGTGGGCTCCTCCGAGTCTGGCACAGCCAACAGGATAGTCAAGGGAGGCGATCACTACGAAGTCTCCAGGACCCTCCGAAGCCTCACAGCATAGCAGCCAAGGCGATGAGATGGTACCCAGGCAGGAAGCCGAAGAACCTCCAACGCCAAGCAAGATACAGCTGTAAAACAGATATTTATAAGAACAAATACGTATTAAAAGGGTAAGGAGCAAGGAAGAGGATCAACAGCAATCGGCAGAAGACAAAGACAAGGGAATACGTGTACAGCTGTATATAATCACTACAGCTGTACAAGGAAAGTATAGGACAAAGAGGTTAGGTTGCTGTACACAAACAACGTGTACAGCAGACCTTGTAAAATACTAAACACCTGAACACGCACACTAGCGTGACCCCAACACTGAAGGAATTACCTGGAGTACTTAAAGACCTGGGACCGGTCGTTCTGGTACGTCGTCGTCGTGGAGAGATGATCGAGGCGGCGTCGGGCAGCAATGCAGCGGCGGGTGAGCTTCGTACCTGAAACTCACGCCGTACCAATTAGTTGAGATAAGCAAGACGGAACGACGTAATAATTACCCAGGAGGAAGTCCTACAGCATCGCCGAGAGGTACACTGCACCAGGTCAACAAACACCATACAGCCGATTCGTACCGATACAGCCTGAACACTGCGGCACTCGACACGCTCGCACGACGCGAGATCGAGGTGTCGCGCACGGGTATGTACTGCGCAGGCGCGCGGTACGAACACGGGGCTCTCGAGCACGCCGAGAGTCAGAGCTCTACGGTCCGCCGTCCTGAACGGACAAGTTCCTTGCCGATAGCGCGATAGTGTCTGGTGTCTCGAAGCTACGAGACTAAGTACGAGTGAGCAAAGCGAGAGAGAAACAGAGAGAGTGCATTAGCGTCCTAACCTGGTGTTCCGGAGACGACGAAAAGGTTGGTGAACTGTTACTTCCCTGCTGACGGTACCGCCAGGTATCGTAGGAGGTGCGTGCGAGCATCCCGTCCGTCCCATCCTTCCCCTTCCCCTCCCCTACAGCGAACCGGAATCCGAGCAGTGGAGCACGGCTCCAAGTGTTTACCGATAACCCGCGTGTTATCGAGATTCGTCGCGAGTTAACGCGGCTGGCGCCCACCTTTCACTTAGTTGTTTAGTATAATAAATACTTGTTTTGTTTATATTAAATAGTAGACCCTAATTGACCTGCACCCTGATCCCCAGTGCAGCGTCACATACTATATATTTATACTTAAGTCGTTGTTTTAAAGGATACATGGAATTAGTATATGTTTGGTTACCTCTAGTATCTCCATTGAAATAAAAGCTTTATTATTACCAATGTAGTTTATATCACCATAGGTCATACGAATGTCTTTATAAAGAGGTATATGTTTTGCTTTAATATTCGTTGGTATCACAATTTTGCTATTCCCAACAGCCATTGTATATATTTCAGAAAAAATTGTTTCAATAGGTAAATATTTTTTCCTAACGCGGTGAGTGAAATTCGATTTTCGAGGCCTGTTTTGCGTGGGCAAAATACCACATTCCCTCACTAGTGAGCAAAATGCTTTTGAGAGTGGGGGAATGAACTATTTTGCTCATTCAAAAAGAAAATGATTAAATTTTAATACAATTATTTAATTTTTCTTTATAATATAATATTAGGATATAGAGGGAGATAGGGAGAGCGGGAGAGATGACAGAAAAACAAGACATATAACGCAGTCAAAACTTCTTATATTAGGCTCGCAGAAATGGCGCTATGTTTTTTCGTACATGCTACAATCAAAAGAATTTTCACTCTTCTTAATGTCAAATTTCTCCCACCTTGTCAGGAAAAATATTATACGCAACTAGTAAGGAAAATAGGCCATCCCCACTCGTCTTTTTGCCACCCTCGCTTCGCTCGAGCGGCAAATCCGACTCGTGTTGGACTGACCTATTTTGCCTACTAGTTGCGTAATATACTATTCCCTCGGCTTCACACTGGGCTTGTACCAGAGATGGGACAAAGAAAACTGGAAGTGGCATTTGAAACCGTTCGAATAGAAATCTTAGCTGATCCTATTTCGAAATTATGCATACTTTTTTTAAATAATTGAAACTACTGGTATATTCGTCCAATAATTTTTATTTTCAACGTTTCGGCCATCTATTTATTTATGACCCTCTTCAGGAAAATTTACACATTACAGGTTCGCATTGCTCTTGCTTGCAATATGGAAATTTTCCTGAAGAGGGTCATAAATAAATAGATGCCCAAAACGTTGAAAATAAAAATTATTGGACGGATATACCAGTAGTTTCAATTATTTAAAATAATTATTACTCCGTCATCAGAAGCAATTACTAATAATATGCATACTTTTTACTTATTAAGGCACTCGTGCATACCCAAAATCACATATATTATACTGTCCACATTTGATAATATTTAACTTATGCTCATTAACCTTTTTGAATCTTTAATTACGTTAACGGTCACTAGATGGCATATGCCCAATTTCTGACTCTCCACAGTTAAAAATCATCAGTTGTAGCTACAAATATGAGAAGAATATTTTGAAAAATTCAAATTATTCAAATTCTTCTTGAATTCATTGTCATTTACTTTAATTGCTGCAAATAAAACTATACTATTGAGAATGAATATTCTATCATATTTGGATCACACGTGTGATCATGAGGAGAATAGAGTTAAGCTTTGTGCTGATTTTGGGGAAAAATCGTTTTTAAAGGTCGTTCACGTTCAGAGATTAACTGAGAACCTTTGAGAACAATAACTGATAAACTTTGTAATTTGATAAAAAAGCATATCAATGAAGGATTTGATACTGCCAATTCTATGTTTTTTTCAAGTATCTTCGTTTCTTGTAGGCTTACAATTGGTAAGCAAAACAATGGTAATTCAAAAAGACTTTCAAAAATACCTAGTTACGAAAAAATGCATTTAAGTAAAGGAACTAGGAATAAAACGATATGTAATTGTTACATATGTTCAGCTGCACGTTTCAAGGGTCACACAAAAGCTATTAAAGGTAAAGGCCAAAAACGTATATTTTCCTCTATGATCGATCAAAATAATAACCTTAATATTGCCAAAACAGAGAACGTTTCGTTTATAATTTCTATAATACAAAATATATAACTTTTGAAATAAATTTCTTCATTTTTTAAAGTATAGTATGAAATACGACTATGTGATACATTGTTATTTCTACAATTACCATTGGCACAAATTAAAGTTCTAACATCAAGTATTAATTTATTTGATAAATAAATATGCTGAAGGACTTTCATTACAGGATTAGATAGATAAACTAATTTTCCGTAGATATTTTGTATTCCCTTATTAACTTGTGAACAATGGTTTAATTGCTTAATTACGTTAGAAAGATATGTTAAGATTTTGTTGCATTCAATATTCTCGAGATTATTACAATTCATCTTAATATTTTCCTTACTATAAATGAAAATTTTTAATTAATTCGGTAATTCATTATAGATACGGACAACAACAATAAAACTGTTTTTATTACTTATTGTTTTTCTGAATTTCGGCATTGTGATCAAAAGATTTTTTGATCAAATAATTCTTTTAGATTTTTGTAATAATAAGATATTGCTTCGAATTTAAACGTATTGTCCAAGTTTAACGGGTAATTTTTTTATTAGATAAATAACTCTTAATCAGCGTAAGTGCACACGCTCTAATTCAATAATTATATAAATTATTTAATAAAATATTATGATCTATTGTATTAAAGGCATTAGCTAGATCCAAAAAAGTTGTTATTATAGGCTTACTTTTATCTAAGTCACTGTAAATAATATTTGTTAAATAATTTAATGCATCCTTTGTACCCTTGTTCTTAATAAAACCAAATTGATTTATAGCCAAAATTTCAATTTTTATAATAAAGTTGTAAATACTGTTATGAATTACCTTTTCAAACATTTTTGCGATAATTAATATTAATGAGATGGGCCTATAATTTGTTGCATTATGAATATTTCCTGATTTAAAAATAGGTATAACTTCTGCACTTTTAAGTGCATTGAGCCAAATTGATTTTTCTATTGAAAGATTAAAAATATGGGTTAGCGGTTCAAGTATATGATCTGCGATTGTTTTCAAGGTTTTCGTATTTATTTCATCTAGCCAACCTGATTTATCTTCAAGTTTTCTAATTATGTTTCTAATTTCACATGTAATCATAGGGGTCAAAAATATTGTATTATCGTTAAAAGAAATTTTAGTTACATTGGCACCATCAGGCGTTTTAATATTATTACTAAGTTTTGTACCAAGGTTACTAAAAAAATCATTTAGTTCATTTGCAACTTCTTTTCTATTCACGATTTTATTGTTAGAGTCATTAATTAAAAATTCAACTTCATTATTTTTCTTTGTGTTTTTGCCTAATTTTTTATTAATTATAGTCCATAAATCTTTAGGATTATTACTATTCATTGTAAATAAATTTGTTCATATTTTAGTTAAACTTCTTTGTTTACTTTACCTAAAATTTTAACTTTTATAATCGTTTCTTATTTGATTATTTTCAGGATTATTTTTCCATACTTTATATAATTGTTCTTTTTTCTTACATGATGATATTATCGTTTTGGTTATCCAGCTCTTTCTAGGTTTGTTATTTTTAGTTTATTTATTTGATTTACTATTATTTGATGCTATTATACATTGACATAAATATTCTATTAATAAGTTAGTAACTCATTAAAAAAAAAAAAAAAGAAAAAAATAAGTTAGTAGCCATATCAGGATTTTCAATTTCCATTACATTATTTCAATTTATCTTTTCTATTAATATTGATTATTTACCCAACTATACTATTTGGCGTTTCATTCTTTTAAAGAAGATGCCTTCATTAATTCTTTTCATTTTTGTATGAATTTTTTTTTAAAAAACATCTGGTGTTCTTATATTTTGTGAGCCGGTTTCCGCTGGGTTTCCATATTATTTATTCTTTATTAAATTTTCAAGTGTATTTGTCGTTATTTCTGTTAAAATTATTTGTCTACATAATAATTATTCAATCCTCCTATTTGTACTTAATTAAGTTCCTTCTTTGATTTTTATATTGCCTATAAGAAAAATGTATTTATAATTTTGTCAAGACATGGCAGTATCTCATTCTATATAAACTTTAAAGCATATTCTAGCTGTTTGTTATAGCCTAAATTTAATACAATGACAGAAACAATAAAATATTTCAGTTGGTAGAGAGCAAGCCTCTGGAGTTAAAGATCGGAGGTTCTAATATCCGAACAAGAAATTTTTTTTTATTTTTTTTAAATATTTCATAAAATTTTCTACGTTTAGAAAAATATTATTAAACTATTCTAGGGCATTTATTCAACTTTTAGACAAAGCAGATTTTGCAGGTTGTTTTTCAATGTTGCTTAGACGTTGTTTCAACATTGGTTTTCATCCATCGCGGCAACTTACAAAACATTAGCGGATAACTCCCACGTTGTGGCAACGTTTCTACAACGTTGCAGTAACTTTCATAACAACGTTGAAATGTTGCTAAGATAACGTTGCTACAACGTTGTCATAACGTTGTGTGCTAGCAGGGTTATGAAAGGCTATAAAAGAAGGATCCTAGCAAATAAGGGATGGTATAGCGAGACGGTCGGTCCCCCCCCCCCTTCCTCTCCGGCTACTCGCGAGGTTGAGATATTATAGCGAGACTCATCTATTTTTAGACCCAGACTGGTATAGCGTTACCCCCACCACTCTCTCTCTCTCTCTCTGATTACTGGTTCTTCCTTTTATTATTGATTTTTCTGAAACCTTCCTCGAAGAACATGACTCCTCCGACATGCTGGACCTTCCTAAGTATACTCTACACAGATTGGATCGAGTTGGTAAGGACGGGAGCGGGGGGGGGGGGGGTGTTGCGGCTTACATCAGGAGTAATCTTGATGTTGGGCTTGTGACTCACTCTGACCCTGTTTTTTCCAACTCCAATCAATATATTTCACGTTAACTGGTAGAAAAATAATGTTTGACGGAATCTCTATAATTTTATATCCAAGTGGTACAGCAGGAAAAAATTATTCGTGAATAGTACGAACTTTTTGTTCGTTTACATACGCTCCGGAATTAATATTACACTCAACTCTTAAAGCGTTAACTTTTAAATTGCTACGGGTGAATTTGAACTGTGAGAAACGTTTAGCTGAAGAACACGTGAAGTAAAACCTAATAATCGACCAATAGAATTTTGATGATTGAAGTTTATTGGTTGAGAGCACTTAATCGTGCTACGTAACGTGTTAGGCTTTACGCTAATTGTGATGTTATTGTGAGAGTCTTTTACCAAGATACTTGTCAATGTCCTCAATTTCATAACTACCTACTGGTATAATTATAGTCTGATCACCTACGTGAAATTTGTTATTACTACTATCAATATTTGGAATTGAATTAAAGGATATAAAATTCTACTAAACCAAGAACGTAATGTTTGCTTGGGGAAAGTTCAATTGGCGAAAAGTATTGAGATTGGAGAATTGAAGAAGTACCGGATAGTGTTAGTGTAAATGAATCTTCCATGACTGTTCAAAATGAAATGAACCGATACTTATTCAATCCGTTCTTTATATACTTTTTAAGAATTGTAAGCACAAGTATCCGCAATTATAACTATCAAAGTCTTGATATCTCTCATGATTGTAATTAACTTCATCAACACCAAAAAATATCATTAAATCCAGGTGTGATTGAAGATCACCAAAGATATCAAAATATATTATCTTACTACCTCGTTTACGGTAAGCTACCCAGTGTGTACCAGGTCCATTGACATCATCAAGATTTACAATAGCTGATTCACGATATCGTGGACCATCAGCTGGCAATGCATTTCGAATAAAAACACCTCTAAAATCAGGAATTTCTAGAATTTTTGCATATTTCACAATAACAATGTTGGTAAGAGCTCTCTGAGGTAATTTTATACCAATCTTTTTTTTGTTTAAACCTTTACCTTGAATATATGGTTTGAGATAAATACCTAACCCTTTCTTGTGTGGCTTACTATTCCTGCTGCTCCACCTGCAAGAGCACCAGTAGCGCTCAAACCGGCAAATAATGGTATCAAAAAAGGTAATGCACCGCCAATTTCTTTTGGAATTGGCAAAATTCGAGGAACTTCGATTTTTTTCCTCTCCACGAACAATTTTTACTACATTTTGAGCCTTCTGCAAAGCAGATTTAATTACTTGTTTAGCACATTTATTTGAAGCTGATTTTTCAAAGTAAGCAGCTTTAACAACTTTATTAAGAGAAGTTTTCTGCAGTTTCTTTTTTAACCCCATACCAAATTTCGACTTTAATTTCATAGAGTTAGTTACAACATAAGCAGCTGTTTTCTCACTGATGTTTGCATCCTTAGATACAAATCGATTTCAAGCTTTATTTGCTAAAACTCTATCTGTAACGTTTCTCAATTCAAGATTTTCTCGATTTTTAGAGTATGCAATGTCATGCTCCTTGCAAGCAACGTCAAGAGGATTAATACCAAGATCTCCTCGAGCCAACCTTTTACTTAATTTCGTTCCTGGTCCGCAATATCGATATCCGGGCAAATGAAGTTCAAAAGGTAATTTATTGATCACTCTATAAAAGTCAGCTTCAGACTGATTTCTAAAACTATATAAACACTCTATTTATAGTCAAATAGTCAGTAATAATTGAGACGTTGCACTGCACTCATGGATTTCAAAGAGCAGCCTGTTAAACTACCAATAACTAATTTTGATGTTATCGTAGAGCAAGATAGAACAGCAAAACGACATGGAGATTTACTTCCAGATAGTATAAGAGCTATATTCTGCGGTCCTTCTAATTGCGGCAAAACCAATAGTCTTCTTGCTCTCATAACTCATCCAAATGGAGTAAGATTTGAAAATGTATACGTATATTCAAAATCTCTGAATCAAGCAAAGTACAAGATGCTAAAGGAATTACTAAACCCCATAGATGGTGTACAATATTTTCCTTTTAGTGAACATGATACAGTAGTTAATCCAGAAAATACAACTCCCAATTCCATTATAATTTTTGATGATATTGCATGTGAGAAACAAGATAATGTGAGATCATTTTTCTGCATGGGTAGGCAAAAAATAGTAGACTGCTTCTATCTTTGTCAGACATATACTCGAATTCCAAAACACCTTGTTCGAGATAACGTTAATTTATTAGCTTTATTCCGTCAAGAGGATTTAAATGTGAAACAAATTTACAACGATCATGTGACTTTAGACATGAGTTATGCTCAATTTAAAGAGTTATGTTCAAAATGTTGGAAAGATGATAAGTATGGATTTTTAGTCATAGACAAGGGTCCATCGATCTGCTGATTGCTATAAATATAGCTAGTACTTAAAGTATTTCTTATAGTCAATTATTGAACGTTAAAGTGTCAACATGAATGATTTCCAGCGAGAACAAAATGTTCTTAAGCAGCTTGTAAAGCTCAAGAAGCTATCAAACAAAAGTACAAACTGCTAAAGTATCGAAAAGAAAGTGCAGATCAAACATTAAATGAAATATTGAAACCTATAGTTGATCCTCTTCAGGAAATCCTCAGTGAAACTAGAAAAAGGAACAATCCTAAGAGCTTAAAACGTAAATATGATGAAGAAGAAGACATTTTTAAGCTTCCCAGTAGAACTGAAAATATATCTACTGATGATGATAAAAATGAGAGCATTATTACCTTACGACCAAATTACAGCGTAGCTGACGTAACTGAGGATGATGATACTCATGCTGACGATGAGTATGTTAAGATGCTCTATCGAAATGACGTAGATAATTTCGAAAAAATATATGGCGTACGTCTCGAAGACGATATATTTATGATTGGTAAATCATTGTTAATATTCCAACGTCAGAGTATTCACGTGGATTATGTAATATTTCCAAAAGCTAATGGATTGATCAACCTATTATTTACAAAAAATCCTAATCAAGATATTGTCAGCAGATCTGAATTATACAACTACCGCAAAATTTTGGAAATGTCAAGTGCATACAGAAAAAAATTTAACAAGGATGAACCTGTACGTACTCATAAAAGCAATAAATTTAATAATATTATTGCCCCCATGTTTAATCTGATTAATGAATCAACAATTGGTAAAGGTTTTACTAAAACTCAAGTTAAATCACTGCCTCAATACAAAATTGCTAGAAAAACTACATCATTTACGGAGTGCATCTACTGGGATGATCCTAATGAACTTGTCGACAGACTTCGCATTCTCTTAGCTGAACAGTCTGCCGGAAATAATAGACATACTAATGAGATTCATTCAATTATTGAAGAATTGCGAGAGACAGAATATATATATATGGGCTATTTCACGTCAAGTGGTACGATGAAAATTTTAAATCGCTCCAAAATTTGAAAACAGGCTAGAAATATCTTCCAGAAGATAGAAAAAAATTTTTAGGTGTTAAAAATAATTTGCCTAAGAGTTATTCCACCATGAAAAATGGAAATTTTTCAATTTTTTAGAAAAATTTCTATTTTCAAAGCCATTTATCTCAAAATCTATTGATTTTTTTGAAAAAAACATTACAAACAACTTTTGTTCAAAATAATCTTTAGAACTTATCTACCTGGGTTACAATTCTTAATTTTAAAATCTCGAAGAGATAGAACGGAAATATTGAATATCAAAAAAAGGCGACCACGCCACAATCGATTTTGATCTAACACCGCTCAAAAGATCACATTTTTTGAGAGCTTTCGAATGGCGGTGGTTAGATTATTGGCCAAGACCGCTGGTGTAGTTATACCCCATAAACCTCATAAAATCACTAATTTTCATGTATTTTAGGGCATAACTTACACCAGCGGTCTTGGCCGATAATCTAACCACCGCCATTCGAAAGCTCTCAAAAAATG
Source organism: Theocolax elegans (assembly GCA_026168455.1). Taxonomy (NCBI): domain Eukaryota; kingdom Metazoa; phylum Arthropoda; class Insecta; order Hymenoptera; family Cerocephalidae; genus Theocolax; species Theocolax elegans. The sequence continues at coordinate 44,949,653 of CM047428.1, read as the reverse complement.
TGATCTTTTGAGCGGTGTTAGATCAAAATCGATTATGGCGTGGTCGCCTTTTTTTGATATTCAATATTTCCGGGCGTTCTATCTCTTCGAGATTTTAAAATTAAGAATTGTAACCCAGGTAGATAAGTTCTAAAGATTATTTTGAACAAAAGTTGTTTGTAATGTTTTTTCAAAAAAATCAATAAATTTTGAGATAAATGGCTTTGAAAATAGAAATTTTTCTAAAAAATTGAAAAATTTCCATTTTTTATGGTGGAATAACTCTCAGGCATATTATTTTTAACACTTAAAAATTTTTTTCTATCTTCTGAAAGATATTTCCAGCCAGTTTTCAAATTTTGAGCGATTTAAAATTTTCATCGTACCACTTGACGTGAAATAGTCCATATATATATGTATATTGAGATCACTATGAAGTACACATCTTTTCTAAAATGAGCATCGACGTGTTCGGAGTAAACTTGGTAGGATCGAAGGTAGTCGAGGTCCACCTGGAATTGAATACAAAATTATTTGAAAATAAAAAATTATGTAATGTTGCGTCACCTACTGAAGCAAACGATGCAGTAAATTTATATACATTACACCAAATGGTTAACTTAGAGATTAGAAATATAAAAGAAGTTATAACTAAACTGAAAGATATAGTCGATAATTTGGATGCAATGATAGAGTCACATCGTGACAAAATTAATGTAATGGGAAAATATTTTAGAAATTAAATATATGCAATTAAAATACCCCTACATCTGGATAAATAATGGAACATAAAAAGCAAATAGTGGTTGAAGAACTTCACAAACCAGCAAAACGTAATTATCCTCGACGAAAATTTAAAATTTTTGATCAAAATGAAACCTGTCAAGCTGACCTCGTAGAGATGATACCTTACGCTAAAGAGAATAAGGGCTACAGATATTTACTTACAGTGATTGATATTTTCTCAAAATATGCTTGGGCTGTACCTGTAAAGAGGAAAACTGGAGATGATATGAGTGCAGCTATGAGTATATTGACAAAAAATGCTATCCCGAAGAACCTCCAGACTGACAACGGGAAAGAGATCTACAACACAAAATTTCATAATCTTATGCAGAAGTACAACATCAATCTGTACTCTACCTACAGCAATCTCAAAGCATCGATCTGTGAACGATTTAACCGCACTTTGCAAAATGCTATGTGGAAAAAATTTAGTCTACGTGGAAACTACACGTGGTTAGACATTTTATCTGAATTATTAACAGCTTATAACAATCATAAGCATAGAACTATTGGTATGAAGCATAAAGATGTTACAACAACTAACAGACTCCAAGCATGTAAAACATTCAGTAAAAAATACAAACCTAAAAAACTAAATTTTAACGTTAGTGATAAAGGTCGAGTGAGTCATGTGAAGAAAATGTTTGAGAAAGGATACATACCAAATTGGTCAAGTGAAATCTTCACAATCTCGAATGTAGCAGCTACGAGTCCAACAACGTATCATCTGCATGACTATCGGAACCAACCCATTGCTGGAGGATTCTATGAAGAAGAACTGCAAAAAGTTCATTATTCTGACGTTTATCTCGTGGAAAATGTTCTCAAGAAACGTGGCAATCAAGTATTTGTAAAGTGGCTAGGATATGACAAATCACACAATAGTTGGATTAATAAAACTAGTTTATAAAACAAAAATATTATGAAACTTGTATTTAAGTAAATTTTTTTTAAATTAATATTTAAACCATGAAACTATAATGTAATAGGTTAATTTAAAAAAAATAAATAAAATACTTCAATTGAGAATGAATTGGCTAGTTATTACTATTTTTTTTTTTTTTTTTTATTCTTGATTTTGTGCACTCTTTTTCCTGGCACTTCCTACCGTTTATCCCCCTGGGGACTTTAACGGTGTCCACCTACCACCTATGTGTGGGTGCTTTATCCCTCTCTTAAAAACCCCACCATCTCGCATTCGCCCGGGGTTATGCCCGTGGATGAGGGAAACCTGTGAAGCAGGGAAAACCTCACCCGAGATGGCCGGTGTATTCGAAACATTCTTTTTGGGTGTCAAAGTCACATTGCGTAGGCCTTGACACAGAAACCGAATGTTTCACACCTCCCGCTCACGTTGTGAAGTGTGGAAAAACACCTAACCGATCCCGAAAGCCGCACAAGAATGGTGTCACCCATCCAAGTACGAACCGCACTCAGTGCTGCTTAACTTTCGTGATCGGCCGAGGTGCGTCTCCGCCACTCCGCTACCGCGTCGGTTGGCTAGTTATTACTATTATAACGAAGTATCAATATGTACACAAATCATATCTTTTCTCTCTCTTATATATTTACAACATCATGTTTACTTGTTTGAAAATTCAAGGTTTTATCCACCTTTATAGGTTATAAAGACATGCATTTTATTTGCAGCATTTGTGATATTTTCAAAATACTTCCGATCCTTCAATAGTCTATTTGAAATCCTTTGAGGTAGAAATACATCTCAGTTTTCATCCAGTACAGCAACAACTTTTATACCATACTTGGTGTTCTTCTTTCTATAGAAAAAAATACAATAAATTTATTTGCACACTAATGTTAAAAAAGAAAAATGTTATTATTATCTTTTTATACTTACACTCCTGTAAAATGACAATGATCTCGAACTCGTTTATCCTGATCAGTAAAGGGTTTTTCACAAATGTAGCATAATATGGCTCTTCCGAAATCAGCTTCCTCCTGCAGAGTTAAATCTCTCATGCGCTTAGGATTTTTATACATACTTTCCAACTCCATAGCGAGATTTTGAAGATTTTGAACGAACCATTTTGCTGGAGTTTCATCTGTTGGTTCAATTTGGCGATAACTCTTGTAAAAAGATCTCTTGTCATCAAAGCTACATTTTATAAAGAAACCAACGCTATATGCTATGTGTTGTTGGTATGCGCGTTCCCATTCTCGAAAGGTCTTAACAAGCATTCAAAATCCCCATACACTACAAATGGTACTCGATTCATAAAATTAAAGTTTCTGAATTCGAGAAAATTTTTTTTTTATTTTCGAGAACCACAATTCTGTAATCGTTTATATTTTCACAATCAGCTGTATGTACTGATAACTTATCAGCAGACCAAAAATAATGTCTTCTCACTAGACGAGAAAGATCTTTAATCCAGACATAGATATCATCAACAGATTTGTCTTCTGCCTGTTCTTCTTGTTCTTGTTCTTGTTCTTGTTCTGCTTCTTCTTCTTCTTCTTCTTCTTCTTCTTCTTCTACATAGAAATTTTCGACGAGAAGCAGATTAATATGTTTATTTTTCTTTTCAGATGTCAAGTGGCGAGGTAAAACTTTACATACATTACCAGTCTTTTTGAAAAATAAACATTTTCATTCTGCTTTTCAAACTTGCTAATTTGTCTCGGATTAACAGGAAAATCTATACCTTTAAAGGTGAGTTCATCTTTGTATTGACTATATCTTGAGACATGATTATAATTATATTTTACTGGATGTAAAGCAGATAAAAGAGCCCACTTGAAACATTCATTGTCCTTGTTAGCTACATTTATGCAAGCTTTCTTTCTCGCGATAACTTCCGGCAAAGCAATAAAAGAGCTACCTCTCATTGGATTAAATTTGCAAATTTTTATGGTAAGATTTAAAATACTTCCTAAAATCCATCCAGAATCCTTTTCTTGAAATTCCTCCTTATCAACGCTGATAGGTTGTTGAACATGCAAGATAAACCATTCTTTCAAGTCTGTGGTTGAAAAAATAGGCATAGGCTATGTATTGAAGTATTTAATCTCAGTAGTCTCTTCATCATTCTTCATGATTACATACTCTGCCGACAATACTGTATCAATGTTCAAACTATGATGTTGTCCAAGAATTTAATTTTATTATTTATTAATATTATTTTATTTTATTTGTTTGAGGGTAAAGACCCATTACAAATGATCGGGATAACCCGACTCGGGCTTACAAGTATATTTAATAAACATTGTGACTTCCAAAGTAAAGTAATGAGCATTAAAGTATATATACATTTTAGTAATCTGTTTAACTTTAAATTAAAATGTGATTCATCAAATTACAAAAATAATTAAAAAGATATAATAAATAAAATAATACAAAAAGAAGGTTTTCTGGGTTTAAGTTTATTAACAGTCGACCAAAAAGCTAAAGGATTATTAATATTGGAAAGATTAGATTGCAGTCTGCAAGTAAAGTCCTTTCTTTTTGCTATACATAGTTTTTTATACTTTATCTTAGCCTCTATAAATTGCTTTTATAATTTTTCGTCATTGTGTTTACTCTGTTTGCGAAAAAGTCTCCTATGCTCACGATTGGTTGCTCGAGAGTTTTTATCATACCAAGATTTATTTTTCCCTAATTTCATAAAATTTGAAGAATTTAATTGAATTTTCATGCCAAGTTCTTTTGCGGTGTTTCTAATAGATGTAGTTATTTATTTATTAAGTGATTCAGTATCAAGCATTTCTATATCTGTATCTAAAAAATTTAAATTATTTAATTTATCTACGTATTCTTCTTTTTTGCTTTGGTCCCATATTAGTTTGCTGTGTATTTGAGTTTCACACTCTGTTTTAGTATGATTAATAGGATTCATTAAATTTGTAGTGACTAAGATAGGAAAATGATCTGAATGGCCCGAGTTCATAACCTTGAAATCAGTAAAAGTCAAGAGACCTTGATAATTTGTCCATATAAAATCTATTGTGCTACTACCATTAAAGCCTATACAAGTTAAACATCCGGATTGGTCTGAGATACTTCTTCCATTTAATACAAACAATCCCAAGTTTTCTAATTCGTTTGTTAGAATCCGACCTTGTTTGTTGATTATCACGTCCATATTAGATCGTTTTGAGTTGAAAAAGGGTCCGTTACAAGATTCGATTGGTATTTGATTAAGGTAACCTATTCTAGAGTTAAAATCACCACCTACTAATAGTACTCCCTCAAATTGTTCACTATATTCTCTTATAAAGCTAGTTAAGTCATTCAAGTCATCAACAAACGTTTCATATCTAAGATAAACATTTATAATCAAAAAGTTAATACAACTAATAGAACATTTTAAAGCCATAAAGGAGCTATTAGATTCACACAAGTGGGGGGAGTTTACCAAACTTGTATCAACTAAAATTCCCAAACCTCCGCTTGCTCTACCCAAAAGCTTATTTTTTTTAGCCGGACAGTCGAAAATTTTGAACTTTGAAAATGCAACAGGGAGAGACTTAATTCCCTCGCTCAGCCATGACTCTGAAAAACATAATATAACACAATTATTAAAATCATTATTAATTTCTTCAATTGGAAGATTATATAAATTTCTAAAACCATTAATGTTCCAAAAAATAAAAGTTATTAGACTAATAGCTACTTTAGTATTATTCTTAAAAGAAATACTATTAATAGAGTTAAAATCGTAGTTTGACCCAGACTTAGTAATAATTTTTGAATGATTATCTATATTATTATTTCCAGAATTGAGAGACTCGATGGAGTTGCATATATTATGTTGATACTCGTGACGGTGCGTAATGAAATGGCGATAATCTCAGCTGTATGTCTTGGAGGTTAGGGGACGCTTGGAATCCAGTAGATGGTGTATTGTTGACATAAGTACTCGGATCCATTTTCCATGATTTAAGGACTCCGTCGACAATTAATTTTTGATAGCCCACCTTAACGTCCTTTCCTTTGCTCCTTTCCTCTTCTGCCAATTTCATCAGTTCTCTTTGAAGTGTGCGTTCCTTTATAGTACGATCGTTAGAGATAGACACATTGGTACCCGCAAGACTTTTTTTATTCTTCATACCTCGTAGCTTGTCTTCAAAATATTTAAATTTAACAATAAATAGCTGTTTGTTATTTGAAGTCTTAATCCTAGTTGTTTCAGCAATTTCTACATTGATATTCAGTTTGTCTTTTAGTAAATTTAGAATTTCATTTTTATAATTATTGTCATTAAATTGAACACCTTTTATAATGATATTATTTTTTCTTTCTGATCTTGCTCTCATTTCTTCTCTTTGTTCCATGTTTTCAATTCTTTTTAATAATGGATCTTTTTCTATCTTCTACGTAGCTTCAATTCTTGAAATTTCGTCACATATTAGTTCCTTTACCGACACTTTAAAATCAATTAATTCTTTTCTTACATCAGATAAATCGTCGCAAAGTGAATTTATCTTGCTTAGGATTTCCTGCAGAATTTTTGAGTTATTCGAGACATCTGGTTTGTCCATCTTAAGCATATCTTTTATGGAACGTGTGTTGTGGTTATGTTGTCCTTGTTTATCATTAACACGCCATGGCACTGTGTTGTCTCCTGCTATGCCCTTTTTATCGGCCATGGCGTGTTTGTCTAGCACTCCGTCGAAAAGTGACCTGGCGCAGCAGAGGGGGTCACGTGGAGGGGAGGACCGGCGATTGTAACAACTGTCCGTTTTAACTAGCCTCCACATACTGTATGTTAGAATATCCTAAAGTGTACTTAATTAGGACTTTTCCGTGATAAACCTATTATGCAATTCCGCTCTTCATGGTTCCGAGAGCTTGTTCAATGATAAATTACAGACAAAACCACCTTCAAACCCGTTGGACAACCAAAACTTTAACAAGCACTAAATCGAGCGAATGCACACTCCAGCGCGCCAACCGGAAGTCCCAAGTATTTAATTCATGTTAGTAGTAAACAGAGGTAGCACCTCTTTTAGGAAACTTGCAAAGTCCTTGTGCTTATGATTAGTAATAACAACTGTTTTTATACGATTTGCAAAAGCACTATCGACATCATTCCAAGACACTCGCGGTGCATCGTTATCATCAATACTAACCTCTGCTTCCACATCACTAATTACAGATTTAATAGGAGCTAGTCCAGATCCTCCAACACTAACAAATTCATTGCTACTAGAATCTATTTGTTCCTCATTAACAATAGGAGCAATTTCAGTTCCAAACACTTGCACTGAGTCACGTAACAGTTGCACAACACTTTGAATAACACAGATTGCAGCTTCAAGTTTACGCTTGTCTCCTACTCGAATGTCTGGAGTATGTACATACAATTGTGCTGCTACCAATGCTGCGTTTCCAAGATCTAACGATCTTCTTTTATCCTCAGCTGTGGCTTCACCGTTGAAGAGAAGATCTGCCCCCCTAAGCAATAACGTCCTATCTGACAAAAATATAAAATCGAAAAAATCAAGTTTTCGTAAATAGTACGATGCACGATACGATGGTTTTTGATAGTTAGGAAAATCTTTCTTAGTGTTTTTTACTAACTTAAAAACATTGAGATCTATTTTACTTAGAGCAATAGCTACGCATCATACTTATCTTTCCAGACATCCAAAAAACTCAAAATTTTTAAAATTGTAGATAGGACGTTATTGCTTAGGAGGGCAGAGATGGTATGACTTCCACAGCATATTAGCTGTATCTTTAAAATATTGAGCTATATACATGACGATTATCCTAGGATTTTTCAGCTGCAGTAAGGAAAGTAATTGTGCTCCTCAAGAGAGCTCACAAGCAACTGTATGCCCTTTAACCAAATGCACCTCCTTTTCATACAATCTTCTCATGACAGCTCGAATTTGGATTCGTCAAAAAAATGTAGAGAGGGTATATGTTTTTTATTGGTCTAAAAATAAGGGTGGGGGAACATATGCATTACCTCCAGACTATAAATTGTGATACACACTAGTGACAGAGCTCAGACTTAGTCAGTATGGCTTACGTATTAGACGTTCAAGGCTTCAAGATCTCTTTGAACGAATTCGTGATCAAGGAGGTAGCTATTGTTCCTATAGAAGAAGATGCTATTTCATCAGTCTTCCTTTTCGAACCACCGTATCCCTGGAAACTACTCTTAGAGAAGAATAAAAGCGAAAATCGGTGGCTGGAACAAAACTATCATGGAATTCTATGACTTTAAAAATCAAAGTGGCTAAGAGAGTTTTTTTTTTATGTTATTTAACGTCGCTCTATTTATGCTGCCAGGGCTAATCAGCGACGGAGGTGAACGGTGTGTCTGTAAACAAAGCACATGTAGTTGAAACAGTGGTGCTTGTGTCCATCGGAAGATATCATCGGTTCCTGTAATTAGTCTAATAATTACAGTTTCCTGTCCTCCCGATGGAACCACCGCGATTCTCTTTACATCTTCGCGTCCCTAACGTTCCCTATAATTCAGATGCCCGTGCCTCTCACGCACTGCCAAGTGCACGAAACGCACGCGCACCTGAACTGGCGTCACATTATAGTGACACGCCGAGCCACTGAGTCGCGGTGTTCGAAAAATGCACATGAAAAAATTTTCAGAAGTACACGTCTGGGATCGAACCCACGACCCTCGGTGTGAGAGTCGGGAGCTCTACCCATGAGCCACCGCGGCTTTGCTAAGAGAGTTCTTACCCGATGAGTATGTATACTTTTTTATACAAATCATAGTTGAATATAAGTATATTCCTGTATATATATATATATATATATATATATATATATATATATATATATATATTTTCAGATTAGTAATTAACATTGAAGATTTAAGATGTCCAGCTCTCAAAAACTTACCCAAGGAATCACTCTAGTGTACCAATCACACGGAGCGCATGCTTCCAGTATGTGCAGTTCAAAATATAATTGCTATAAAAACTTGGTTAACTAAACAACAGTAATCAAATAACAAGTCATAAAATTTTGATTTAATATATATTTAAATAAAATTAAAACTATCATATAAAGAATAAAAGTTAATTATTTTCTTTTCCCATCATATCCTTAAAATTAAAGGATTATTTCAAGTGTAGGAAATATCAACTTTTTCAGAAACAAGTTTGAATTTTTACTTGGAAAAAATATATTCTTAAAGTCAAATTGATAATGTAATATTAAACTGTATATTATAAATTTGTTCTATTCGTCCACGCAGTTGGTTGAAAACGAGACGTTTTTATCGATTTTTAGTGAACTAACCATTTAATTTATTTAATTGGCGACGTTTCGATGGAAGTCCTCCATCCCCATCAGGCTATACCTTTATTGAAACAATCATTTGCTACACCAGTATTTTACAATTTTGCATATATATATATGGGTGGTTCTCTGTGACATCGAAGATGAAAAAAATAAATATTGCTATAACTGTGGGAATATATTTTAGAGGTATCCAGTAGCTCTCCTGAATTTTTTCAGATTTTTTCTGGGCCATTAATTTAAGTTACAGAGAGTCAAAGTTGACATTTTAGCACTTTTTTGCATTATATGCCCATTTTCATGAATTTTTAGCTCCCAGGGGATGCATTTTTCACTAAAAACATAAGTATGACTTTTTATAACTTTATAACTGAATATCACTTTATAACTGAATATACGTATTTAATACAAAAGATATATAAATAAATCGGATATATAATTATAATGAATAATATGATAACGTGACAGTGACAAGTTTATGAAATCTAAACAATGTATTGCTGAATAATAATAATAATAATGTTGATACTTTTATAGTAATCCTTCAGATTAGTAATATAATTCTTGTAAGGGATGTAAAACTAAAAATTCAGCATTATAAATGTTCAAAAATTAATTTTTTACATTTGTATAATAATATTTGTATTTTCAGCAGCTTACAGGGGATTAGATGGATACTGAAACAAGTGAAGATACTTTTCTACCACTCCAAGGTAAGTGCACAAATTTTTTTGTAATGATCATGCTAAAAGATTCATCGTTATAAGGCAACAAATATACATTTCTATTAATATTTCGGGCACTTTTCCCGGATATTTTGACCATAAGTGATCTTAATGATTTAGACCCACTCTGGAAATTTTTAGGCAGTTTCTGACTATAAAAAGACATCTTTTAGACAGTATTAGGTTACCAAAGTCCGGAGCAGAATTGCTGATTTTCACTATTTAAGGTTTAAATGGCTTACAAGAGTGTGACAGCATACATTTATGTCTTTAAAAGTATTTTTAATGAAAAGTTCGGAAAATTTTACAAAAAAAGTCACACTTATGTTTTTAGTGAAAAATGCATCCCCTGGGAGCTAAAAATTCATGAAAATGGGCATATAATGCAAAAAAGTGCTAAAATGTCAACTTTGACTCTCTGTAACTTAAAATAATGGCCCAGAAAAAATCTGAAAAAATTCAGGAGAACTACTGGATACCTCTAAAACATATTCCCACAGTTATAGCAATATTTATTTTTTTCATCTTCGATGTCACAGAGAACCACCCATATATATATATATATATATATATATATATATATATGAGGTATTCCACGTGAAGTGGTCCGATCAAAATTTTAAAATGCACCAAATTTTGGGTACACTTTGCAAATGTTTTTCAGAATACAGAAAAAAATTTTTAGGTACTGGAATCTATTTGCTCAAAAGTTATTCTAACCTCAAAAAGTGAATTTTTCCATATTTTTTTCAACACCAGCTGGGTTTACCGCTATATAACTCCAAATCTATCAACTTTTACTATAGAACATTGTATGTAACATTCGTTGCTAATTATATCTAGAATTTATTCTTCTGGGTTAGAATTTCTAATCTCAAGGTCAATGTTACATAAACTACATGTCAATATTAAACTTGAAAAAAGTGCAAGTGCGCCACCTTTGATTTTTTCATCCAAAAGTCTAAAAGAAAGCTTGGAGCAATACCTTTCAAATGGTCTGTAGCATTTTTATGGCCTCTAATTCTGTAAAAAGTTATGACAATTTAAAGAAAGACAAAAAATTCACAAAAATTAACATAGTCATTCCCATTTAAATTTTTAAAAAAATTTCGTGTTTCTTTAAATTGTCATAACTTTTTCAAGAATTGGAGGCCATAAAAATGCTACAGACCATTTGAAAAGTATTGCTCCAAGCTTTCTTTTAGACTTTTGGATGAAAAAATCAAAGGTGGCGCAATTGCACTTTTTTCAAGTTGAATATTGACATGTAGTTTATGTAACATTGACCTTGAGATTAGAAATTCTAACCCAGAAGAATAAATTCTAGATATAATTAGCAACGAATGTTACATATAATGTTCTATAGTAAAAGTTGATAGATTTTGAGTTATATAGCGGTAAACCCAGCTGGTGTTGAAAAAAATATGGAAAAATTCACTTTTTGAGGTTAGAATAACTTTTGAGCAAATAGATTCCAGTACCTAAAAATTTTTTTCTGTATTCTGAAAAACATTTGCAAAGTGTACCCAAAATTTGGTGCATTTTAAAATTTTGATCGGACCACTTCACGTGGAATACCCCATATATATATATATGTAAGGAATATCCTTAGTCTATTTGAATTGCGCGCGTGTAGGTCGGTAAATCAAATCTTTTAATATACCGACAGGTAAAATTTGCAGATAAGAATTGGCACGTGTCAATTAGTGCGGTTAATAAAGATATACCGAAAACAATGAATAAAACTTTATAAAAGTAATCTAAAGACAACCTTGTGAATAATAACATTGAATGTTGTTTCTTTGTTATTTACAGGTAAATAAACATTATTTATTAAGTATGTAATTATATTTTGTATAAAATAATAAAATTCTTTGTTATTTACAGAGAAACAATTCATGTATTATTATAACCTATGAACATTATAAAACAACATTCTCGTTGAAAATCACAATGGACAAGTTGCAATTTAAGTTTACGTTGCTAGAAGCCTCGGATGGAAAATCCAACATATTATGTGTAACCAGACTCACCACGCCAGACGGTCGTGTGTATAAAATTCCACACGATTACATGAATGCAATCTACCACGAGGAGCTCGCTAAAACGCCTACGTTTAATAAGGTAAAGAAAGCATTAAAACAAAGACACCAAATGAGACAAGTATGGATTACTTTAACTAAAGAATTAAAAAATACTTATTTTGATAAAGAAGGAAATGTACAATTTAACGATGAATATTTAGAAGAATTGATTGAAAACAAAAATACTAGTGACGTGACAGCGAATGCAGCAGAAATACCATTAGTACAACTATTACAGAAATTACTTGAAAAAAGCGAAGAAAAATCGGAAAAAATAAACATTGGAAAATTAGCTAAAGAATTTACAATTGAAAAATTTGATGGTAAAAATTCGAATGCGAATCAATGGATGATTGAATTTGAAAAAGAATGTGAACGGTTTGATTTAAACATTGATAACAAAAAAATTGAAATTTTAAAATCTTTTATGGAAAAGGGGGCCGCAGATTGGTATAATTGTACACTTCTCAAGCTTACAATTGAAGCAAATTGGGAAGAGTGGAAACAAAATTTTTGTAATACATTTGCCAGTAAAGGATGGTCTCAAATAAAATATGCATTAGCATTTAAATATCAGACAGGTTCATTGTTAGAATACTCTATAAAAAAAGAAAAAATTTTATTGCTAGTAAGAAAAACTATTGACAATGAAACGTTGATAGATCTGATTGCTATAGGTCTGCCAAATTATATAATTGATAAAATTGATAGAGAAAAATTAACAAAAACTGAAGACCTACATAATGAAATAAGTAAATTAGAACATTTAATGTACAAAAAAAATTTAGATATGAAAAAGAATAAACCAAACACAAAAGAGAAAAGTGAAAAAACACCTTGCAAAATATGTAAAGAAAAAGAAAAAGGAACACGTTTTCATTCTGAAACTGAATGCTGGTTTAAAGATCAAGAAAATAGAATTAATAAAGTCAAACAAGTAAATAATTTAACTTTAGACGTAGAACTAAGTGATGAAAATCCAAAAAACTAATAATACCACCATTGATTGAAATCCCAATAAAATTAAATGATATTTTAAAAATATCTGCTATCTATGATCCAGGATCAAATGTTACATTAATAAATTCAAAATTACTAAATTTAAAATCTACAAATAATGATATAAAAAAAGAAAAAACAAATTTGAGAACAATTAATGGTGTGTATAAAACAGATGGATTAATAAAAATAAAAATAAAGATTCTAAATATAGAGGATCACATGAATGTGTTCATAATAAACAATAAAAATTTCAAACATGACTTTCTAATAGGATTAGATTGTATAAAGAAATTCAGACTGATACAAAATGAAAAATTAGAGATAGAACAAAAACATTCCGAATCTAATGATATAATAAATGAGTATCAAATCAATTTTAATGAACACATTGAAATAAGCACCTTCAACGTTTCAACAAACCACTTAAAACGTGATGAAGAAAAAGTAATAAAGAACCTAATAGACAAATATAAAAATATATTTGCAAAAGATAAATATGATATAGGTACTGTAAAAGATTACGAAGCTAGAATAGATTTGACAATAGATAAATACTGTAGTAAAAGACCATATAAATGTACAATCGAAGATAAAAAAAGAAATAGAAGAACAAATTTCACAATTACTTAAAAGAAACCTAATAGAAGAATCATACAGCCCATTTGCTGCTCCAGTAACGTTAGCTTATAAAAGAGATGAAAATAAAAAATCTAGATTATGCATAGATTTTAGAGATTTAAATAAAATCATAATTCCTCAATCACAACCGTTTCCACTGATTGAAGACCTAGTAATAAAGACAAGAAATTGCAGTTTTTTTTCAAAACTAGATATAAATTCAGCATTTTGGTCTATCCCTTTACGAATTGAAGACAGAAGAAAAACAGGCTTTGTGACCCAAGAAGGTCATTTTCAATGGACCTGTTTACCATTTGGTTTAAAAACATCACCAGCTATCTTCCAAAGAATTTTAAGCAATATAATAAGAAAAAATAATTTATCAAATTTTACAGTCAATTACATAGATGATATATTAATATTTTCAAAATCTTTCAAAGAACATGTAGACCATCTATCAAAACTATTAGATGCAATTATGAAGGAAGGATTCCGATTGAAACTGTCAAAGTGCACATTTGCACTGGACTCTGTGCAATACTTAGGACATATAATTAAACATAACTCAATTTCTCCGATAAAAGATAATTTAATTTCCATAAGAAACTTTCCGGTCCCAGAAAATAAGAAAAATGTTCGACAATTTCTAGGAAAAATCAACTTTTATAACGAATATGTACCAAAAACGTCTCTAATTTTAGAACCGCTGCATAACCTATTAAGAAAAAATCAAAAATTTGTTTGGTCAAAAGAATGTCAAGAAGCCTTCGAATACATGAAAAATTTCCTTTGCACTCAACCAGTATTAACTATATTTGATCCAGACTTACCAATACACATATACACAGATGCAAGTTTAAAAGGTATAGGTGCAATATTAAAACAACCACAATTAAACGAGAATCCAATAACTGAAAAACCAGTAGCATACTTTTCAAAAAAACTGAATGAATCACAAAAAAGAAAAAAAGCAATTTACTTAGAATGTATAGCAATAAAAGAAACAGTAAAGTATTGGCAACACTGGCTTATAGGCAAACATTTTAAAGTATTTTCAGATCATAAACCATTAGAAAAAATGAATATAAAAGCGAGAACAGATGAAGAGCTAGGCGATCTTACCTATTATTTATCACAGTTTGATTTCGAAATAATATACCGTCCAGGTAAAGATAATTTAGAAGCAGACTGCTTAAGCAGAAATCCAGTATTAGAGTCTGAAGAAGACGAAGAGGATAAATTGAAGATTGTAAACTTAATTAGTTTAGAAGATATTTTAGAGAATCAAAAAAAAAATAAAGAGATAGAATCCAACAAAGACAAACTAAAGTATAAAAATAATTTGTATTATAAAAAATCAAGAAACAAAGATAAAATTTTCTTATCAGAAGAATTTAGTAAACAATTAATAAAAGACACGCATAAGAAATTTTGTCATATTGGAATAAACCAAATGAAAAATAAGATACTGCCGTATTATACAGCAACAAATATATCTGAAAATATAAAGAAAGCCTGTAGATGTTGCGAAGTATGTATACAAAATAAGTCAAGAAGGCAAGACAAAATTGGGTTAATGTCACACCTTGGCCCTGCAAAAAAACCTTTTGAAATAGTCTCTATCGATACAATAGGTGGATTCGGTGGCTTAAGATCTACAAAAAAATATTTACATCTCTTAGTAGATCACTTTACAAGATATGCTTGCATATTGACATCAAAAACACAAAATGCAAATGATTTCATTAAATTAACAGAAAATGTACTACGAGACCATAATATTCAAATACTTCTAACAGATCAATATCCAGGTATAAATTCTAAAGAATTCAAAAATTTCTTAGAAGAAAAAGGGGTTACAATGATCTTTACAGGAATTAATGCACCATTTTCGAACGGTCTAAACGAAAGACTTAACCAAACTTTAGTAAATAAAATAAGATGTGCGATAAACGAAGAAAAAAAGAAGTGTGGATGGACAACTATAGCAAGAAATTGCATAAACCAATACAATGAGACCGAGCACACGGTAACAAAATTTAGTCCGAAATATTTATTAAATGGTGAAGATACATCAGCACTACCAAATGAACTAAAAAAGAATAGAGATTATAATCAACTGGAAAACGATAGAGAAACTGCATTTAAAAACAGTATAAAATACCATGAATATAATAAGAAATTATATGACAAAAATAGAAAAGAACACGAATTTATGTTAGGAGATTTAGTATACATTGAAAATGGTAACCGAATGAACCGAAAGAAATTGGATATGCTAAGAATCGGGCCATACAAGATTTTAAAGAAGATATCAAACTCAATGTATGAAGTTAATACAGGACACAAAAAGTTAGAATCAAATTTATTCCATATTTCAAAATTAACTCCATCTCCTTAACTCAAAGGTGGTAACTACTAAGTGGTATATAATAGTCTATATTATTTTGTAATTATTATTAGTTATACCAAATTTTTGTACCAAAAATGTCTCCAGGAGGGGAGATGTAAGGAATATCCTTAGTCTATTTGAATTGCGCGCGTGTAGGTCGGTAAATCAAATCTTTTAATATACCGACAGGTAAAATTTGCAGATAAGAATTGGCACGTGTCAATTAGTGCGGTTAATAAAGATATACCGAAAACAATGAATAAAACTTTATAAAAGTAATCTAAAGACAACCTTGTGAATAATAACATTGAATGTTGTTTCTTTGTTATTTACAGGTAAATAAACATTATTTATTAAGTATGTAATTATATTTTGTATAAAATAATAAAATTCTTTGTTATTTACAGAGAAACAATTCATGTATTATTATAACCTATGAACATTATATATATATATATATATATATATATCTAAATATAATTACTCAATATTAGGTAAAATTAATGCACATATGTGGCATTTGACATAATTTCCATGCTACCTCTAATGTGTCGCTCTAAAATCAAAAGCACAAGCAAGTAGCAAAACGTCAGTGTAAATTTTGCACAAATATTCAGGTTATGTAACTTATTTTTACATTTTTTCTCTAAATCGTACTTATATAACATCATAGAATTTATTAAATAAATAAATAAATAGAACAACAAAAATTTTAACTTTCGCTACAAGTTATTTCAATATAAAATTTATCGGGTTTGCGAACCAATATGCTTTATTAAGCAAGGTTTTTACTCTTCGTCCACTATGGTTGGAGGAAGTCCCAGAGTAAACATTTAAAATTTAATAAATTGGCGTTTCGACCACAGCACTCTAGCTTTGGTCTCCTCAGTAAGGAGCTAGAGGCGGTCCTTAGACGCCCGTAGCTGATGGAATGCGACGACAAGCGAAAGAAGTGCGGCTATATATATGCCTTGTTATCGACTGTTTCGCTAACGGGTAGAGAGAACTGTCGTATCCTCCTGGTGGTAAGAACTCCCACCAACAACGAGCGCGACGAGTTTTCACCCGAAGTCGCGAGTTTTAAGATAAAAAAAAATTTTACGTTCGCTACAGGTTAATCAATATAAAATTTATCGGGCTTTGCGAACCAATATGCTTTATTAACCCTTAGCTGGACACATGCCCTGTGATAACATAGCTGGCCTTTGGGGTCACCGTGACCCCAACACAAAATCTTCTACTGTAACTAAACTACTGAATATTTTGACTTGAAATTTGGTTTGGTTATTACTTATTATGTAACCTTCTCGGCTCTAATGCAAAGTAATACACCCCCCCTTACGACAGATGGAGCTATAAGTTTAATTTTTAAATTTTGGAGCTATAGAAAAACTGATTGAAAAATGCTGGGGTCACTGTGACCCCATGAGTCCAGCTAAGGGTTAAGCAAGGTTTTTACGCTTCGCCCACCATGGTTGGTGAAAGTCCCAGAGTAAACCTTTAAAATTTAAAAAATTGGCGTTTCGACCAGAGCACACTAGCTTTGGTCTCCTCAGTAAGGAGCTAGAGGCCTTCCTTAGACGCCCGTCGCTGATGGAATGCGACGATAAATGAAAGAAGTGCGGCTATATATATGCCTTGTTATCGACTGTTTCTCTAACGGGTAGAGAGAACAGTCGTATTCTCCTGGTGGTAAGAACTCCCACCAACCAAGAGCGCGACGTGTTTTCACCCGAAGTCGCGAGTTTTAAGAACTACAAAAATTTTAACGTTCGGTACAGGTTATTTTAATATAAAATTTATCGAGCTTTGCGAACCAATATGCTTTATTAAGCAAGGTTTTTACTCTTCGTCCACCATGGATGATGAAAGTCCCAGAGTAAACCTTTAAAATTTAAAAAATTGGCGTTTCCACCAGAGCACTCTAGCTTTGGTCTCCTCAGTAAGGAGCTAGAGGCTTTCCTTAGACGCCCGTCGCTAATGGAAAGCGACGACATATAAAAGAAGTGCGGCTATATATATGCCTTGTTATCGACTGTTTCTCTAACGGGTAGAGAGAACAGTCGCATCCTCCTGGTGGTAAGAACTCCCACCAACAAAGAGCGCGACGTGTTTTCACCCGAAGTCGCGAGTTTTAAGATAAAAAAAAATTTTACGTTCGCTACAGGTAAATCAATATAAAATTTATCGGGCTTTGCGAACCAATATGCTTTATTAAGCAAGGTTTTTACGCTTCGCCCACCATGGTTGGTGAAAGTCCCAGAGTAAACCTTTAAAATTTAAAAAATTGGCGTTTCGACCAGAGCACACTAGCTTTGGTCTCCTCAGTAAGGAGCTAGAGGCCTTCCTTAGACGCCCGTCGCTGATGGAATGCGACGACAAATGAAAGAAGTGCGGCTATATATATGCCTTGTTATCGACTGTTTCTCTAACGGGTAGAGAGAACAGTCGTATCCTCCTGGTGGTAAGAACGCCCACCAACCAAGAGCGCGACGTGTTTTCACCCGAAGTCGCGAGTTTTAAGAACTACAAAAATTTTAACGTTCGGTACAGGTTATTTTAATATAAAATTTATCGGGCTTTGCGAACCAATATGCTTTATTAAGCAATATTTTTACTCCTTGTCCACTATGGTTGGTGAAAGTCCCAGAGTAAACCTTTAAAATTTAAAAAATTGGCGTTTCGACCAGAGCACACTAGCTTTGGTCTCCACAGTAAGGAGCTAGAGACCTTCCTTAGACGCCCGTCGCTGATGGAATGCGACGACAAATGAAAGAAGTGCGGCTATATATATGCCTTGTTATCGACTGTTTCTTCTAACGGGTAGAGAGAACAGTCGTATCCTCCCTGGTGTAAGAACTCCCACCAACCAAGAGCGCGACGTGTTTTCAACCGAAGTCGCGAGTTTTAAGAACTACAAAAATTTTAAACGTTCGGTACAGGTTATTTAATTATAATATAGTGAAAGTCCCAGAGTAAACCTTTAAAATTTAAAAAATTGGCGTTTCGACCAGAGCACACTAGCTTTGGTCTCCACAGTAAGGAGCTAGAGACCTTCCTTAGACGCCCGTCGCTGATGGAATGCGACGACAAATGAAAGAAGTGCGGCTATATATATGCCTTGTTATCGACTGTTTCTCTAACGGGTAGAGAGAACAGTCGTATCCTCCTGGTGGTAAGAACTCCCACCAACCAAGAGCGCGACGTGTTTTCACCCGAAGTCGCGAGTTTTAAGAACTACAAAAATTTTAACGTTCGGTACAGGTTATTTTAATATAAAATTTATCGAGCTTTGCGAACCAATATGCTTTATTAAGCAAGGTTTTTACTCTTCGTTCACCATGGATGATGAAAGTCCCAGAGTAAACCTTTAAAATTTAAAAAATTGGCGTTTCCACCAGAGCACTCTAGCTTTGGTCTCCTCAGTAAGGAGCTAGAGGCTTTCCTTAGACGCCCGTCGCTGATGGAAAGCGACGACAAATAAAAGAAGTGCGGCTATATATATGCCTTGTTATCGACTGTTTCTCTAACGGGTAGAGAGAACAGTCGTACCCTCCTGGTGCTAAGAACAACCACCAACCAAGAGCGCGACGTGTTTTTTACCCGAAGTCGCGCGTTCTACGAACAATAAAAATTTTACGTTCGCTACAGATTAATCAATATAAAATATATCGGGCTTTGCGAACCAATATGCATTATTAAGCAAGGTTTTTACGCTTCGCCCACCATGGTTGGTGAAAGTCCCAGATTAAAGCTTTATAATTTAAAAAATTGGCGTTTCGACCACAGCACTCTAACTTTGGTCTCCTCAGTAAGGAGCTAGAGGCCTTCCTTAGAGGCCCGTCGCTGATGGAATGCGACGACAAATGAAAGAAGTGCGGCTATATATATGCCTTGTTATCGACTGTTTCTCTAACGGGTAGAGAGAACAGTCGTATCCTCCTGGTGGTAAGAACTCCCACCAACCAAGAGCGCGACGTGTTTTCACCCGAAGTCGCGAGTTTTAAGAACTACAAAAATTTTAACGTTCGGTACAGGTTATTTTAATATAAAATTTATCGAGATTTGCGAACCAATATGCTTTATTAAGCAAGGTTTTTACTCTTCGTTCACCATGGATGATGAAAGTCCCAGAGTAAACCTTTAAAATTTAAAAAATTGGCGTTTCCACCAGAGCACTCTAGCTTTGGTCTCCTCAGTAAGGAGCTAGAGGCTTTCCTTAGACGCCCGTCGCTGATGGAAAGCGACGACAAATAAAAGAAGTGCGGCTATATATATGCCTTGTTATCGACTGTTTCTCTAACGGGTAGAGAGAACAGTCGTACCCTCCTGGTGCTAAGAACAACCACCAACCAAGAGCGCGACGTGTTTTTTACCCGAAGTCGCGCGTTCTACGAACAACAAAAATTTTACGTTCGCTACAGGTTAATCAATATAAAATATATCGGGCTTTGCGAACCAATATGCATTATTAAGCAAGGTTTTTACGCTTCGCCCACCATGGTTGGTGAAAGTCCCAGATTAAAGCTTTATAATTTAAAAAATTGGCGTTTCGACCACAGCACTCTAACTTTGGTCTCCTCAGTAAGGAGCTAGAGGCCTTCCTTAGAGGCCCGTCGCTGATGGAATGCGACGACAAATGAAAGAAGTGCGGCTGTATATATATATATATGCCTTGTTATCGACTGTTTCTCTAACGGGTAGAGAGAACATGTATTCTATGACTGTTCTACAGTCTTTCCGTAGGCAACATTGCACCGTCTAGCTAACAGTATTTGATCGCCCTGGTTTCTCCGTCTTTCGACTTTTGTAACACCTCAGGATTTGATAGTTTTGTTCTAAATGATCCCAAGCGCCTCGGATCCGATTCGGCATTCCAATGACTTTATAAGTCAGGAAAGCCGTCAAGAGTCACCTGTGGGATCGGTTTACCACGATCGGAGGCCACTTGAACAGTGTACGGATACTTCTTACGGGGCCCACCGCATTACAACGGCTAGCCTAGAGTCGTAATTCTCGATCAGAATGCGGCGGTGTTTAGCTCACCGCCGTCGTCCGCTTTCGAACTTAAGCGGCATCCGGGTTAATCTCGCTTCACCCGTCAAGCCTGCTTGCAACCACACACCTCGCAGAGTCCAACCCAATACTGGGGACACGCTGGCGTTTCACTTTCGATTCAGAGGTACGCTAACGTGGGGCTCGGATTTCAGTCCCTGCATGCCAGAGTAAAGTCATCCTGGTCCAACTGTCGACATGCCGAAGCACATCTTCCTATTACTCCCCGGATCCCCGGAGAGGTTTTGCGGTAGGTGGCCTAGCGTTCAAACGTTCGTGAAGGGTAAAGCATTCGTCATTCCCTTCACAGACTCTCTAAGGGATACCATTCAAAAAATCCCCTGAAAGAGAAAAAAGCGTACAAGCCTTTTGGCTTGTACGCTATAGCTTGTGAAAAATAAAGCATTCGACAATCCTTCCACAAGCCTTCCAAGGGATACCATTCGAAAAATCCCTTGAAAGAGAAAAGGTTTGTACGCTATGGTGTTTAACAGCTCACCCTATGCAAAGTCTTCAGTTCGGAAGTATACCACAACTCGACTTACTAACTTTATACATAAGAATCTCTTTTGATGAAAGGGACACCCTACTGTGAGACATCCCAGCAACACTCGTCTGGATGAGAAACTACTTCGGTCCGGATGTGCCCCAAGGCAGGCCTTGAAAGGCCCACCTCAGTATTTTGACGCTGCATGTAGTACACCACGAAGGATGTCTACTTTGATTTAACGGCCGTCCCTTCGTCCCTAGGTAGAGTCTCCCTTGACGAAGTCGCCCAGATGGATAGAATAATCGTTAACAGCGTATCTTCGACAAACTAAGCGTGTAAGTGAACCAAATACAGCAAGTTAAAGAGTGAATCGCCGACACAGGCTCGACGAAACAGCTCGATTTCGAAGCGCACTAGTGGCAATCCCCTTCCTCCACTATCGTAGGAGGTCCAGATCGGACTCTCGGAATTGGGGGCCGAGTCACTCACCCTCTCCCAAGTCAGGAAATCTGAGAACAGGATTCCGCCAAGTGGGTAGAGAGAACAGTCGTATCCTCCTGGTGGTAAGAATTCCCAGGTTATTTCAATATAACCTATGCTTTTAGCGTAAAAGATGACACAAAAAATCTTAGCCAATTTTACATTGCTAATCAACTCCAATTGTGGTCCAAATTGTAATGATATTCTTTCTTTCTTGACAGTAATTAAAAAATAATGCTGATTATCTACGGATGGTAGATCAATTAGTTCAAATTTAATTATAAGTATTATAATCAGCGCTGTAATCGATTACTGATTAATCCGCGCATAAATTTGAAATCGGTAAAAAATCATAATTTAATTTTTAAGTTGTGATTGGTGAATATAATTGAACAAAGTGCAATAAATATAGACTGAATTA
Organism: Theocolax elegans; assembly: GCA_026168455.1. Taxonomy (NCBI): domain Eukaryota; kingdom Metazoa; phylum Arthropoda; class Insecta; order Hymenoptera; family Cerocephalidae; genus Theocolax; species Theocolax elegans. Next base: position 44,927,379 of record CM047428.1, on the reverse strand, counting down.
TTAATAATTTTTAAAGAAAAAATTTTTTTAGTTTTTTAACAGTAATTGACTATAATGAATGAATCAATGTTAATATAACTTAAAATTATAACAATATTAAAGTACAAATAATAATATTTATATGGTTGCGGGTTCATTAATTATATTTTTAGTTTTATTTATAAAAAGTTTTTTTTTTTTTTTTTTTTTTTTAATATTATTGACATAAGTTTGATGTTAATTAAGGACATTGCATTTCGTATACGATTTATTAATATTCAAATTTTTGCTACACGGCTAAGTCATCAATGCGGTCAAATTGACAGGTACTACAAGTGTATAATGACGGGTCGCAAAAATTTGAATTATAGCTTTACCAACTATCTGTGATATGACTAGCAAATTTTGTTTCGGATAAATTTTATTGATATTGACTGCTTTCTGCTTGATTGGTGTTGTGTGTTTAATTAAATTATTTATTTATTAAATAAATTCTATGATGTTACATAAGTACGATTCAGAGAAGAAAGGTAAAAATAACTTACATAACCTCAATCTTTGTGCAAAATTTACACTGACGTTTTGCTACTTGCTTGTGCTTTTGATTTTAGAGCGACACATTAAAGATAGCATGGGAATTATGTAAAATGCAACATATGTGCATTAATTTTACCAAATAGTGAGTAATTATATTTTTTATATATATGCAAAATTGTAAAATGCTGGTGTAACAAATGATTGTTTCAATGAAGGTATAGCCTGATGAGGATGGAGGACTTCCATCGAAACGTCGCCAATTAAATAAATTAAATGGTTAGTTCACTAAAAATCGATAAAAACGTCTCTTTTTGATTAAACTGTATATTTCAATGTATATAACAATTAATAGTTTAAAATATACTATTTTATAATTTCAAGATGTAAACTTTAATAACTGATATTTAAGGACATTCGGTTGTATATGATTATTTTGTATTTTATAATTATAATATATATTAATATTATATTTTACTTACTAATAAAGTTACTTATATGGGACTATTGGGTGTTTGAATATATATTTATACGTTATTTCTTAAACAAATCGTTGCTCTATACGTTTACAATTTTGATAACTGGTCCTAATAAGAACCGATCATCTCCTTCCGACTCCTGCTCCTCCGCTTTTATATAGAACTACTCTGGAAAAATCGGCATTTACACGCTTGACGGGAGTAATCGCGCATCATTAGCCTGCAAGTCAGTGGTGGAGGCAGTAATGATGGTGGGGAGCCTGCAAGTTGGTGGTGGTGGTGGTGGTGATGGTGGCGCTTCTCCCACCGAGAGCATAAGAGGAGCCTGCTCTCGTGGACGCGGACCATTTCCCGCTATATTTTCGTCGCGTGCGCAATAAGCCACTTAGTCGGTTTCGCGCGCGCTCGCAGCAAACACATCGGCTTAAATTTAGAAAGCTACGTATTCAATGAAGGGCGCAATTTCCAATTGAAAAAATAATATACACAGCAGACTTAGGAGACATTAAATTTTGATGATGAGTGAATTATCATATCAAATTACGATTTGCTGCAATGTCGCTGCAATACATTTGTGTAGATCTGCAGCAGACTATTCGGCTACCTCTCTGAAAAGTCGTCTCCCAAAAAGTATACATAAGTCGTACATAATATTTCATATTTTCTTTACCATCGCGAATGGAAGGTTATGCGCATAAATAATGTAATCAAAAGATACACACACACGCAGGTACGCACGCACACCCACACTAACACACACACTCGTGCCGGGTTTGCTGGTCCCGCATCGTGGTGCCTCCCCAGGTGGTGGATAGGGGAATACTTTCCAGATATGGATGGTACCGAAAGAATCAAATATTCGGGGTGAACCAAAACCAGATAGGGGAAGGCACCCCGAAATTAAAGCAATTATGGATAGTGAGATTAAAACAACACTACCCCAAGCAGGCACGGCAGTCCAGTCAAATCCCGTCACTGATTCCAATCGGGTGAAAGCCCCGGTGGTCAGTGCTGGTCCCACGGATTTTACGGGGGACCAAACTCATATCGTCAAAATAGTAAGTGCTGCGGAGGTTGGTCACTCGGTCTCCGTAGCATCAAATGCTATGTGTGATCTGCCCTCGACTGGGATGTCGAATGACGCTGACAGAGCTTTCCTCCGTCTGCGTGAGAAAATAGACACCCTGGTGGAGTTTGTTCTTAATGATAACAACAACCACGAAGAGCTGAAGAGTATGGCGAGACCAACAAGTAGGGTTCTTAATGAAAACGCGCGGATAAATCAAGGGGCGCGTGTCGCGCACCCGAGGCAAGTATGGGTACGCGGCACTAGCCCTATATACAGCTAAAACAAACCTTTAATTTTTACTTTCTTAATTTTTTAATGTACATCTTTTTTTATACGTTTCAACATTAACCCCCAATAATTCTTAGTCACATTTTATAGTTTCGACAAAATTTTGGATTCATTCATTACCGCATTTTTACAATAAAACGATATCAAGATTTCGGATGTCGAATTCTTTACTTTCGGAATGAGAGAAAAATTTTTCTTTTTCTTCGTGTTCTCCAACATTATATATATAGATATACTCGTAATAAATAATAGACGATGAGAGACTAGAGACTATATAGAGATGTTGAAGCAGCGCCGCCTACCGGTCGAAATTCTTTACTTTCGGAATAAGAGGAAAATTTTTATGTTTCTTCGTGTTCTCCAACACTATATATATATATTTTATATAGACAGCTAATTTAACCCTTAAATTTAACTGTTATTTTAAATTTTCAAATCTAAAATTAATCGGGGGGCCTTTGGATATATATATATATATATATATATATATATATATATATATATATAAAATATTATGACATCATTCCCGTATCTTCATCAAAAATGTCACCTAACCTAACACATAGGTGCAGGGGATCAGATTTACTTACACGGGAGAGAAATAGAGATAGAGTGAAGTGAGAGATAATCAAGTCAAACGTCAACCTGCGTGTACATTACAGCGTGCAAAAAGTGTTACAGATAAAACAAGTATTTCTGTGTAAAGAAAAATAGCATCTCACTAAGAAGATGAGTAAATAAACGATAAGAAGGAAAAGGTCCGAAGAGAGATAGAATATTTAATGAAATGGAACTTAATTACAATGAACAAATGGAACAAATAAAAACTAGCGAACAAAACTCAGATGTTAAGAAACGTAATAATGGAATTCATTGCATTAAGTTTAATAGGGATGAATGTATTTTTCAGTTTGCAATATATGATGATGACGAACATAGAAAAACATATACTGTTCAAATTTTTAATGAAAATAATAAGGGAACATTTGGAGTTTTGGATATTTCATTGGCCATAGATTTGCATCAAGTAGTTAAAGAAACACCTTTTTGGATAATATTGTAAATACTCCAATATTTGTAAGAAATCTTAAGTTACACTTAGACACGTATCCCAAACGAAAAAAACAATATTATGATTTGAAATCTTATTTGGAAGATGTTTGTAATTGTTCTGTGGATGTGCATTATTCTTATACTTTTGTTTTATAACGTTTCTGAAATACAAAGATTTTGAAACTAATATCTACTTTAACATAATTGTTTATGTATTTTATGACTTAACAAAAGAAAATCCTATTAAAGTAAAATTTGACTTAAATAGCTTTGATGATATTCACAATACTAATATGAAGCAGCATTTAGAATCTTTTTCGAATGTTTTAAAACTTTAACATTAAAAGAAGCATTTATTCAAATAATTGAACAAGATAATGCACCTATGGAATGGAAGTTGGAAAAATATGATACAATATTAAATTTAAGTGTAAGTATTTTTAAACTAAAGACTTTAAAACTGAAAAAACATTATTCATTTACTTCTCTTTTAGGATTTATCAGATTTTGAAAGCTCAGATGATGATATTAGCCAGATGAGCACTCCAAAAAAGAAACAAACAAAATAAGCAGTGAAGAAGCTTTCATATACTAAAATTAAAAAAACAACTGTTAATAAATTACAAACTAACAAAAAGTCACAAGGTAAAAATGATGGCTCGACTGAACAGTATAGTCAAGGAAATTCTCAAACAAATATGAATGTTAAACAAACACAGAAAACTAACAAGAAAAAGAAAAAAAAACTTCAAGATAATATGAGACAAACAAAACTAAACTTCACATTAGAGAAGAATGCAAATGAAAAAAATGTTACTGGTGATAATAGTGCAATAAGCGCTGCTATTCATATTGTGAATAAAAAAAGGGTAGAACAATTAAAGCAAGTCAACACATCCAAAGGAGAATCAAATAGTGAAATGGATAAAACAGATAAAATTAATAAAGTTAATTCAAAAGGTAAACCACAAAAACAGCAATTAGCTAGCAAGCTAGTTAATTTAAATAAGACTATATTGACATGAAAAGGAAATCAATAACAAAAATAAATACCTTTAGAAGACCACATAGTATAATTAACAAACGAATCAAGCAACCTATCATAACAAGTACACCACTTCATGTGCAAACTAATAAATTATTTCAAGCCAACTACAATGATAATTTGGACATCAGTGAAATAAGTAGAAGAGAATCTGTAAATACCAATAATCATAATAGCAGTAGTAACAGTACCAGAAACCTAAGACTTTCTCGTAATTAAAAAAAATTGTATAAATTTAAAATTGTTAATATTATTTAATTATGGTCGCAAAACCCCAATATATTAAGTATATGATGGAATGTGCATCCAATAATTAAACACGCACATTATTTTTGTACAATATACAATAACATTCTAATATTTTCTCCAAAATATTGAATAAACAATAATTTTATTCATATAAATGTAATATTTTTCATCGAAATAGTGAATAAACATTATTGATTAACTTCTAAAAAGGAAATAAGGAGTTTATTACAAAATGTTTCTATTATAAATAATAAATTATATTTTTTAATGTCTTTAACACTTTCTTACAATAATGCACAGTCTATTTTGTTTTTAACTTGTCGGAAGCACTTCATCTCTGAAGGCAAGAGCAGAAACTACTTTTTGGTGTCCTTAATATTAGGGTTTCACTTTCAATAATTTATTTATTTGTTATTATTACATGTTTAATGTTCAATTTGTGTCTCTAAATAGTAATTTATAAAACACCTTCCACGAAGGTGTCAACATTCGCAAGTATGGTTTCTACAGTTTAAAAAATCAAAATGCAATAATTGTCAAGTATGGTGTATATTTTAATCACACTTTTAAAATTGCTATGTAAATATAATATTATGACATCATTCCCGTATCTTCATCAAAAATGTCACCTAACCTAACACATAGGTGCAGGGGATCAGATTTACTTACACGGGAGAGAAAGAGAGATAGAGTGAAGTGAGAGATAATCAAGTCAAACGTCAACCTGCGTGTACATTACAGCGTGCAAAAAGTGTTACAGATAAAACAAGTATTTCTGTGTAAAGAAAAATAGCATCTCACTAAGAAGATGAGTAAATAAACGATAAGAAGGAAAAGGTCCGAAGAGAGATAGAATATTTAATGAAATGGAACTTAATTACAATGAACAAATGGAACAAATAAAAACTAGCGAACAAAACTCAGATGTTAAGAAACGTAATAATGGAATTCATTGCATTAAGTTTAATAGGGATGAATGTATTTTTCAGTTTGCAATATATGATGATGACGAACATAGAAAAACATATACTGTTCAAATTTTTAATGAAAATAATAAGGGAACATTTGGAGTTTTGGATATTTCATTGGCCATAGATTTGCATCAAGTAGTTAAAGAAACACCTTTTTGGATAATATTGTAAATACTCCAATATTTGTAAGAAATCTTAAGTTACACTTAGACACGTATCCCAAACGAAAAAACAATATTATGATTTGAAATCTTATTTGGAAGATGTTTGTAATTGTTCTGTGGATGTGCATTATTCTTATACTTTTGTTTTATAACGTTTCTGAAATACAAAGATTTTGAAACTAATATCTACTTTAACATAATTGTTTATGTATTTTATGACTTAACAAAAGAAAATCCTATTAAAGTAAAATTTGACTTAAATAGCTTTGATGATATTCACAATACTAATATGAAGCAGCATTTAGAATCTTTTTCGAATGTTTTAAAACTTTAACATTAAAAGAAGCATTTATTCAAATAATTGAACAAGATAATGCACCTATGGAATGGAAGTTGGAAAAATATGATACAATATTAAATTTAAGTGTAAGTATTTTTAAACTAAAGACTTTAAAACTGAAAAAACATTATTCATTTACTTCTCTTTTAGGATTTATCAGATTTTGAAAGCTCAGATGATGATATTAGCCAGATGAGCACTCCAAAAAGAAACAAACAAAATAAGCAGTGAAGAAGCTTTCATATACTAAAATTAAAAAAACAACTGTTAATAAATTACAAACTAACAAAAAGTCACAAGGTAAAAATGATGGCTCGACTGAACAGTATAGTCAAGGAAATTCTCAAACAAATATGAATGTTAAACAAACACAGAAAACTAACAAGAAAAAGAAAAAAAAACTTCAAGATAATATGAGACAAACAAAACTAAACTTCACATTAGAGAAGAATGCAAATGAAAAAAATGTTACTGGTGATAATAGTGCAATAAGCGCTGCTATTCATATTGTGAATAAAAAAGGGTAGAACAATTAAAGCAAGTCAACACATCCAAAGGAGAATCAAATAGTGAAATGGATAAAACAGATAAAATTAATAAAGTTAATTCAAAAGGTAAACCACAAAAACAGCAATTAGCTAGCAAGCTAGTTAATTTAAATAAGACTATATTGACATGAAAAGGAAATCAATAACAAAAATAAATACCTTTAGAAGACCACATAGTATAATTAACAAACGAATCAAGCAACCTATCATAACAAGTACACCACTTCATGTGCAAACTAATAAATTATTTCAACCAACTACAAATGATAATTTGGACATCAGTGAAATAAGTAGAAGAGAATCTGTAAATACCAATAATCATAATAGCAGTAGTAACAGTACCAGAAACCTAAGACTTTCTCGTAATTAAAAAAATTGTATAAATTTAAAATTGTTAATATTATTTAATTATGGTCGCAAAACACCAATATATTAAGTATATGATGGAATGTGCATCCAATAATTAAACACGCACATTATTTTTGTACAATATACAATAACATTCTAATATTTTTCATCCAAAATAATTGAATAAACAATAATTTTATTCATAATAACATTGTAATATTTTTCATCGAAAATAATTGAATAAACAATTATTTATTAACTTCTAAGAAAGGAAATAAGGATATTTATTTACAAAATGTTTCTTATTAGAAATAATAAATTATATTTTTTAATGTCTTTACACTTTCTTAACAAATATATTATACTAAAATTGTTCATCAACATTCTTCAATGAACTAATAATGCACAGTCTATTTTGTTTTTAACTTGTCGGAAGCACTTCATCTCTGAAGGCAAGAGCAGAAACTACTTTTTGGTGTCCTTAATATTAGGGTTTCACTTTCAATAATTTATTTATTTGTTATTATTACATGTTTAATGTTCAATTTGTGTCTCTAAATAGTAATTTATAAAACACCTTCCACGAAGGTGTCAACATTCGCAAGTATGGTTTCTACAGTTTAAAAAATCAAAATGCAATAATTGTCAAGTATGGTGTATATTTTAATCACACTTTTAAAATTGCTATGTAAATATAATAGTTAAACATTTCTAATTTTTAAGCAAATTTTGTTGCACCACAATAAAAACAAAATTTTTTTATTAAGAAATTAACTACGTACATAATTCCTAAATAGTTTCTGCAATAGAAAGTACTGAAATCAAAATGAAATTGACAAGTATTTTTATAAATATTTATTACTATAAAACTTTACGTTTAATGTTGTAAAACACCTTCAAGAAGGTGTACATTTTGGCAAGTATGGGTTCGGTCCGATCACAATTTTCCAATATTTTTATTTTAACTAAACCTATATTACATAATAACTTATTTATCAATAGAATAATACTAATGAAGTTATTACATTAGAAAGTACTGAAATCAAAATGCAATTGTCAAGTATGGTGTATATTTTAATCACACTTTTAAAATTGTTGTACATAATTCGTAGAAAGTTTCCGCAATAGAAAGTACTGAAATCAAAATGGAATCGGCAAGTATTGCTTTTCAAAAATAAATATATTTTTCGAACTGAATGTACTAATATTTTCTGAAAAATTCTATCTTACTCATTTATTTTTTTTTTTAGTTACAGCAGAAAATACACAATTTTATAATAATATTCATTTGTGCAAAATTAATTTATGGAAAAGTAATAAAACAGAAATTTTTCTCATTTTTATTCTTTTTAAATGAAATAATACTTGCACCACGCGTTGGTTTGCCTTATTACTTTTAATAAGTTATTATTAGCAATGCATAATATATTATATATGCACATATCAAGTTATTATAAATATTTTAAGGTAAGTTAATAGGTACAACATATCTAAATGATTTTTAGTGACTCTCATAAGCCCTATATATATCATTACTGCCGTAACCGGACATTTTGCCGTATGACACTTCGCCGTCGGACCTTTTGCCGTAAACATTTCGCCGTATGAGACCTTTTGCCGTATAACATTTCGCCGTATGAGACATTTTGCCGTATAACATTTCGCCGTATGAGACATTTTGCCGTACGCGATTGGGTTATAAGGTTATAGGGTTATTGGTTGAGTGTTGATAATAACAAACAATTTTTCAATTTCAATATATGATTTTGTTTACAATCAAAGATAATCGCCTAAGTACTTGTGATTAATTGATTAGTTATCATTCGTTTTTCATAAGCAATGGAACCAAATAATTCGTTTGAATTTATTAGTAGTAATCGAGGCGGACGATTATTAATTAATAATGGTTTTACACATCGCAAGGATTATGCTCGCAAAGATAAAATATATTGGAAGTGTACAAAAAAGGAATCACATAAGTGCTGTGCTAGAGTAACTACGCATAATGACGTTCCAACTGCAACATCTGGTTTTCATAATCACGAAGCCGAACCCCTTCATGTACAAAGACAAATTGTAATAAATAATATAAAAAGTAGTGCTGCATCAAAATTCGCCGTACGTATTTTTTCCTATTTTACGGAGAGAAGTTCCTTACGGCAAAATGTCACATACGGCAAAATTTTATACGGCGAAATGTCCTATACGGCGAAATGTCCTATACGGCGAAAAGTAATACGGCGATTTGTCCGACGGCGAAGTGTCCAACGGCGAACTGTCATACGGCAAAGTGTCATGGAACCCATTACTGCAGATAATATTAATTTGTCAAACCGAGTACAAGCACTTCATAATTATTATATAGTAAAAAAAATAAATAGATACGATCCATTCCAAATAGAAATTCGTTTTATAGTTTAAAACATTAGAAATCTTTATTTTAACATTTTTTTAATCGTTAATCTACTTTCTTAAGTTAGTAAGAGAATATTCAAAATTACCTCGTGATACACCCAACGGTGGTGCAAGTATTATTTCATTTAAAAAGAATAAAAATGAGAAAAATTTCTGTTTTATTACTTTTCCATAAATTAATTTTGCACAAATGAATATTATTATAAAATTGTGTATTTTCTGCTGTAACTAAAAAAAAAAATAAATGAGTAAGATAGAATTTTTCAGAAAATATTAGTACATTCAGTTCGAAAAATATATTTATTTTTGAAAAGCAATACTTGCCGATTCCATTTTGATTTCAGTACTTTCTATTGCGGAAACTTTCTACGAATTATGTACAACAATTTTAAAAGTGTGATTAAAATATACACCATACTTGACAATTGCATTTTGATTTCAGTACTTTCTAATGTAATAACTTCATTAGTATTATTCTATTGATAAATAAGTTATTATGTAATATAGGTTTAGTTAAAATAAAAATATTGGAAAATTGTGATCGGACCGAACCCATACTTGCCAAAATGTACACCTTCTTGAAGGTGTTTTACAACATTAAACGTAAAGTTTTATAGTAATAAATATTTATAAAAATACTTGTCAATTTCATTTTGATTTCAGTACTTTCTATTGCAGAAACTATTTAGGAATTATGTACGTAGTTAATTTCTTAATAAAAAAATTTTGTTTTTATTGTGGTGCAACAAAATTTGCTTAAAAATTAGAAATGTTTAACTATTATATTTACATAGCAATTTTAAAAGTGTGATTAAAATATACACCATACTTGACAATTATTGCATTTTGATTTTTTAAACTGTAGAAACCATACTTGCGAATGTTGACACCTTCGTGGAAGGTGTTTTATAAATTACTATTTAGAGACACAAATTGAACATTAAACATGTAATAATAACAAATAAATAAATTATTGAAAGTGAATAGTGCTGTGTGCTCGACAGCGCTGAAATTAAAATGGCAGATGCGCGTAAGGATGGAATATGCCACACGTCGCCTATCTTCCGCGCTGAAGAGCGTCAAAGGAAGCCGGTGGACAGGGAAAGGCCCTCACCACTTTAACATCTCCCGGAGAAAAGGAAGAAGAGGTCGAAGCAGCCCACTAACAAAAATGGGCCAGCACATGCTTCGTCATCCGTTCCTAAGACCGGTAGGAACCAGTCAAAGGTCCTTGACTGGGCTACTGTAGTACGCAAGAGCAAAAAAAAGAGGCTCAGCAGAATACGCAGCTGAAGCAAGCCAAGGATGTCGGACGACCGCCAAAGGTGTCCAAAAAATCTAAAGCGGTCGTAAAACCAGCTCGTCCCGACGCCATTAAGGTTAAAGTGTCTGTAGAGCGAGCTTAAGCCGACATTCTTCGGCAAATATGGGTCGCGCCAAACCTCAAGCCGCTGGGAGAAAGAGTCTCCCGTATCCGGCGTACCAGAGGAGAAGATCTGTTCAGTATGCTTGGAAGACCTGGCGTAGGAACTCCAGATCTCGAGGCAGCGGTCTCGGCCGCATGACGTGGGTTAGCAGTGGTCCTGATGCTGACCCACAAAGAGTTTATTACTATAAAGGACATGAACGAGGCCATGACGGCGGAGGAAGTGGCAGAGGCAATCTCTGCAATGATCGGGCCAAATAATGTACCTTATGGGAATATAAAGCTTAGCAGGTCATATGGAGGCACTCAGATGACCAGTGTCCTTCTTCCCGCATCGGCAGCAAAAAAGTAGCTACAAGTAGTGCGGCCAAGAGGGCCACAAAGCAGTGGATTGCGCGGCGGATAAGAACATAGCCGCGCCTAGGGTTGAAGCATCTGACAGAAATGGTTAGGGTGCTACAAATCAACCTAAACCACTGTGCTGTGGCCCAGGATCTGCTGCCACAGTTGGTCAGAGAAGAGCAGGCTGACATTGTTATCGGCAATGAGGAGTACAGGGATCTCATTGAATCGAAGTGGGTGAGTGATGCCACTGGCAGAGCGGCCATCTGAGTATGTGAAAACATGCATGTATCCGGAAAAATGGCCGCTCCCCTCCACAATTTTAAATGGGTGGAGGTGGCGGGTATGCGAATATACTAATAATTACTAGTGCAAGATCCTCCCGATTGCCAATAGTCATCGGCGGGGATTTTGATGCCTCGGCGACAGAATGGGGCAGTACAAATATGAACACTCGTGGTCGTACACTCCTCGAGGCCTTTGTGATATTGGGGTTGGAGATTGCTAACACTGAAACAACTCTCACTTTTACCAAGACGGGGAGGTCGTCTATAATAGACTTAACCTTCATCGATCCCAGATTAATGAAGAGAGGGTTTACCTGGAAAGTTAGTGATCGCTACAAGGGGAGCGACCATCAAGCACTCGTGTACCAGCTCCAATCAACGATTAACAGGGCAGGAGGTCCGAACAAAAGCTTCCAATACAAGAGATGGGTACCGTCTACCTTCGACAGAGAAATGTTCCTCTGCTCTATAGCAGAAGTCGCTGTCAAAGAAACATCGGAAGAACGAGCCGATGAACCCACGCGTGCCATAATATCGGCTTGCGATATCTCTATGGCCGGGAAATCCATCCCTCGTGGCCGACTACCTATTTACTGGTGGAATGAGAATATCGCAAAAATACGCCGTGAGTTTCTGCGGACTCGGCGACTGCACCAGAGAGCTCGGAACCAGCCGCGGTACCAGGAACTAACCGCGGCCTACGAGGAAAAACGGAAAGAGCTCAAGGCTGTCATTAAAGCGGCTAAATGCATGTACTGGCACGAATTTTGCAAGGAAGTGGATCGCGATCCCTGGTGTAAGCCCTACAAAATGGTGATGAATAAGATCCAACCCAGGGGCGCTACAATTCCATCGTGTCCACATTTTCTTGACAGAGCGGTGCACCACCTATTCCCACAACATCAGGGACGGGCAGCCGAGACAGGCCTAATGGGGACCGACAGTGCATTCACGCCGCCGGACATTAGCATAACCGAGCTGAAAATGGCTGCAAGGAGAATATCCATCCGTAAAGCTTCAGGGCCGGATGGAATACCTGGTCTAGCCATTAAGACCGCTGCGCTATATGTGCCACAAATTTTTGCGGACATATTTAGTGCATGTTTTTAAATAGGATGCTTTCCATCACGGTAGAAGATACAGAGGCTGGTGCTTCTCCCAAAGGGGAGCCAACCACCGGAGAACCCTTCCTCGTACCGGCTACACAGTTTGTTGAATTTAGCTGGGAAACTATTCGAGCGGGTCATCTGTGCCAGGCTACAAGCAGTCATTGCACAGGCACGCAATCTGTCCGACTATCAGTTCGGTTTTCGGAAAGGGCGCTCAACAATTGACGCTATAAGTCTAGTTGCTGAGCTGGCCACCAATGCCATTGGTGGTACTAGGAATTCTAGGTGCATGTGTGCTATCATCGCACTGGATTTAATCTGGGAAGGCAATGCCTTTAACTCGGCTCGGTGGGACAACAGTATGTTGTCCTTGGAACAATTAAAGGTGCCGCTCTATTTACGCAGTCATCTCGAGCTACCTTACTGAACGGATCCTCCTCTATGACACCGAGCATTTCACCGGAGGCGTGCCGCAGGGTTCGGTCTTGGGACCTCTACTTTGGAACGTCATTTACGACGGACTGCTTAGGCAGCAGCCTCCACAGAGAGTGTGCATAGTGACTTTTGCGGACGATGTGGTTTTGGTCGTCGTCGCAAAGAGCATCGATGAGATAAAATATCTCGGAGATGTCTCTATCGCAGTAGTGACTGCATGGTTGAGCACCCATGTGCTGTGTCTGGCGGCCGAAAAGACCGAGGCGATACTTATCTCCAGAACGAAGCAAAGAAGGTACGCTACCTTTACTGTAAATGATAAACGTATAAGATCGGCGGACACTGTGAAATACCTAGGAGTCATCTTGGTTTCGCGGCTAGCATTCAGGGAACACCTACAGAGTGCAGGGTCGAAAGCCGCAGGAGTGGCTAGAGCTTTGTCGGGCATAATGCCCAATATCGGAGGGACAAAGTAGCCACGTCGAGCCCTCTTAGCGACAGTGGTAAGCTCGGTAATTTTATATGGAGCCTCGATCAAACAGGACCATGGAATGGATGGTCAAACAGGACCATCGAATTGTGGCAGCAGAGATGGGATTCGGCAAGCGAAGGTCGCTGGTCACACCGCGTTATCCCAGATGTCGCCAAGTGGACGAGTAGGAAACACGGACTCGTCACCTTTCACCTGACCCAGGTGCTTACCAGGCATGGGTATCTTCGCTGTTACCTGCACCGCATCCATATATACGGGAGCACGTCTAGTCCTGGTGTCCTCGATTCGCGGAAGAAAGAGGTGATTTCCAAACCTTTTGGAAGGGGCCTTTGATACCAGAGGGTATCGGGATGTGCCTTCTTGGTTCGCAAGAAGGTTGGGATGCCGTAGTGACCTTTGCAGCATCCATTGTGGGGGAGCTGAACCATATCAGAAAAGAATAAGAGCGTACAAGGGCCAAATTAGTAGCCGCCCCACATGCACGAGACAATGATATTATTGCCAATCACGAAGGGCCAAACGTGGCATGACTGCCCATCTCGAAATAATGCCTCACGGCGGTTTCCGAGAGGGGGAAGATCAGTCGAGAGGAGGAGCCCTGCGAAGACCAAAGGCAGGGTGGTTTTTTTAGTGGGTACGGTCATGCTGACCGAGTCCCACACTACGTGTGTAAAGAGCATTTTTACCGCCTCCTCATGAAAAACACACACACACACATACAAACACACACATATACATATTTATCTATGTATGTACTATGGTCCCTGGAACCATGTATGCCTATATATGGGGAATGAAAAATTTTTATATACATCGGCATATCTTAGAACCCTGAAATCTTAGACAGGACGGGGGCGAACTATATATATATATATATGGGGTATTCCACGTGAAGTGGTCCGATCAAAATTTTAAAATGCACCAAATTTTGGGTACACTTTGCAAATGTTTTTCGGAATACAGAAAAAAATTTTTAGGTACTGGAATCTATTTGCTCAAAAGTTATTCTAACCTCAAAAAGTGAATTTTTCCATATTTTTTTCAACACCAGCTGGGTTTACCGCTATATAACTCAAAATCTATCAACTTTTACTATAGAACATTATATGTAACATTCGTTGCTAATTATATCTAGAATTTATTCTTCTGGGTTAGAATTTCTAATCTCAAGGTCAATGTTACATAAACTACATGTCAATATTCAACTTGAAAAAAGTGCAATTGCGCCACCTTTGATTTTTTCATCCAAAAGTCTAAAAGAAAGCTTGGAGCAATACTTTTCAAATGGTCTGTAGCATTTTTATGGCCTCCAATTCTTGAAAAAGTTATGACAATTTAAAGAAACACGAAATTTTTTTAAAAATTTAAATGGGAATGACTATGTTAATTTTTGTGAATTTTTTGTCTTTCTTTAAATTGTCATAACTTTTTACAGAATTAGAGGCCATAAAAATGCTACAGACCATTTGAAAGGTATTGCTCCAAGCTTTCTTTTAGACTTTTGGATGAAAAAATCAAAGGTGGCGCACTTGCACTTTTTTCAAGTTTAATATTGACATGTAGTTTATGTAACATTGACCTTGAGATTAGAAATTCTAACCCAGAAGAATAAATTCTAGATATAATTAGCAACGAATGTTACATGTAATGTTCTATAGTAAAAGTTGATAGATTTTGAGTTATATAGCGGTAAACCGAGCTGGTGTTGAAAAAAATATGGAAAAATTCACTTTTTGAGGTTAGAATAACTTTTGAGCAAATAGATTCCAGTACCTAAAAATTTTTTTTCTGTATTCTGAAAAACATTTGCAAAGTGTACCCAAAATTTGGTGCATTTTAAAATTTTGATCGGACCACTTCACGTGGAATACCCCATATATATATATATATTTTTTTATTCTTGATTTTTGTGCCCTCTTTTTCCTGGCACTTCCTACCGTTTATCCCCTGGGGACTTTAACGGTGTCCACCTACCACCTATGTGTGGGTGCTTTATCCCTCCCTTAAAAACCCCACCATCTTGCATTCGCCCGGGGTTATGCCCGTGAATGAGGGAAACCTGTGAAGCAGGGAAAACCTCACCCGAGATGGCCGGTGTATTCGAAACATTCTTTTTGGGTGTCAAAGTCACATTGCGCACACTGGGCTTGAACCAGAGATGGGTTGCATTAAAATGACAATGAAAACTGGAAGTGGCATTTGATTTCTTATTACTTTATGATGAAAAAACCGTTCGAATTGAAATCCTAGCTGATCCTGTTTCGAAAATATGCATACTTTTCACTTTTTACGTAGTTTACCTTTTCATAAGATATAGTATAGATATAATATATAGATATTATTTCTATACCATCTATGAGATAAATATCAAGGCGCGTTTTTTTTAAAGTGGTCTCCCCTATAGGCCTAATCCACTGTACATACTCGCATATAACTAAATTATCTCATTTATAGTAATAAATTTTTAGAAGTGGTGGGAAGAAAACGTAACCACTGCTTTAAATAACGTTTGCTTTAAATAACCACTGCATTAATAGCGTTTATTTTGAATCTTTCGCAATACATTGAGAATTCTCGGTGAACGGATTCCCCCGCTTGCTCAGACCATACGCCCAAGCCATCATTGCTTAAGTACAGAAGGCTATCCTTTAAATGATCTAAAAGAACATGGATTTTTAATGTCTTTGATACTCACGTACTATCAAAAGCTGTGCGTAATTCTCTTAAATTTTTATCCAGTTCGCTCGTATCAGCCTTTCTTGTAGAAAAGCAACTTTCTACAATCTTATTAATTGCCTTAAACGTGGCGATGAAAGGCAGCAATCGAAAAGGTCCACCTTTTTTATAAATTTCAGGGTCATTTAATCCATCAGCATTTTTTAAGAGCATTCTACATGCATTACCCTCGAAAATTTCACCATCGTAGTTTTTAGCAACTAGTTTTAATTTTTTTGGCCAAAGCAGAGCATTTTCACGACCTACAGCCGGAAGTACACCCTTCCAAAACAAGTGATTCACCAATCCTTACAATAAATGCAATTCCGGAAGAGGGCACTTCTTAAGACCGTACATATTGGCGTCTTCTTTATCTCCTTCTGCTACCAAAAGAGGGTAATTAACCATACAGTGAAATTCCCTTGCTAGTTTTTTTTCTCTACGCTTTTGAATTTTAAATAGTCTTGTGTCAAATCATTGAATGTTTTTAAAATAATAACATCATCACTCGAAATACTGTTGAATTCTTCGCTATTTAATTGCTTCGAATTGCGTGGTTGTAGTTCACTTAAAATAATATAGCAATATGGACAAGGATACGTGGCTGATGCAGCTTGTTGTCCAATAGCAATTAATAAAAGCTTAAAATCTGCGATGAATTTATAAGATATCTGATTCACCTGCATTAACTCAAATAAAATTTTTAAGTTTTCATACGTCTCTTTTATCTTCGGCACAATTGCCAGTAAAATTAATCGATACACGCTATTATAATTGTGTTTTTTTGCTACGCTTCTACCCTCCGAGTACGAAGCTCTTTTGTTGTTTTGATTTTGATTATCTTCATCTGTTATAACTGATAATGAAAGTTTAAAGAAACCTTTTCCGCCATCTACCATCAATTTTATTTTAATATCAGCATTAGTCAAATCAATATTGCGTTTGTCATAGAGCAATTCTAAAAGTTCTGTCGCATTTGCTTAGACGATAGGTCTCTTTACAATTCCTTCTTTAGAGGTTTCAAATTCACGATAATCTTTTTTGTAAACATTTTCCTAGTACATGGACATAGTATAATATATATGATACGTATACATATGTGCGTTGTGTAAGTGTGTGTGTGTGTGATTTTGGGTATGCGCGAGTGCGTATGCGTATGCATGTGCGACAAAGTAATTTTCTTACAAAAATTCGTAGTAAACTTCGTAAAAAGTGAAAAGTATGAATATTTTCGAAACAGAATCAGCTAGGATTTCAATTCGAACAGTTTTTTCATCAAAAAGTAATAAGGAATCAAATGCCACTTACAGTTTTCTTTGTCATTTTAATGCAACCCATATCTGGTTCAAGCCCAGTGTGTGCGTAGGCCTTGACACCGAAACCGAATGTTTCACACCTCCCGCTCACGTTGTGAAGTGTGAAAAAACACCTAACCCGCCACGAAAGCCAAGCGACCGAGAACGTCACGCATCCACTTGGGTACCGCACTTAATAGTGCTTAACTTCCGTGAGGTGCTGAGGTGCCGAGGTGCGTCTCCGCCACCGCGTCGGTTATATATATGTTTATAATAGAATTATTTTAAAAATAAAATAATAAAAATTTTATGAGTCAGGAATGTGTAAACTAATACACAATCTTTCAAGTTATATTAACAATTTTTTATTTTATTTTGCGCACGGAAAAAATACATATATTATCTATTCTTGAAAAAACAATTTTAAATTATATATATATCTCTCTATAATATATAAATATTTCGCCGCCGCCGCCGTGTCTAAGAATTCAGGATTCAACATATATATATATATATATATATATATACAGGGTGTCCCAAAAGTATGGACACACCTGAATATCTCGGAAAATAAGGGTGCTAGGAAAAAACTTTCAATATAAAAGCTTTAGGAAAGCAAACGATGCATCTGATGGTGACCTTCAATTTGACCTTAAGCTTGACCTTCAAGATTATTTGAAGGTCAAAGAGATTTTTTTAAATGGGAACCCCTATTTTTGACACCGGATTCAGAAAGAGCGAAAAATTTTACGTCCAAAGCGATGGTTTTCAATTTGTTAGAATGACCTTCAAAAGGTAAAATGAAGGTTAAATATTGAAAAATCGTAAACAAGCTATTTTCTTTGAACTTTTTCGGATTTGTGGGCGAATAAATGTCAGAGTAGATTTTGGGATAACAACCTTGAGTATCTCGACCTTGGAGTTAATTTTCAAGGTCATTCAAAGGTCAAAGTAAATTTTTTATGGACAGCCTTATTTCTGACACCGGATTCAAAGAGAGCGGAAAACGTAATGCCAGAATGAGTCGCCTTGCCTCTCACGATGGGATGCTTGCTTAACGTGATTCTCCTTTGTCTCTCACGATGGAATGCTTAAGTAAAAAAGTAAAACTAAAAAATTTGCAAAATTGGAAAATTTGCAAAAATAAAAAATTGGCAAAATTGGAAAATTTGCAAAAATAAAAAATTTGCAAAATTCAAAAATTTGCAAAAATGAAAAATTTGCAAAATTGAAAAATTTGCAAAAATGAAAAATTTGCAACAATGCAAGACAGGCTGGTGTCCTGCCGGTGAAGGCAAGACAGTCTGATCCAACCGGGTAAAATAAGCCCTGGATTTGGGTTTAGCAAGTCAAAATACACAAAAACCACGTACACTCATAAAAAACTGTTTTAATCCGAATCTTACCATTTTAATATGGATTTTATTCACCTTTTTCACGGTTTTTTATAACTTTAAAAAATTTTTGGGGATGACTGAGAAAAAGCTACGTTGGATTCGGATTCAGCACGTCAAATACATAAGAATACATAGGTCTCGTTCCCAGAATAGACCACTTTTTTGAATGCTAGTGTCATTATTATAATAAGAGTATAACTAATAAGATTTCGTCAGTTTTAAGGAATAGATAAGCACGACTAATTCTAGCAAATTTATAAAAAAATAGCAAGATTGCAAATTTGAGAAAATGTTTAAATATGCAATAATGTGCAGATATTCAAACATTTAAGAGTTACACCGGGGGTACCCAGTTAAAATTCTGAGCCCATATTCGTGTACAACAACCCCGAAAACCTCGTGGGTAGTGTTTTCAGTGACTCTGAAAATTTCAACGAACAAGTTTGAATTTGGTCTATTAAAGCATTCATTCTGTTTTCAATTATTAGTTTTGTTTTACAATTCTCAACTTATTCTTCATTTCTTTTATTCATTTGAATATGAATCGTCTTTCAGAACGTGAACGAATAACCATTCTCATGATGAGAGGATGGGGTAACATGGTCAGGTCATATCGTCGAGTTGCGGCTTTATTTAATGCAGAATACCGTTTACCGTTGCAACCAGGAATTTCACAAAAAACAGTTGGAAAAACTATTTCTCGTTTTGAGCAAACTGGTAGTGTCAAAGATTGCCCCAAAAGTGGGAGGCCTAAGATTGCGACTGATGAAGAAACTTCTTTGAATGTGGCATTATCATTCATTGAAAATCCTGGAACCTTTATCAGGCAAGTATCTCGACAAACAAATGTTTGTAGGACTTCCGTTCATAGAATTATGAAACTGTTGAAATTTCATCCATATAAAATCAAATTGGTACAAGAATTAAATGAGGATGATTTTGATCGAAGACTGGAATTTGCCGAATTAATGATGAACCGTATAGATGCCCGGCAAAATTTTTTAAACGAAATAGTATTTTCCGATGAATGTACTTTTCAGTTAGATGGCAACGTTAATCGTCACAATAGTAGGTTCTGGGCATCAGAGAATCCACACTGGTTTTTCGAATCACATACACAACATCCACAAAAACTAAATGTTTGGGCAGGTATCATAAACAATAGCATAGTAGGGCCGTTTTTTATAGAAGGTAATTTGACAGAAAAAAAATATCTAAACATGTTAAGGAATGAAATCGTACCTGCGGTTAATGAGATTGTCGGTGACAATTTTAACAACACTTACTTTCAACAAGATGGGGCGGCCCCTCATTATGCAATAAACGTGCGTAATTATTTAGATGAAACATTTCCAGGACGAGTAATTGGGCGTAGAGGAACTATTGAAAGGCCACCTCGTTCCCCTGACATGTCGCCACTAGATTATTTTTTATGGGGCTACGTCAAAAACAAAGTGTATGCTACTAAACCTGCAAACTTGGAGGAATTACGACAACGTATTATTGACACGATACAGGCAATCCCAAATGAAATGATTCAAAGAGCAGTTTCATCATTTTATGATCGCATGGGGCATTGTCAACTAAAAAATGGAGGGCATTTCGAGCAAGAACTTTAAATGGTAACTGACGATTTCTGAAAGAATTTTCATCTTGCCTTCACAGGCCAGACACCAGCCTGTCTTGCCTTTAACGGCCGGACACCAGCCTGTCTTGCCTTCACCGGCCGGACATCAGCCTGTCTTGCCTTCACCGGCTAGACATCACGTCAATCGTGAGAGGCAAGGGGACTCACGTTAAGCAAGCTCCCCATCGTGAGAGGCAAGGGGACTCACGTTAATCAAGCACCCCAAAGGTAACAGAACTTACTACGTCCACGTCGTTGTTTCTGGGTAGCGCTAAAAGTAAGGTTAGTAAATTTACGACAATAGTTTCTAAGTGTTTATGAAATTTAACCTTCAATTAACTTTCTCATGTTCACAACGAAAAACTGTAAAATATCATTTCTGGTATTACGTTTTCCGCTCTCTTTGAATCCGATGTCAGAAATAAGGCTGTCCATAAAAAATTTACTTTGACCTTTGAATGACCTTGAAAATTAACTCCAAGGTCGAGATACTCAAGGTTGTTAATCCCAAAATCTACTCTGACATTTATTCGCCCACAAATCCGAAAAAGTTCAAAGAAAATAGCTTGTTTACGATTTTTCAATATTTAACCTTCATTTTACCTTTTGAAGGTCATTCTAACAAATTGAAAACCATCGCTTTGGACGTAAAATTTTTCGCTCTTTCTGAATCCGGTGTCAAAAATAGGGGTTCCCATTTAAAAAAATCTCTTTGACCTTCAAATAACCTTGAAGGTCAAGCTTAAGGTCAAATTGGAGGTCACCATCAGATGCATCGTTTGATTTCCTAAAGCTTTTATATTGAAAGTTTTTTCCTAGCACCCTTATTTTCCGAGATATTCAGGTGTGTCCATACTTTTGGGACACCATGTATATGTTTTATATATATATATGTCATATATATGTGTGTGTGCGTGCGTACGTGCGTGCATGTGTGTGTGTGTGTGTGTGTAGACATAACATATATATATATATATATATATATATATACATATATATATATATATATATAATATATAAATATTTCGCCGCTGCCGCCGCCGCCGCCGCCGCCGTGTTTAAGAATTCAGAATTCAACATATATATATATATGTTTTATATATATACGTCATATATATAAGTGTGTATGTGTGTGCGCGAGCGTGCGTGCGTGCGTGCGTGCGTGTGTGTGTGTGTGTGTGTGTGTGTGTGTGTGTGTTTTTTTTTTTTTTTTTTTTTTTTTCCGAAGAGGTGGAGAAATGCTTAATGCACCATGACTGGAGCCATGCGAGACTCCCCGTGTGTGGGACTCTTCTACCGAAGGATGTCGATAGGCATACCCACTAAAACTCCACCTCTTTTCTTACCTTTATGCCCCCGCGGAAACCGCCGCAAGGCATTACTTCGCGGGGGGAGGCACGGCTACATTAGCCCACTACTGTTGCTATCGCAACTCCTCTCTCCTCTTCTCTTCTGATGAGACCCAGCCTGTCCACTACGGACGTACAGAGGGTCACTACCGCGTTCCATCCCTCCTGGGAGTCAAGCAGGCACGCCCCGATGCCCTCAGGGGTGAGGGGACCGCTCCAAGTGACTTGAAACTGGTCCCGTTCCTCCCTAAAACGAGGACACCATAGGAGGACGTGTTCCACGTCTTCGTCCACCCCTGGACAAGCCGGGCACTCTGCGCTGCCGTAGACCCCTATACGAAATAGGTAGCTACGGAAGCATCCGTGCCCGGTCAACACCTGGGTAAGCTGGAAACTGACGAAGCCGTGTTTCCTGCTCGCCCACTTCTGGATCCGCGGGATGATGCGGTAGGTCCAGCGGCCGTCCCTGGCTGAGTCCCATCTCCGCTGCCACTCCTCTACGGTCCGCAATGACCATCGGTTATGGCAGCGATTCTCTTCTACGCGTCGCCCACCCTCACGGTGTCTTTCAGCTCTCTCGGCTGCCAGGAGGTCGAAGGGGGCGGTCCCCGCGATCACCGAGAGCGCAATGTCAGATACGGTTCGGTACGCCCGGGCCACCCTTAGCGCAGCTATCCTGCAGGCTCTCTGACACGGAGCACCAAAGCTCTTGTGCCTATTCAGGGCATCAGCCCAGATAGAAGCTCCGTATAAAATTACGGAGCTCACCACCGAGGCAAGGAGAGACTTTTACGGTTGCTGGGGTCCCCCAATGTTGGGCATGATGCCCGCCAGCGCACGGGCCACCTTTGCCGCCTTTGAGCCCGCGTTCGCGAGATGGAGTTTGAACGACAGTCGTGCGTCTAGTGTGACCCCTAAATACTTCAACGTTTTCACCGACCGTATCCGTTCTTTACCTACCGTGAAGGTGGCGGTCCTCTCCTTTTTTGTGCGAGAGATGAGCACCGCCTCCGTTTTTTCCGCCGCCAGACTAAGTCCGTGGTCTCTCAACCAAGTGGCGACCACTTCTATAGAGACGTCTCCGAGATATTCGATCTCTTCGACACTCTTTGCGACCACCACTAGCGCCACGTCGTCCGCGAAAGCCACCATCGAGACACCCTCCGGAAGTTGCTGCCTAAGCAGGCCGTCATAGACAACGTTCCAGAGTAGGGGCCCAATGACCGAACCCTGCGGCACGCCTCCCGTGATGTTGTGGGAGTGCACACCGTCGTCGGTGTCGTAGAGCAGAGTACGGTCAGTCAGGTAACTCGAGGTAACCTCCCTGAGACAGAGTGGCACTTGGAAGTGCTGCAGGGACAGCATGATGTCGTCCCATCTGGCCGAGTTGAAGGCATTCCGGATGTCCAAGGTGATGATGGCACACATCCGCCTTGCACTCCGACCAGCATTGATGGCGTTTGTGGCTATGCCAACAACTCTGCCTACAGCATCCATGGTCGATCGACCCTTTCGGAAGCCGAACTGGTTGTCGGAGAGGTCTCCGGCCCGACCGATGGCCTCTGCAAGCCTGGCGCAGATCACCCGCTCCAGGAGCTTCCCGACTATATCCAGTAGACAGAGCGGGCGGTAAGATGATGGCTCCTCCGGGGGTTTGTTTCCCTTTGGTAGGAGTACCAGCCTCTGCGTCTTCCACTGGGCCGGGAAGCAACCTTCTCTTAGGCATGCGTTGAATGCGTCCAGGAACAAGCCCGGAGCACTCATCGCCGCTGTCTTGACGGCCAGGCCAGGTATTCCGTCAGGCCCTGGGGCTTTACGTACGGAAATACCCTTAGCGGCCATCCTCAGTTCGGCTTCACAAATGTCTGGCGACTCGGCTGCACCAACAGCTCCCCCGGGGTTGATCTTATTCATAACCGTTTTATACGGTCTGCCCCAGGGGTCGTGGTCCACCTCCTCACAGAGCTCCCGCCAACACCTTCTCTTGGCAGTCTTGATGGCCACCTTGAGATTTCTCCGCTTTTGTTCGTATTCTGCGGAACGATCTTGGAACCGCGGTGTTCCCCTCGCTCTTTGGTGCAGCCTTCTGGCACGCAGGCACTCACGTCTCTTTTCTGCGATGTCCTCACTCCACCAGATTATCGGTGGGCGGCCGCGAGGGTTAAACTTCACGGCCATAGAAGCATCGCAAGCCGCTGTTAGGGCATTCGTGAGGCCTCGTGCTTTTTCTTCGGCGGTTCCCTCCACTTTTTCCCCCTCAAGGGAGCAGAGGAACGTCTCACGATCAAACGTGGCTGGTGCCCATCTCTCTCTTGCTCCTCTTCCTGCTCTCTTTGTCCTCCCGCTGGTCAGCTGGAGCTGGTACACGAGTGCTTGGTGGTCACTACCCGTGTAACGATCGCTAACTTTCCAGCCGAGTCCCCCTCCCCTCATCAATCTTGGATCGACGAAGGTGAGGTCGACTATGGACGACTTGCCGGCTTTGGTGAAAGTCGGGGTTGTCCCTGTGTTAGCGATCTCCAGCCCCAGTAGAGCGAACGCCTCGAGAAGTGCGCGACCACGCGCGTTGGTCTTGGCGCTGTCCCAGTCCATCGCCCAAGCATTAAAGTCCCCACCGATTGCGACCGGTAGCCGTGAGGACCGAGCACTGGTGACGACTGCATCCAGAGATCTCGCAAAGTCCTCGTTGGAATCGCTGGGCGGGAAGTAGCAGCTGTACATGCGTACCCCCGCCACCTCCACCCAGGTGAAGCTGGGAAGGGGGGCGACCATCTATCTGGAGATGTGTATATTTCCACATACCCAGATGGCCGCCTGCCCGTGGCATCTGAAGCTGGGAAGGGGGGCGACCATCTATCTGGAGATGTGTATATTTCCACATACCCAGATGGCCGCCTTGCCCGTGGCATCCCTTACCCAGTTCGACTTTTCGAGATCCCGTAACTCCTCGCTGATGATCGCTACGTCCGCTCTCTCCTCTCTGACCAGCTGGGACAGCAGGTCCTGGGCCACAGCGCAGTGGTTGAGGTTTATTTGGAGCACCTTAATCATTTTTGATGTGTGCTCCTTCCTCATGCGAGGTCTTGGCTTTGGCCTCGCAGTCCACTGCTTTGTGGCCCTCTTGGCCGCACCGATAGCATTGCGCTGACCGGTCGACTGCGCTCTTGCACTCCCTCGCGATGTGTCCCGATTCGTGGCATCGGTAGCAGCGCGAGGATACCTCTCGCAGTCGAACTCTGCAATTGATCCATCCGATCCGGAGCTTCCCGTCTTGCAGCAGTTTTTTGGCTGCTACTGCCGGAAGCTGGATGGTCGCAGCTAGGGTACCACTGTAGGATCCCCTGGTTTTAATATTATCCGGGGATACCACATTTGGCCCGATCTTTGCCGCAATCGCTGCGGCCACCTCCGTTGTTGTCGTGGACTCGTCCATGTCCCTGATGGTGATGGACACTTTGTGAGTCAGCAGCTGGACCTCTGCTGACCCACTCAGTGTGGACGAGACCACTGTCCTTAGCTCCGCCGTTTCCGTTCCGGGTCGCCCCAGTTCGAGGAGGAGTTCTCCAGCCCTGGTGCGCCTGATACGCGTGACCCGTTCTCCTAGTGCCTTTAGCTCCGGTGCAGCCTTGACCTTCCGGAGAATGTCAGCGTAGGAAGAGCCCCCGCTAGGTGTCTTGATCTTGATGGCATCTGGGCGTGGGGGTCTTACTCCGGCCTTAGGCTCTGCCGTGCCTTTGGCCGGTTTGCTGGCACGTTTCTGCTGCTCATGCTGCTTCGGCTGGCTGTTCTTCATCTTCTTCTTCTTCTTGCCCTTCTTCACTACTGTGACCCAGTCAGGGACTTTTGACTGGTTCCCACTCGTCTTAGGAACGGATGGCGAAGCATCTGCTGGCCCATTTTTGTTATTGGGCTGCTTCGACCCCTTCTTCCTTTTCTCCGGGGGTTGCTGAGGTGGTGAGGGCTTTTCCCTTTCCACCGGTCTCTTTTGACGCTCTTCAGCGCGGAAGATGGGCGACGTTTGGCACGTTCCATCCCTACGCGCATCCGCCATTTTAATTTTCGGCGCTGTCGAACACACAGCACTGTTCACCCGCGCGTATTCATTGAGAGCTCTGCTGGTTGCTCTCGCCATACTCTTCAGCTCTTTGTGGATGTTGTTCTTATTAAGAACAAACTCCACCAGGATATCTACCTTCTCACGCAGACGGAGAAAAGCTCTGTCAGCGTCACTCGACATCCCAGTCGAGGGCAGGTCACACGTAGCATTAGATGCTACAGAGGCCGAGTGACCAACCTCCGCAGCATTTACCATTTTGACGGTATGAGTTTGGTCCCCCCCAAAATCCTTGGGACCAGCACTGACCACCGGGGCTTTCACTCGATCGGAATCAGTGGCGGGATTTGACAGGATTGCCATGCCCGCTTGGGGTAGTGTTGTTTTCAGCTCACTATCCATACTTGGTTTTATTTCGGGGTACCTTCCCCTATCTGGTTTTGGTTCGCCCCGAATATTTGATTTTTTCGGTACCATCCATATCTGGAAAGCATTCCCCTATCCACCACCTGGGGAGGCGCCACGATGCGGGACCAGCAAACCCGGCACGGGTGTGTGTGTGTGTGTGTGTGTGTGTGTGTGTGTGTGTGTGTACCTGTTATTTGTTTTTTCAAGAATAGATAATATATGTATTTTTTCCGTGCGCAAAAAAAAGTTGTGAATATAACTTGAAAGAATGTGTATTAGTTTACTTATTCCTGATAAAACTCATAAAATAAAAACGGACCTAAAATTTAATGTAATGTTTTTAAAAATATGCACAATTTTTCGAAGATAAAATAAATATTAATCAAGTATAACATACACTTTTCCAAATATCTATATGTGAAATATACAATAAATTAAAAATTAAATACATTAATTATTGCATTTTTAAGATAATTCTATTATAAACAGTAATGGCAAAAGAAAATTCAAATTTTAACAAGGGCAATATAAAATACGAATTACATTTCAAACATTTTTCGAAAATTATTATTTTAGTAGTATTTAATTTAAATATTATTCAAATCAAATTTAAAAATTGTATGGATATATAAGTAAGTAGATTACGTATATTTATATAAACAATATTTTAAATAAACAAGTATGTATTTATTAGAAATAAAAGGTTATTTAAGGAATGCCTTTGTTTATAATAATTAAAATAAATATATGGGCTCTGTTACTAAAGGGGAAAAAAAATGGATATAATTATGGATTAAAACGTAAATTTTGAAAGAGGGTGCAAATTACGAATCACGGGAGAAATGGAAGAAACAGGTTTTTATTTATATAGCGCTAAAATTTTATAAATAATTCTTTAAAACTAAAACAAAAATTAATTTAATTAAGAAGAAAGTTTTATTACTCTAAAAGTACAAAATATTAATGACATAGAACTTTTGGCGATGATCGTCCGTCATTAAATAAATTAATTTTAGGTGGTGAATTTCTATTTATAACCGGTTAAAATAATCCAAAATTTTAATAAGTTGTTAACTAAAATACTACAATTTAGTAAGTATATGTACTTTACTATTTTTGGTAAGTTAATTTTTCATTAACATTTATAATTATTAAAATATAAATTTAAGCTTTATAAGAATTCATATAGTTTAAAATTTACAGTTAACATTTAATATGTCTCTACTTTTTTTATTATTTTTATTCTGATTTCATTACACTAAATTTTTGTAAACTTTTATTTATAAATTATAATAACTATAGCAATACCTCCAAGGTGTTGTGTGAATCTGTTTAATTTTTAAGGTGTCCATGGTAGTGAAAAAATAATACAATTCAAAACATTATTTTAAATAAATTAATTAGGAAAAACCTTTTTCGAAATTAAAAATAGGGGGTTGGCGCGCGAAGCGCGCAGGGGGGCGAAGCCCCCCTAGTATATATTATATAAATATTCCGCCGCACACACACACACACAATTTTTATATACATTGGCATATATTAGAACCCTCAAATATTATAGAGGACGGCGGCGAACTATTTATACATAATATATATATGTATATGTTGTAACCGAGGGATTTTGTCAAGTAAGGAAACCAGGGTGGGGTTGATTAAAGACCAACACTTTTTATAACTAAATGAGTATTTATTATTCGCTTAACTAAACTATAACCCGCTTGTCCTTATGTTCCTGCAACAAAATAATACAAGAAGAATCTCGTTAGCCACATAAATCTATTCGCATGCGAGTTATGACGATGTGTATACAATATATGTGTGATATGCTAGCCAGGCAATATAATTACTAATACGGAATACAAGGTTACAATATACTAATGACGCGGTTAACCCTTTACGAGAACGACTCGTTCGTCGATAGGCAGAAAATCTCAGTGGTGTCGATAATCCTCTGGAGAACCAAGAGGGTTATCGACCCAAACGCTAATACGAAACTGGCTAGGTGTGTACGACGGTGTCGACTTGCCTCCCTCCACTATGGTGCGCCGATAGCCAAAGGAGCAAGTTTCTCAGACGACTATCCTGGTGAACCGAGGAGAGTCGTCTATTGCTTTCGCGGTTACGGTGTCGCGGGGCACGTACGCGGTCGCGGGGCCAAGCACCTTCCTCGTTTCGCCCACGGTGAACCAGTGGGAGAACCGAGTTGGGTTATTACTGACGTACTTTGGAGAACCGAGGGTACGGTCAGGACTCGGGCTTGTCTCAGCCCCCGAGAGGATCGCGCTCTCAACCTGGTGAATCGAGGTAGAGAGGGAGTGCTCCTGCTCGGGCCACTGCGCCAAGCCGACTGCCCGTTCTGGTCCACGCGCCGGTATATATACTCGTTGACGGCCGCTAGGTGTCTCTCGTTCGTCGGTATAGGAGTGGGGAGCAGCCCCTTAATCCTGCTTGGTCCGTGAGATGTTAAGCGCGAGAGCACGGCGTATTGCTTATAGCAAGGGCTCTCGTCGCAATGTACACTACCGGTCAATTGCTTTTGCCCACTTCGACTCAATTTTACCCGTTACAAAAAGTATCATAACTTGGGTAAAAATTGAGATAAATAATCGTTCGACAGCTCATTTAAAAGCTTGAAGCAAGGGCTTTTTAATGGTTTACCATGCCTATTTAAATTTTTTGTTTTTTAATGTTTTTAACATAAAAATCAAAATGTATAAAATTCGGATTTTCTTGTTCGTCTTCTTTTTAAAACTGCACTTCAACCAAACATCGGAAAATACTTTTATAAAAAAAATTGAAAAGCTTGAATCAAGAGCTTTCGAACGCACTATATTAACATTGTTTTAAAGTCCTTTTTACGTTTTGACTGGTGGTTTTCTTTTTAAACACGTCTTTTCTTCATCTTTATGTATCTCGGAAGGATTAAATTTAAAAAAAAAAATGTCTAGGAGAAAAAATGTTTGATTTTATCTTAAGATTATGTACAAATTTTTTCAGATTGTTTAGAATTTTTTTTTTAATATGATAAATGAATTGATTATAAAGAATTTTCTAAACTATATATAACTATATAAATTAAAAAAAAGCAATTGACCGGTAGTGTATATATATAAACATCAGTATCGGTACTTATGGTGACACTACGTGTTATTTTGGTGTTTTGAGGTTATAAAACATAGGTAACGACTCAGATATAATAGGTAGAATATTAATCGATAGAATAATGCCTAAAAAACCAATAACCCGAATATCCAATAACCCAAATACCTAAATATCCCTTACGGGTAAAAAAGCACACTTTGACCTTATAATATTAATGAAGGATAGAAGTTATAACCTCATTCGAAGTGCCGGAGGCCTCCGGCCGAGTGGTGTCGGAGACATGAAAGCTGCCCATTGCGGTTCAGTGGATGGAACGATGTGTCCGTTGTTGCTCGGTTTGGCGTTGCTGGTGCTCTTTGGACTGGCATAAGGGCCAGTTTTGTTAGGAGAGTTGCTGATCTCCGAGGTTTGGCTTGTCGTCTGAACGGGGATTGGGCTGACAATCGCGTGGGAGGCTGCTGGCTTCATATCCTTGATATGAACCTTGGTGGGTTGGTTGTCCCGGTTGATTAGGTAGACCTCGTGTTGCACTCGTGTTATAATGGGGAATGGTCCTTCCCACGGAGAGTGAAAACCTGCATGGAAACCCTCACTTGCTTTGGACAGTGGATGACTGCGGAGATACACCAAGTCGTAGGTGTCGTAGCCAGGTTGTGTAATATCTTCCTGAGCGTACGTCCGCTGGTAAACTCGTTGGTGAGTTTGGGAGGTTTCCACACGTTCTTTTGTTGCCGGGGACACAGGCATGGGGGGCTCGAGTTTCCAAACCCCTGATCGTGGAAGGTCGCGTCCGAGAAGGAGGTAGGATGGCTACATCCCGTGGCTGCATTCCGTTGAGTTCGCATCTAGAATAAAACCTTAGGAAGCTCGTGGTCTCACTTCTTGTGAGGTAATCCCTGGAGATGGAGACGAAGTCCCTTCTTGATCTCCTGGTTCCGACGTTCAGTGGGATTTGCCTGAGGGTGATAAATGGCTGTAGTCCAGTGCTCGGCTTGCCAAGACTCACAGGCGCGCTTCCAAGGATGACTGATGAATTGGTGACCCTGGTCGGAGAGGAAACCCCGTGGATAACCCCAGCGTGCAAAAACTTCCTCTTCTAATAATTTTATTATCCGAGGAGCTTCGGATGATCCGAGCGGAAAAGTCTACCCATCGAGAGAATAGGTCGGTGAACACCAGGATAAACCGCTTTCTCCTACTGGTGATTGAGTACGGCCCCATGAGGTCAACCGCAATGGTTTCCCATGGCTGGGAAGGCTGGTGTGGACGGAGCGTTTTCGGTGGGCTCGGCCCTGAGCTCTTGCAGGTGTTGCACAGCAAACATCTCCGTACATGGTCGCGTACATCCTTTCGCATCTCGGGCCAACTGTAGATTGTTTTGATGCAGCGGAGTGTCTCGTCAACGCTTGGATGTCCGGCGGATTTTGAGTCGTGATGCTCAGCGGGACAGATATCCTCCAGGACTCCTTAGGAGTTTCGCGATGCCAGAGGATGCCATTATGGAGACAGTGTAAATCCGTGGGAGTTGGTTCGTCGGTGAGTCGTGAAACTATCTCGTTGCAGACGGGATCCTCCTGTTGGGCGGCAACGATTAGGTCGCACAGGGGCATCAGTTGTTCACTGATGGAGCAAATGGCGTGATCTCCTGGACCTTCGTTCTTCGTCGTCGAGAAGGCCACGTTCGCCCTCCAGGTTTCCGTACAGGAAATCAGCCAGCTGGTTTTCTTTTCCTTGGCAGTGCTCGATGGTAGGATTGTATTCCTGGAGTAGTAGTGCCCATCTCCGAAGTTTGTCTCGGTTCTCTTTGAAGCGCTGCAACCAGATGAGACCCTTGTTGTCTGTTCGTAGTGTGAAAGCTTTGTCCTCGAGAAGGTGTCTATACTTCTTTACAGCCCAAATCATAGCTAGGCACTCCTGCTCGTTGCTATGATAACGTGATTCAGTAGGAGAAAACTTGGCGCTAGCGTAGCTGATAATGTGTCGTTCTCCATTTGGTCTCAGTTGGTAAAGTACGGCACCCATCCCTCTAGCACTCGCATCCGTCTGGAGGTAATACGGCCAGTCTGGGTGTGGCCGGGATAAAGCCAGAGGTTGCCGGAAAGCCTGCTTGACTCTGTCGAATGCGGCTTGACCTTCCGATGACCATCGAAAGGGAGACTTCTTACTCGTTAAGTCCGTGAGAGGTGATGTTAACTCCGCGTATCCAGGTACGTACTCATGTAGCCAGGCACAGGTTCCCAAGAAGGATTGGAGCTTCTTTCTGGTGATTGATACCGGAAACTTAAGAATGTCCTATATGTTGGAGGGGTTGGCTTCTTTTCCCTCGACTGTCACGATGTGTCCCAAATATTTGAGGTTGGTCACAGCAAAATGACATTTCTCGAGCGTTACTGTAAGTCCGTGCAAGTGGAGCCTCTCGAGGATCATCGCCAAGTGCAATAAATGTTCCTCGAGGTCCCGGGAAAAGATGATAATATCGTCCAGGTAGACGACGCAGAATTTCCCAATGTAGCCAGTCAGCACCTGTTGGCTCTTCGTTCGTTGGAAAGTACCGGGAGCCCCCTTTAATCCGAACGGCATGACTCGAAACTGGTAACATCCTCCGGAAGGCGTCGTGAAGGCGGTGTACTCCTTGGACTTCGTTGCCATGGGTATTTGCCAATATCCACTCTTTAGATTGAGCGAGGAGAATATCTGAGCTTGTCCTAAGTCCTTCAAAGCGTCGGATATCCTTGGGATAGGCTGTGCGGAGTCTTCGGTGATATCGTTTAGTCGACGATAGTCCACGCAGAACTGGGGCTTACCGTCCTTCTTTTTCGCCAACACAATTGGGGAGCAGTAAGGTGAACAAGTCGGTTCTATTATTCCTTCTGCCAGCATCTCCTGAGTTTGCTCCTCGATGATTTGCAGCTTCTCCTTTGAGCAGCGGTATGGAGGTAGATGGAAAGTCTGGGTCGAAGCGAGACGTATTTCATGGACGGCACTGTTGGTTTGGGCGAGGCGACCCCATGGATGAGAGAACACGCTGCTGTGTTCTTTCAGGACCTGGTGCAATCGTTCTGCTTCCTCTCCCTGTAGACCATGAACGACCTTTGTCCAAGGTAGAGGTATGTCTCTCTCCTTCGTGTGCGGACGATTAACCAATGGTATCGTCACTCGTGTACGGCTTCCGAGGTACAATACGGGCCGAGTAAAATCCAGGATACCCTTCTCAGAAATTAACCAGGGTAGTCCCAGGATCAGTGGATGGCGCAGTTCCGAGGAGACGTGTGCGGATAACCGGAACTCTCTATCCATGACGGAGATTGTGATGTCCGTCTGTCCGAATGCCTGGAGATGGTTTCCCACTGCTGCCAAATGGAAAGTGACGGGATTGTTGGTCACTTGTTGAGAATCCAGCAGGTGCGATCCACTGACGAGTGAGCCGTCGCATGTGAAAAAATATTATTTATTTCCGGCTTGCTGCGGGAATGGCGTCGGTTGCCGGCCTTTCCGTCGCCTGTCTCCAGTTTTCCGAAACCGCCGTTTCCCGTGGTCTGTCGACGGGCATACACCGGGCAGTCTCGGTGGAGATGTCGTTCGGGGCAGTACCAACACTGGGGAAGCCCT
The DNA here is from genome assembly GCA_026168455.1 of Theocolax elegans. Taxonomy (NCBI): domain Eukaryota; kingdom Metazoa; phylum Arthropoda; class Insecta; order Hymenoptera; family Cerocephalidae; genus Theocolax; species Theocolax elegans. The sequence continues at coordinate 44,894,249 of CM047428.1, read as the reverse complement.
GATGTCCTAGGGGAACGGTTGGTTGACTTGTGTGCCTTCCTCTCGTCCGAATTTCCAGCCTTCCGTCGACTGGCCTCCTCCTCGGCTTCGTCTTGCTCGGATGCCACTGCCTTACTCAATAAGTCTGCGAACGTGTTTATGGCTGCGGGCCGGAGAACTTTCTTTAAAGCTGGTCGCAGGAGCTCGAGCATGGCTTGGACCCGCACAGCTTCGGGCACATCGGGTTGAATCCGCTGGAACAGGAGATATTTCTCGCGCAGAAAGGTGCCGACCATCTCCTTATCTCCCTGGTGTTTGGAATAAAGAGATGCCATAAGGGTGCTCTTCACTGTGGAGTTGTCGAACCGGGTCAGAAAGAGGTCACGGAACTGCTGCCACTCGAAGTCCAGGTCTCGATAACATTGCCACCATCTCTCGGCTTCTCCTTTGAGACCGCTCTCGGCCGTCCGCGTTCTTTGCTCCTCGGGAATACGATTGGCTGTCGCATATTCCTCGATCCGCTGCAGGAAACGTGGCGGGTCTTCGTGGGCAAGTCCCCTAAACTCTGGAACGGGTGGTCGTGTAGCAGTCAGTGCCTGTAGGAGAGCACTCCAGTCTGCGAACGCAGGAGGTACGGCTGCATTTGCTCCGTTCGCTGGAGGATCGGCCATGTCGATTCCGGGTACTTCCGTAGTGTAGACGGGAACAGCAACGACAGGTAGAGCAGCGGTGATCGGCTCTTGACGGTGTGTCGTAGACTCGTCCCTCGGTATGGGGGCTGTGGTAGACGGCGTGTCCTGTGAAGTGGAGGCAGCTGTTGGTTTCAAGTCCGGTTGGCTGTATATCCAGGATCAACAAGTGCGAGGACTTCTCTCCCGTTGAGTACGACACGGATAGTTGGTTGAGCCGTCGCATGTGAAAAAATATTATTTATTTCCGGCTTGCTGCGGGAATGGCGTCGGTTGCCGGTCTTTCCGTCGCCTGTCTCCAGTTTTCCGGAACCGCCGTTTCCCGTGGCATCTGTCGACGGGCATACACCGGGCAGTCTCGGTGGAGATGTCGTTCGGGGCAGTACCAACACTGGGGAAGCCCTGATGTCCTAGGGGAAAGATTGGTTGACTTGTGTGCCTTCCTCTCGTCCGAATTTCCAGCCTTCCGTCGACTGGCCTCCTCCTCGGCTTCGTCTTGCTCGGATGCCACTGCCTTACTCAGTCCTGTGAAGTGGAGGCAGCTGTTGGTTTCAAGTCCGGGGTCTCCAAATCAGTGCGGACGGCAGTCGTCCGTTTATTCTTGGGCGCCACTGGGTGTTTTTCTACTCCCAGAAGTAGCGTAGGCTGCTGCGATCTAGTCTGCGGTCGCTGCGAGGTTGGTGTTTGCCCTGACATAGGCAATTACATCCGTCCGGCTAGTGGTCAGCTCGACGTGGATCCCTCCGGCTTCTCCGAAGAAGACAGATGATGTCTGTGCCCCACGTTGGGCGCCAAATGTCGTAAGCCGGCGCGTCGGGTGACGCTGGCGAGTCTGGTGTCGACGGTATGTCGGCCAGGAAGGCCGAGTAGATGCTGGTCCGCTGCGCCGTTGACGTAGTGGCTTCTGCGTTGGCTGAATGAGAACACAGCACTAACCCCTCAACTAGCTCTCTACGAGCCTGGCCCTGGCCTCGAGAAACTCGTGGCCAGAGTCGGACGGTCAGATGACCGCCGGTGAGCCCCGCTCACTTTACGAAGTTCTTAGTAGGGTTGGTCAAGATGGACCAACCCAGGCGCGAGCCGCTCTAACGGCGAGGCGTCCTCGGATGAAGCGGGAGGCGCCCTGCAGGCGCACCTGGCAGCGAGATGTAAGTCGTACCGCACTGTTGAGAGGAGTGAGTCGGTGTAGTGGTCACTCCGTCTGGATACTGCTGTTGCTGGCGGTCCGAGTAGTCTGGTCCTCCTTGTGGGTGGTCTGGCGGCAGCAGCCCGATTTCGGTACTCCTGGGTGATCCGGGCGGCGAAGTCTCGAGGGAGAGCCTGATGTAATCGCCTCGGTGAGCTCGTACGGTATGGATGGGATAGGGAGAAGGTGCTAATAAGTATGACCAACAAGTGATGTTAATTTAAATTCGCCTTTATTCAAGAACTGTAGAGATGGTACAGTAATTACCCCGAAAGGTGGGATACTCCCGCAGTAGGAGAAGGCGAGCTGCTGTACGCTCGAACTGGCCTATACTTATAACGACGCTCGCTTATCTTGATAACGGGAACGGCGCGATAAGGGGGTAGCCACCTTACGGCCGTTATCGGTACTACATACTATATATAAGCTATATGTGTAAAGGCCGTGCGGTTCACGCCTATTAATAGTATGCTTGCGTATAACAATATTAAGAAATATTGTGTGAAAATTTTAGAACTATCCAAGAACTCTAACATTATTTTTGAACGCTTCACAGGTAGGTACCTCTAGCGCGCCGTCCCAGCCGCTTACCTGCTATTGTTTTCTCTCGCAGCTGCTCTCTTTCAGAATCCTCTTGTATATATGTATATATATTATATGTCGGTATCCTAAAGGTCGTATATATTTCGTTGTTTTGATTTACAAAATGTATATACCTGCTTCTGGAGCGAAAGGGGCAGTTCTGTTTGTAAATTCGTTAGAGCAACAGCTTTCTACGTGAAATTGTCGTATTTTCGCAATGGATAAAAAAGTCAAACATCAAACTAAATCCTGGCGACGTGCAGGAAGTAAGATATCGTAGTTTACGTGGAGATCGTAGCAGGAGTAATACAAGTGCATCAGCAAAAAAACTAAAAGAGTCGAAGGACGACAGTTTTGATGTACGTGTAAAAAAAGATACAGGCTACAGTATTATACAGTTTTTTTTCGTGTTTAGCATTCTAGAACAATATTTATCGTGTAAAGTGTATAATGGTGATGCGTCTTTTCGAAATTTGGACAGAAATCCACTGTGTGGAGTATGGCACCGAAACACACTTTCTCTGGCAAAAAAATCATTAAAATTGCGTGCCTTACAGCAGCATGTATTTTCAATGAAGGCTTCAGCACAGTATTGAAAATTATGGAAACGATGCACGTTGGAATCGGCGAAACTGCAGTCGCATATGCCGCGACGCGCGACCGCCAGCGTATCCAAGTAGGCAACCGCCGTTCATCGAAAGCTTCCAAAGAGGGCAGAACAATGCTGAGACAGAAAAGATTGGAAGAAAGACAACTCTTCGAACAATCTGAAGGAATTTTGTACGGTCCAGGCATCGCTGACTAGGTGTAAGTAATTTTTTTTTTAAGAATTTCATGCAAAAAAACTTTAAACGCGTGTTTCTCGAAACATCGTTTTACTCGCCTTGTTGATGAAATTTTCGAAACTACTCTACCGATCCTTATGAAATTTGAACCACATATTTTTTAAACCTATCGCTATGTTCCATAAATTTTTTTCAAAAATTTTGAATTTTAATATATTTTTTTTTTAAAATCGGCGAAAAAAACTGGTTTTTTGAAAATTTTTTGTTTTTTCTTCATCATTTTTTATTTTTTAAAATAATTGAATAAAATTCATAGGGGACACAGCCAATGTCATACCAAACCTAAAGCACTTTGATTTTTTTGTTTCAGACAACACAAGTCCGAGATTTTATTAACAAGGCGGACCTACCTACCTACTTTTCGAGGTGTTGCGTTTGGCTGACGTTTTTGGTCATAATACATGTATAAAATAAAAGAAAAAATTTTTTTTTGTATTTCAAGAGTGTATTCACTAAGCCTAATAACTTTTATATCATTACCTTTATCCAGTATCCCAAGAAATAATCACGAAAATCGCGTTTTTTTCGGCACGAGCTACTAGACAAACTCCTTAATGTATTAAATTTTTAACCCATTGTAAAATCGAAGATGAATAAAATAACTATGGTGGGAATATATTTTTTAGGTATCCAGTAGTTTTCCTGAATTTTTCACATATTTTCGAGGATATTATTTTAAGTTACAGAGAGTCAAATTTAACATTTCGGCACTTTTTTGCATTGTATTCCCATTTTCAGCTCCCAGGGATTGCACTTTTGACTAAAAACATAAATATGACTTTTTTTGTAAAATTTTCTGAATTTTTCATTAAAAATACTTTTAAAGTCATAAATGTATGCTGTCACACTCTTGTAAACCAGTTAAACCTTAAATAGTGAAAATCAGCAATTCTGCCCCGGACTCTGGAAACCTACTGCTGTCTAAAAGATGTCTTTTTATAGTCAGAAACCGCCTATAAATTTCCAGAGTGGGTCTAAATCATTAAGATCACTTATAGTCAAGATACCTGGGAAAAGTGCCCGAAATATTAATAGAAATGTATATTTGATGCCTTATAACGATGAATCTATTAGCATGATCATTGCAAAACTAATTATGCACTTACCTTGGAGTGGTAAAACGTATCCCCACTTGCTTCGGTATCCATCTAATCCCCTGTAAGCTGCTAAAAATACAAATATTATCTTACAATCATAAACAATTTATTTTTAAACATTTATAATGCTGGATTTTTAGTTTTACAACCCTTACAAGAATTATAAGCAGCTTACAGGGGATTTGATAGATACTGAAACAAGTGGGGATACTTTTTTACCACTCCAAGGTAAGTGCATAATTAGTTTTGCAATGATCATGCTAATAGATTCGTCGTTATAAGGCATCAAATATACATTTCTATTAATATTTCGGGCACTTTTCCCAGATATCTTGACTATAAGTGATCTTAATGATTTAGACCCACTCTGGAAATTTATAGGCGGTTTCTGACTATAAAAAGACATCTTTTAGACAGCAGTAGGTTTCCAGAGTCCGGGGCAGAATTGCTGATTTTCACTATTTAAGGTTTAACTGGTTTACAAGAGTGTGACAGCATACATTTATGACTTTAAAAGTATTTTTAATGAAAAATTCAGAAAATTTTACAAAAAAAGTCATATTTATGTTGTTTACAAATTGATGAAAATGGGCATATAATGAAAAAAAGTGCTAAAATGTCAACTTTGACTCTCTGTAACTTAAAATAATATCCTCGAAAATATATGATAAATTCAGGAAAACGACTGGATACCTAAAAAACATATTCCCGCCGTTATAGCAATAGTCATTTTTTTCATCTTTGATTTTACAGAGAACCACCCATGTATACATATGGGATATTCCACGTGAAGTGGTCCGATCAAAATTTTAAAATGCACCAATTATTGGGTACATATTGCAAATGTTTTTTAGAATAAAGAAAAAAACTTTTAAGTACTGGAATCTATTTGCTCAAAAGTTATTTTAACCTAAAAAAGTGAATTTTTCCAAGTTTTTTTCAACACCAGCTGGGTTTACCTCTATTTAACTTAAAATCTATTAACTTTTACTATAGAAAATTATATGTAACATTCGTTGCTAATTATGTCAAAAGTTTATCCTTCTGCGTTAGAATTTCTAATCTCAATGTCAATGTTACATAAACTATATGTCAATCATTCAACTTAAAAAAAGTGTAAGTGCGCCACAATTGATTTTTTTATCCAAAAGTCTGAAAGAAAGCTTGGGGCAATACCTTTCAAATGATTTGGAGCATTTTTATGGCCTACAATTCTGTAAAAGGTTATGATAATTTAAAGAAAGAAAAAGAAATCACAAAAATTATCGTGGTAATTCCCATTTAAATTTTTAAAAAAATTTCGAGTTTCTTTAAATTATCATAACTTTTTACAGAATTGAAGGCCCCAAAAATGCTACAGACCATTTGAAAGATATTGCTTCAAGCTTTTTTTTAGACTTTTGGATAAAAAAATCAATTGTGGCGCACTTTTACTATTTTTAAGTTGAATATTGACATGTAGTTTATGTAACATAAACATTGAGATTAGAAATTCTAACCCAGAATAATAAATTGTAGACACAATTAGCAACGACTGTTACATATAATGTTCTATAGTAAAAGTTGATAGATTTTGAGTTAAATAGCGGTAAACCCAGCTGGTGTTGAAAAAAACTAGAAAAAAATCACTTTTTGAGGTTAGAATAACTTTTGAGCAAATAGATTCCAGTACCTAAAAATTTTTTTCGGTATTCTGAAAAACATTTACAATGTGTACCCAAAATTTGGTGCATTTTAAAATTTTGATCGGACCACTTCACGTGGAATACCCCATATATATATATAAATATTGTAAAGGTAAGCTACATACTCTTATGCGTATAAAGCTATACTTTATAACGAGCGCGAGTGACGATCGGAAAAGCTCGTAGATGATCGGGAAAGCCCGCGCGTAAGCCGCGTAAGGACTAACAATGGTCCGACGCGCAAGCTGACTGAGGAGAGTATATAGAGAGTTTATGCGAGTCATCGTAGATAGACACGTCGCCGGTAACGCCTTCCTTGCTAATTCGTGGCAAGAGAACAAGAATCGTTATCGCGGATTCTTGCTCGGGTTCTGGGTTTTGTGCCGTAAAGAACGAGTGATTTTGTGGAGTGAGTGTGCTGGTGTCGAGCGCACAGCTCCAGCGACTCCCAGGAACCTGCGAGGACGGCGAAGTTGCCACGCGCGAGAGCCCGAAGGAGAGAAGGGAAACAGGCGAAGCCAAGCTCATCGACGGGGAGATAAGGTACGTGGTGCACCACTCGCGAGCCGCCGAAGCCGTAAAGACTCTCTCTTTACGGCCATATCTTTAAGTTAGGGATCGGCGGATCTCGCCCGCGCGCGACGGCGAGGAAGCTAACGGGCGACCGCATACGCGTACTAGAAAGAGAGAAAGTGCGAGTAACGCCGGGGTTACACCTCGTCGCGAGACCTCACGCGGCCTATATACGGCCTTTGTAATTTCATTGTTCTTTTCTTTATCCTATGTTAAATCAAATTTATATTTCTTTATAATAAATAAAAATTCATATGTAATCAAATCCGAGTACAAGTTTAATTTTTGATTACCGGCGTACGTTATTCCCGTTATCCCGAATACCGCCCTCTCCGTTCTAGAAGCGGCCGAGGTAAACTTATCGCGAATTTATCTCTTTTATTCACGGTCCTTTTCAGCTCACAACGCTTTAGCTGTACAAAGACGCGAGATCGGCAAGTGACCTCGCGGTTGTTAACGGACATCGCAACGGTAGGTCGTGCGCTGGGTTTACTCATTTGAATCCGCCGCGCACTCTCAGCGCACCGCCTAGGGAGTATAACTAGGCAGTGCCGTAGTGACCGATCCCATTACCCCTACCGACGCAAGAGATTGTACCCCGTTACAAATGGCGTCCGTACCCCGTTACAATATATATATATTGTAACGGGCCCAACTTTTAATAAAAGTCAAACAATTAAAAATAGTAATTAGATTTAAATAACCGCGGTCGATAACGCATTAATAAGCATCGCTCGATACACGATTATCTATCGACGATAAATAGATCGTAATCTCAAATGGTAAATAGATATATATGTATATAAGTCAAATGTATGTTCACGCGAATGAACCATTTAAGTATAATCGACGTCATACTTTGTTTTGATAAATTTAATTATTTAATCATAGTTTATATTCAATACCTAATTCAATTATATAAGAATAGAAAATTAGGATAATTAATAACGCTTCAAATGATATGCAACAACCAACAAGTTTAATTATTTATTTATGTTTATTAACCATTGCAAATTTCAATAATGTATAAAAAATAAATGCATTATAAAAACCTAGAAAAACCAAAGTTTCTGATAGATTTATCATTATTGTAAATTTTAAAGTTGAAATATTATTTAAAAAGTTAATAACATTAATGTTATTAACATTACAAATTTAAATTGTTAATAAAAATAGGATATCATAATATTATAGAATCTTGTTATAATTAAAAATTAAAGTAATTGTAGAACCTTAAAATAATGAAAAAACAAATTCAAATAAGACATTTTTAAAAGAATGCACACGATGCAAAAATGCATTTCAATTGAGACTATATAAATTGTACGAATTATAAATATGTAAAAAATAGGATAAGTGAATAAAAATATTTGTGATTTAAAAATTAATTTCAAATGCGAAGATATAGCATAGTTCTTAGGTAATAAGCAAAAAACTATTAAACGGTCAAGAAGCGGCTTTAGTATATAGAGGGAGCAAATCTCGATTCAAGGATTATTATTAAACTACAAGCCAATGTAGCATGTACGATTCATATTATCGGCCTTCGTAGCCAATCAATAAATTCTTAAAATTAAAAAGAATAATTTTATTTATTGTAAAAAAATCCACACTCCACTTTTCTTCCCTTCGTAGGAAGGAAAGCGATACCAACAAAAATACATGAAACAAACAAACTAACATTTTCAAATCCACTAGTCCATGGTGAGACGACGTGGTGTTGTACACAAACAAATACGTTTCTGTAAAAGTCTTCAAACGAGTAACCGCGCTAGGAGGTTTAGACTTTGAATCCAAACCTAGTGCGCTATCTTAATGAAGTGAAAACAAAGAAGAAGACGAAGGGAAAGAAAAGTAAAAGTAAAAACGGACCTAAATCCAGGCCCGTTACAATATATATATATATATATATATATATATATATATATATATATTTCAAAATCATGTTTTACAATGTGATGAGTATAAACACACGCACTAGTATTGCGTAAAATTATTTTATAAATTGTTAATATATTATATAATAATAATAAGTACGTAGTATATTAAGATAGCTTCGCGATAGACACGTGCCGTTAAACGCGAGTTCAACGACCGTGCTATAAATAGATTAGAGTCATAGACCGCCTCCCCACTACTGTGCCTACTCGCCAGTTCATTGACCCCGTCCGGAGTGGGGGGGACAGGCGTTATACGCATGCGCGCTCTCGTAGAATCGGGTATATAAGGCGCACCGAAACCACCAGTAGGCAGTCTGCAACTGGACGACAGATCGGACTGGCCGTGAGCACACGACCAGCCCCTTTCTCCGACCTAGTGAAGCAACCGTGGTTACGTTCGTGAGCACACGTTCGTAAACACGGTTACCGTATACCGTACCGACCGTTACCGTAACCGCATCCTACCGTAGGCACCTCGTGAGCACACGTGGTGTCTAATTCTGTCCGTATCCTCGTGAGCACACGTGGATTATCCCGACCGCATCCTCGTGAGCACACGTGGGTTATCCTGACCGTATCCTCGTGAGCACACGTGGATTATCCCGACCGTATCTTCGTGAGCACACGTAGATTGTCCTGACCGTATCCTCGTGAGCACACGTAGATTATCCCGACCGTATCTTCGTGAGCACACGTAGATTATCCCGACCGCACCCTCGTGAGCACACGTAGGTTATCCTGACCGTATCCTCGTGAGCACACGTGGATTATCCCGACCGGATCTTCGTGAGCACACGTAGATTATCCCGACCGCACCCTCGTGAGCAGACGTGGGCTATCCCGACCGTATCCTCGTGAGCACACGTGGATTATCCCGACCGTGTCCTCGTGAGCACACGTGGATTATCCCGACCGCACCTCCGTGAACATACATACTAGCCCGAACCGTAGTGCCGTACGAGCATACACGATAACCGTTAATTGCGTCCGTTTAGGAAACTAGTTATAAGACAGCGTTGTAGAGTTCGTAGATCACGTAATAATTAAGTATTTTGTCTTGATTTGATTACAGAATAATTAGCTATTTCACCCGACCAAGACCAGGCGGGCTGGCAACATTTACATTATATCTTTGTTATTTTTTTATATCTGTACATAATCTTAATAATAATTAGTTTTTATTATAAATAGTGATACTTTATTTCAAATTCCTTAAAAACCTGAATCCTGGAATCTGAGCAAGGTCCGGCAAAAATTCACTCCGTTACAACAAGAATAGATAATATAGTTTGTAACAAGGTGGATTTAATCCACTTGTCATAGATGCCAGCATTCCCGACGCCGCGAGGTGTCGCGGTATCGGTAGCATATAAGAGCAGTAAGAAGCGCTACGACCAGTGCGGGCGTAGCGCAGTGGTTAGCGTGAACGGTTTCGGATCTGAAGGGGCTCGGGTTCAAGACCCGACGCCCGCTTCATTTTTTATTCAGCACTTGAAAGTCTCATGCCACAAGTTATTATTGCGGTTAGTACGAAAGAGAAGCAATAAATTATAGTAAGTAGAGTGTATTTAAAAAAATAGAATAAATGCGTGAAAAGATTTTCTTTTTATTTGCATGTTGTAGCAGGAACGAAAAGTGTTAGGTAAGTAAATACGAAATACAAAATTATGTACAAGGTAAGTGTAGATTTATTTAAATATTTGACGAGATATTACAGACAATATATATTATACATTCTGATGCATACGTATTATGTTATCACAAATATAATTAGAATGAAAGGATGTTAACTCTAATTATACAATATCATAGTAATATTCTAAGAAAAATTTTGACTCTTCGTAATTAAATCGATCTTTTACTCTCGATTTTACATCATAATTACCGATCACAAAACTTTTAAAGAAATTTCGTCCTTCGCGTGAATTTAAATTATAATTAGTAACTTTTTCTTTCACAATATCGCAAATAAAATTTTTACATTTTTCAATATCGTTGATATAGCGTTCGAGTCGACAATATCATTCTTCTACACAAAAAATACTATCCTTTAGTCCTTCGGATTTTTGCATAATTATAGTTGGTTAAAAACAATTTTCTCTTCTTTTCTGTCTTGCTTTTGTTGGATAATTTTGACGTTTTATTCAAAATAATAGATTTTCCTCCATACGAAGTACCAAAAATTATTTCCAAATCATTGATGTAGATTCTAGTGCGGCTTTTATAAGATAGGTCATTGTGGTTATTAAAATATTTCGTTGAGTTTATTTTGTAGTTTTACCCAAGTATCCGAATCGATTACTAGGCCTGTCGAGTGAGTTTGATTTAACAGTTGAATAACGGGTTCCATTTTTTGTTTATGAAAAACTTGTACACTGACAGTTATTATTTTTGTAGCCAATTTATTTAACGATACGAAGTTTTGAGTAAATTTCGATGCAACCTGTGTCTTTTACCTTCTAAATTCACAGACATTTTTATCACTGTCCATTTGTTTGAAGGTTTCATCTTCGATAAAAATAAAATCCTTTCCTAACAATGCTTGAACCATTCTTGAAATGCTTTATGTCGCACAGGTCTCGACGAGTTTACCGATTATACGAACACTAGTTTACAGAAAAGATGCTGCAATATTGCATTCGGGGTGAGCGGCGTGTCCCTTTTAAACCCTGACCGGTCCCACGGAAAGGTCGCTTGTAAAATAGGAGGGGGTCTATTTAGAGGGTTTGTGAAAGTCACATGTATTAATAAAAAGATTTTTTACGTATTTGAGAAGAGAAAGAAAACGCGTATAGATACTTTTCTTAAACGAAAATGCATAAGACAAATGACGACGGTGTCTAGAAAGAAAATTTATGTTTCCTTCTTTTTCAATCAATCGTAGGTAACGTTTTTTCAAAAGATTTTTTTAAATGTCTTCGAGGTTTTTCGTTATGTCTAGAAATTTACAGAAAAAGAAAGTAAGAGTGGAATGTCATAGAAAAGTTAATTTGCTAGGAAAAATAAGAGATCGTAGTTACTTCAAATTTTGCTTTCGATGCGAAAGAATCTTGAAACGTACATCAAAAGAATATCTAAACTCTACAATGAATTCGGTAAGTTAAATGTATTTCATTTGTTTATATTATAAATTTGTTGTTATTATCGTCCACGCATTTGTTTAAAAAAAGGGGTTTTCGTCAATTATAGTGAACAAAAATTATTTAAATGTCGACGTTCCGATGGAAGTCCTCCATTCTCATTAGGTTATACCTTTATTAAAAACAATCATTTTACAATCATACTAATATTTTCATATTTACTATAGAATTACTTACTTATTGGTCAATTTAATGCTTACATTTGATATTAAAAAAAAAATTCATTGTATCTCTAATGCATCGCTCTATAATCAAAAGCTCTAGTAAATAGCAATCATGTATGTTAAAATTTGTTCAAAGATTGCGGTTATAAAATGTATTTTACCTTTCTTCTCTGAATGATTCACATATAACATCATACTTTCCTTTGTATAAATAAATAAATAAATAGATTAATAATTTAATACAACATCATAACAAAAATTAAGCAAAAAGCAGTCAATAATAATAAAAAATTTTTAAAATCAAAATTTGTTAGTCATATCACAGACAGTTTGTAAAGCTAAAATTTAAATCTTTGTAACACGTCATTATACTTTCGTCTTATTTGTCAATTTGACCAGATTAATGATATATATACGTGTCACAAAAATTTGAATATTGATATATCACAGACTATTGACTATTATTAACCCTTTCGTGCATATAAGGAACTGACAATCATAAGGGCTCTGAAACTAGAAAATTTCGATGTCCGGCATCGAGTTGACTCCAAATCTGGAGTCAGAAGTTTAGAAAAATAAAAAATACTATCGTATTCTACATAAAATTTTTAGAAGAAATCATTCTTGTAATTTTTTTGATAAGACACACCAATTTCAAGTAAAAAATTATTGAATTTCTAGGATATCGGACCCCTGAGTAAAAGCAGATGTATGTTTTATCATCCCGTGCATACAAGAGACTCAAACATCAAACCAAGCGAAATAAAGTCTTTCTATGGAGTTTTGGAGTAGCTGATGATGAATCTAGGGTCATATTTCCGAAATGACTATAATTGGGCCCAATACCGAGGGGGCCCAATCTTAAAATTGAAAATTTTGAAAAACAAAAAATACCAACGTATTCTGCGTAAAATTTCAAGAAGAAATTGTTTGTATTATTTTTCTGATTAGACACTCTATTTTTCAGTAAAAAATTGTCAAATTCCAAATATTTATCAGCTCAAAATGTTGTTGATGATGTAAGCGTAAACTTCGTATTTCAATTGAGATAAAAAAGTTCATCTATATTTTGATTTCTAAAAATCTGGTATTATTTTTTTACGTTACTAAACAAATCGTGGCGTTATAGCAATTTATGTTATAGTGCAAGAGAACAGTTTCACTGAGTCCGAATATTTATTTTAGACCAATAAAAATTCTATCAGTTACTTTCTTTTGGAGTTCATATTTTTTGAATATGCCGTGTAAAGTGAATGATAATTTACCAGACAGTCCTGAGAATTCTAATTTGTCTTCTGACGAATCAGATGTTGAAGAAGATTCCGATGCATATTCTACTGACGAGGATTCCCAAGAAAATAAAGAAGATTCTGAATGGAGTAAAGACACATCTTCGTTTAGAAATGAATTCGATTTTGAGCAGTCACCATCGATAAATATTTTTTCAAATAAAAAAGTTGAAAAATATTTTTTTATGCAATTTTTTACTGAGGACTTGATCAATCTCATAGTTCGAGAGACAAATAATTATTCATATGTAAAAAAATCCGGAGCTCAAGCACTGGACTGATACTAATATTGAAGAAATTCAAGCCCTTATAGGTATGTTTATAATGATGGGTACCCATAAGTTACATCGAATAAGAAATTATTGGAGTAACGATGCATTTTTGAGAGTCGAGGGAGTACCAAATGTGATGACTGTTAATCGTTTTGAAAAATTACTGGACATGATTCATCTCAATGATAATAGCAAAATGCTTCCAAGAAACAACCCTAACTTTGATAAATTATTCAAAGTACGACCTCTCATTGTGCATATGAATAGAGTAAATTCTTTGCTTTATAATCCTTCAAAAACTCTAATTGTCGACGAGTCAATGATTCCATTCAGTGCTCGTACTTCAATGAAGCAGTACATGTTAATGAAACCTATCAAGCGTGGTTACAACGTGTGGTGTTTAGCAGACGCTAAAACAGGTTACATTTGTAAATTCGATGTATATTGTGGCAAAAGTGATAATACCAAAATCTCTCTCGGTGAAAAGTTGTTTTGAATATGGTTTCGGAGCTTCGAGAAGATGATTATTTAGTAGCATTTGATAATTTCTTTACATCGGTAAATTTAGTGGAAAAATTTTTGAAGAAGAAAATTTACTCTATTGGTACGGTCAGAAATAATAGAAAGGGTCTTCCTGGTATGATGGAAAATAAAGATAAGATGAAAAGAGGTGAATAAGACTATACGACCAAAGGGCACGTCGTAGCTATCAAATTGGATTGATAAAAAACCAGTAACACTCCTTGAAACTGCTTACGATCCAAAACAAACTGTGGAAATAAAAAGAAAAATGAAAGATGGTACAAAAGTTGATTTTCCTTGTCCAGTCGGTATCAAAATTTATAACGAAATTATGGGTGGTGTTGATAAATTCGACCAATTTAGAGAAACATACACGATTGGTAGATTATCATTCACTTTACACGGCATATTCAAAAAATATGAACTCCAAAAGAAAGTAACTGATAGAATTTTTATTGGTCTAAAATAAATATTCGGACTCAGTGAAACTGTTCTCTTGCACTATAACATAAATTGCTATAACGCCACGATTTGTTTAGTAACGTAAAAAAATAATACCAGATTTTTAGAAATCAAAATATAGATGAACTTTTTTATCTCAATTGAAATACGAAGTTTACGCTTACATCATCAACAACATTTTGAGCTGATAAATATTTGGAATTTGACAATTTTTTACTGAAAAATAGAGTGTCTAATCAGAAAAATAATACAAACAATTTCTTCTTGAAATTTTACGCAGAATACGTTGGTATTTTTTGTTTTTCAAAATTTTCAATTTTAAGATTGGGCCCCCTCGGTATTGGGCCCAATTATAGTAATTTCGGAAATATGACCCTAGATTCATCATCAGCTACTTCAAAACTCCATAGAAAGACTTTATTTCGCTTGGTTTGATGTTTGAGTCTCTTGTATGCTCGGGATGATAAAACATACATCTGCTTTTACTCAGGGGTCCGATATCCTAGAAATTCAATAATTTTTTACTTAAAATTGGTGTCTTATCGAAAAAAAGACAAGAACGATTTCTTCTTAAAATTTTACATAGAATACGATGGTATTTTTTATTTTTCTAAACTTTGCATTCCAAGAGTGAGCCCCTTCGGTATTGGGCCCAATTATTATAATATCCAAAATCTGACTCCAGATTTGGATTCAGCTCGATGCTGGAACTGGCCATTCGGTTTTGACAAAAAAAATCCTTTATTCGCCACGTTATTAATATACGAGGCAAAGTAAAGGCATATAATATGATCAAAGTCGCTTTTACCTTCCTACCATGCCTCCATATAAGCCCCACGCGCACGCTAATCTATAGCGGATAACTGGCCGCTACCTATCTGTCGAAACGGTTTTGAAATATGACTACTGCACTTGCTCACGGTATTACCAATTACGACCGATAGGTGTAATTTTTTTTGGGGGGGTTGACGCGCGGTAGCGCGCAGGGGGACGCGGCCCCCTTAGATATTTTTATATTTACGACTTCAATTCACCCATGAAAATGAAGGAATCGGTGCCATTGGCAAACAATAATCTGGCTTTCTTCATATTTCTAAATTACAAAAGATATACCAAAGTTAGGATAAGATCCGTTTCCCGGAGGTCATGTACTTCCCTTGTTATATATATAGTCAACTCGAAACAAAAAGAGATAGCAATAGTATGTAAAATCCATAAGATAGAAAGAGATACAATGCTTTCCAGTCCGTGAGAGAACGCGGACAGAAGTAAAAACATATAGAAGTAGTTGACACGGGGCCGTGAGAGAGAGCTAGTTTCAGATGAACACTTTCGTCACAGCTGAATCGTCCAGCTGATTTTGTGTGAAAAGTTATGAATTACAATTATTTATTTACGTAATTATTTCCAATACCTCACATTATTCCGTTTCGGTATTTTTTATTTTACTGCAATGCAGATACTATTGCAAGATAAGGACTTCATAGTCGCTTTTATCGTATACCAGCATGTCAACCTTTGACTTCTCGACGAAAGAAAGAGTGAGATAGAGAGAGAGAGAGAGAGAGAGAGAGAGAGAGAGAGAGAGAGAGAGAGAGAGAGATTATGCCTCTTGTTCCGTTCTCGAGATCACTATGTAGTACCGCTAGAGTACGTAGATGTCGCCACAACTTTTATCCTTACCAGTTCCTTTTTTCCGCTGCGGAGAAGGGGCAATCTCCCGTCTACACGTGAGTCCCTTGCAGGGTTATGAGATTTATGATTCGTCAAATCATGAATCCAAAATCAACCTTGGAATTGCAGAATTTGTTGTCTTCAAATCACAAATCCTTTTGGTTAAAGGATTTTCTTTAGTTATAAATCCAAAATCCTTCTGATTAAAGGATTTTCTTTAGTTATAAATACAAAATCCTTTTGATTAAAGGATTTCCTAAATTATAAATCCAAAATCCTTTTGATGTAATCTGACTTGTGAATTGGCCCCATTCATAAATCGAAAATCCATATAATTTTTTTGACTTATTGCATCAATTTTTTTACTTATTGTATTGTGCGTTTTTTTACTTGTGGTATCTAGTAGATTGTGCCCTAGTGATCTGGACGTTAAACTCTCGAAAGATTACAGTCACTCAAAATAAAAAAATTGTCTGTAAATTAAGAGCAAGACCTATATGATCTTATTACGGCCCGCTGATTCCGAGTCTAAGCTTGATTTGGAGTTATCAAGTTTGAGGTCATTTAAAGTTCAAACTTAGAAAAAAGTTTTAAGGAGAGGTCACTAATATTTCTACAATTTTGACAGCCACTGATCCTTTATGGGGTTTGACTTTATCGGGTTAAGATGAAGGTCATTAAAGGTCAAGTTTGTAAATTTTGTAGAAAGTACATTTTGTACTTCAAATTCCGATATTGGTTTAGATTAAGATAATTTCATTTGGCGCTATCACGTCAGAATCAAGAGCATTTGAAGGTCAAATTGAGAAGAAACTTTTAAGCGTAAATGACTAAATAATATTTTTATAGTTTTGACAGCCGCTAAATCCGAATCAAATCCGCGTTTAGATCCCATGTGGAAAAATTTTATAAAGTTTATATAAAATTTTTATAAAATCACTTTATAAAATTTTTATATAAATTTGGTTCTATAAAAATTTTACAAAATTTTTATAAAAACATTATATATTATGATAAATTGCTTTTTTTATGTATTTATGTGACAAATAAAAAACTATTTTCTGGGAAGATATAATTTAATGAAAATCATTTATTTGTATAATAAAGTAACATGAGAAAACAGCACATGGAAAAGAAAAATTTAATAATTATTCATATATAAAAATTTTGTATATATTTTATTTTAATAAAACACTTTGAAAATAAAGTAAATATATTTATCATTAAGTGCATATAATTGTATTTTCCCAAGTGAAAATAATTTATAAATTTTTTATAAAAATTTTATAAAATACATTTTATATAGTTTTTATAAAAAATTGGTCGTATAAAAATTGTATAAAAAATACACTTTATAAAATTTTTATAAAAAATATATAAAATGTATTTTATAAAATTTTTATAAAAAATTTATAAATTATTTTCACTTGGGAAAATACAATTATATGCACTTAATGATAAATATATTTACTTTATTTTCATAGTGTTTTATTAAAATAAAATATATACAAAAATTTTATATATGGTTAATTATTAAATTTTCTCATGTTACTTTATTCTACAAATAAACCATTTTCATTAAATTATATCTTCCCAGAAAATAGTTTTTTATTTGTCACATAAATACATAAAAAAAGCAATTTATCATAATATATAATGTTTTTATAAAAATTTTGTAAAATTTTTATAGAACCAAATTTATATAAAAATTTTATAAAGTGATTTTATACAAATTTTATATAAACTTTATAAAATTTTTCCACATGGGATCAAAGTTATTTCAAGGACAAATTTACAAAATTTGTAAAAAGTAAATTTTTGACTATATATTCTGATTCCATGACCACTGTTTTAAATATATTAAAATGTGTTCTTACAGAGATACTTTCTCAAGTTTTGAGGGTTGCTGTATCCGAATATGAAATCAGTTTGACCTAATCAGGTTTAGATTACTAGAATTTTTAAGTTCTTATTCGGACTGTAATATACAAATACACATTGCACTGTGTTTTAACTAAAAACCAATAACACAATATTTGAACATTAATGTTTACCTTTTAGAAGTATATATGACATTTTTATATCTTTAGTAAAAAATATTAAAAAAAATTTATTGAAAGTAACAAATTTTATAATTTAATGAACAATAATATTCATTATTGCCCTCCAATTTTACTTTATCCCCGGAGGGACTAAAATGCGTTTTTGCTCCCTAAAAAGAGGTCAATAAAGTCAACTTTATTGATTTTCAGAGTGAAAAGTAAATTACACATTATAATATGTTTATTTTATAGAATATTATACAAAAATCTATAAAAAATATATATAATTCTATAGGATAAATTACATATTAAATTTTATAATAATTATTTAAATAAATTTTATAAAATTTTTATAAAAATTTTATAAAATATTTTCACCCAGGGTGTAAGTATAAAAGAGTAATCTTCTGTACCAAGCACTTTTATTTGTTAAATTGTGTGCACATTCATACACTCTCAAACATACTCTTAAATGTGTAAATTTACACACATTCTCACACGCACACACACAATTACACATTCATACGCACACACACACACACACACACACACACACGCACACGCACACGCACGCACTCACACACGCACACGCGCACACACTCACACGCACACGCACACACTCACACACGCACACACACACACTCACACGCACACGCACACACTCACACACGCACACACACACACACACACACACACATTCACACACACACACTCACACACGCACATTCACTCACACACACACACTCACACACGCACATTCACTCACACATATATTCACATACTCGCACACACACACACACACACACACACTCACACACGCACACACACACTCACACACGCACACACACACACACACACACACACACACTCACACACACACACATACACACACACACACACACACACACATTCACACACACACACACACACACACACACACATACACACACACACACACACATTCACTCACACATATATTCACATACTCGCACACATATTCACAAAGTCACACACATTCACACACACATATACGTATTTACGCACTCGCGCATACATACGCACACAAAAGCACTTATAAATAAATTTACCGAACGCACAAACAAGCTCATAAATACCCGCATTAATTGTCACACACGCATCCACATTTGTTTTGTTCTGAATTTATTTCACTAAGCACTAGGTACATTTTACATAACAATTGAAAAGTGTGATATTGCGCCCCGTAAATAGGGAAAGCAAGTAGTATTTTATG
The DNA here is from genome assembly GCA_026168455.1 of Theocolax elegans. NCBI lineage: Eukaryota > Metazoa > Arthropoda > Insecta > Hymenoptera > Cerocephalidae > Theocolax > Theocolax elegans. The sequence goes on along the minus strand of CM047428.1, from coordinate 44,874,856 downwards.
CTCAGTGTAAGAAAAAAGCTTTTAATAACAAAAACGGATTTAAAATTAACAACAATCCAATAAAATTTAAAATTAACAACAATAGTCCAGGTACCTCGAGAATCATTAATAAATCGTATTACAACTATCAAAGGAATTTTATTCGCTTTTACGAGAAAACATAAAATAAATGAAATTAATGATTCGTATATAAAAAGGAAAAAAATCATCATGATTCTTTTATTCGAAATACGTAAAATTATAAAATCGTCGGTATTTATGATTGTCATCAAAAAAAAAATTACAAAATCAAACGGATTTTTGACTCGTGAAAAACAAACTCATAAATTCATTAGTATTTGTGAATCTTAGAAAGAAAAACTCCTAAAGTCACCGGTATTTGCGATTCATAAAAACTAAAAATCCAAAAATCATTAGTATTTATGATTTTCAATAAATATAATAAAAAAATCAAAAGGAGTTGTGATTGTATGTGACAGAAAATACTTAAATCACTTGTATCTTATGATTCGATAAAGTTGAGAATCATAAAATCAAGCGAGATTAGGATTCGCAGTAAATGAAAATCCAAAATTAAAATTGATTATGAATTTTTAAGGATTCTATTCCTCGAAATGATTCGAGTACTTACAACCCTGGTCCCTTGCCCCGCTCTCGTCATAACGCTTTTTGTGCGCGTAGAGATAGCTACAACTTCGTTATAGTGGGAATAAAAATGGCGAAAAGACGTAAAGAATCGATTGAGCATTTGCAACGAAAATTGCAGAAGCTACAACAAGAAATTGATGCGCAACTGGAAGTGCAAATGAACGAGCAGGAAGAAGAAAATTCACCTTCGGAGATAGAATCTTCGAAAGGTATGAACGTGGGGTAAACGTGGTATACACACGCAGGTCTTGTAATGGCGGCGATCTTAAACGATATTGAGTTGAGACAGGCCGTACATTATGACTAGGATTGTGCAAATTGGCATCCGCATTTCATGTTGGATAGCGCATAACCTAGATCTTTTGTTGCTCTTCTAGAGTCGTCAGGCAGCGGGAAAGAACAGACGGACGCCGACGATGATGAGACGTCGAAGGAAAACGTCGATTCAAATAACAAACCGTTGACCGCTAAGACTCCAGAAGAGGCAGTGCTAAAGAAATCCGAAGCACATGTTAAATTGGATGATGAGACCTTGTCAATTCTCGGAACTGATGAAGGATCGAATAATAGTAAAAACTTTGATTTTCATCCAGACCTGGCTAGAAAATGGGAAAGAGTTTTAATTGACGGATTAAAGAAAGAAAAGAAAGAGGAATTATTAGACAAATATCCGCGCGTTGGAAATTGTCCTATTCTAACCTCAAAACTCAACCCGGAAATAGAGGCAAGTATCAACGATACGGCTAAAAAGCGGGACGCCTTTTTTGTTATCGACCAAGAATTGTGTGGCGCAGGTACCTCAGCATTAGGAACGGGTTTGAGCATGATATTTAACAGTCAAGTTGAAGAAATAGATACTATAAAATTACTTACGACATTAGCCGACGCAGGCAAATTATTTTGTGAACTGCACAGTCAATTGACAAAGGCCAGAAAGGCATATTTATACCCGAATTTAGACAAAAAAGCAAAGGCTCTGTTACGATCTACTAAGACAGGGGAGTTTTTGTTTGGATCGGAGCTGCCGTCAAAAATAAAAACAGCAGAAGCAGTCGAAAAAGTAGGTCTGACATTGAAATCGACTAGAAATGAAAACAAAATAGTTTTCAAGGCATCAGGATCTTTAAACTGGAAAGGCCCGTCTCGTAGAACAAGGGGCCAAGCACAGGCGGGTTACAAGAACATGGGCTCCCAAAGGTCTTACAAAGCACCTTACAACAAAAATCGCCGAAACAGCCAACAAGGGTCAAATTACCAAATGACAGCCCAGTCGAAGAACCCAACAGAAAAGAAGTAACTGAGGTAATTTCGAATAGTAAACAAATAGCAGGACGACTAAAATACTTTACAAAGGCATGGTCGGAAATAACCAGTGACAAGTTTATTTTAAATAGCATAAAAGGCTATAAAATGCAATTTTGGAAATGTCCGAAACAGGCGAGTTTACCGAAGGTAAATATAATTAACAATATTGAGAAATTGAATATGAATCAGGCAATGAACGATTTATTAGCAAAAGGTGCAATAAAGCAGGTAGTAAAATGCAAAGGGCAATTCATTTCTAATTATTTTTTACTTACAAAACCAAATGGCAAACATCGTTTTGTATTAAACTTAAAACAATTAAATTGCTTTATTAAAACTGATCATTTTAAAATGGAGGATATTCGCACGGCAATTAAGCTTATGACTAAAAATTGTTTTATGACGTCACTAGATTTGAAGGACGCTCATTTTCTTATACCTGTACATGAACAGAGCAAAAAATATTTACGTTTTGTGTGGGATAAAAGAATTTTTGAATTTCAATGTATACCGTTTGGGTTAAATATTGCTCCTTGGTTATATACAAAAATAATGAAACCTGTAATAAATCGGTTACGAGAGAAAGATCTGGTGTCAGTAGTATATCTGGATGATTGGTTATGTTTTGGAAAAACAGAATATGAATGTGAAAAAATATTAAAATCATAAGTATGACTTTGCAAAAACTAGGGTTTATTATTAACATAGAAAAAAGTAGTTTTAATCCACAAAATAGGTGTAAATTTTTAGGCTTTGTATTAAATTCAGAAATTATGCATTTGGAATCACCAGAAAAGAAAAAACTGCAAATATGTAAATTAATACAAGAATTTCGAATAAAAAAGAGATGTACGATTAGGCAATTTGCTAGTTTAGTAGGCTGCATTACGGCAGCTTGTCCCGCCGTGCCTTACGGGTGGTTATATTCTAAAGGCCTAGAAAGACAAAAATATTTAAATTTATTGAGAAAAAAGAATAATTATAATAAAACTATGAAAATCCCGGACTCGTTAAATGCTGATTTCGATTGGTGGGAAGTAAATTTAAAAAATGCTTTAAACCCAATTCGAGAACAAAAATATATTATGGAAATTTTTTCGGATGCATCGAGATCTGGTTGGGGCGCGGCGTGTAACGATGAAGTGACCTTCGGTAATTGGACTAGCAAGGAGCTTCAGTATCACATAAATTATCTAGAGTTATTAGCAGCGTTTTTAGGACTAAAATGCTTCGCATCCCAGGCACGCAATTGTGAGATTTTACTTAGGATAGACAATACGACAGCAGTGTCGTATGTGAATAGAATGGGAGGTATTCAATATCCGCATTTGAATTCAATCACTAGACAAATTTGGCAATTCTGCGAAAGCAGAAAAATAATTATATTCGCGTCGTATATAGCATCATCGGCTAACGTGGAGGCGGACAAAGCGTCGCAAGTGGAAAATATGAACACGGAATGGGAGTTAGCTTCGTGGGCATAAGAAAATGTTGTAAATAATTTTGGCAAATTTGAGATTGATTTATTCGCAAACTATTCAAACAAAAAATGTGATTTGTATTGTTCATGGCATTGTGATCCAAACGCTTTTTGTATAGATGCATTTACGTTAGATTGGGGTAATATTAGGTTTTATGCGTTTCCTCCATTCGCATTAATACTACGAGTATTAAAAAAGATACAAGTAGACAAAGCGCAAGGTATTTTAATTGCTCCGCATTGGCCGTCGCAACCGTGGCACCCATTATGGAAATCCATGCTTATAAAAGAGTCTATTAATTTTAAACCTAACAATAAACTTTTGTTATCACCCTGCAGGTCAATACAACATCCGTTGTCATCGAAAATACGGTTAATGGCAGGGCTATTATCAGGCAAGGGTACCTAAGAAAAGGCATAGCTACTGAGGCAATAGATTTACTGCTTAATTCAATTGCGACATCTACGTTACAACAATATTGTAGACATATTGAAGATTGGGTTTGTTATTGTAAGGACACGAACTGCGAGATATTTGATCCAAAGATTGAGGTTGTTTTAGAATGGATAACTTTAAAGTATAGCCAAGGCAACTCTTACGGTACAGTGAGACTAATTTGCAGATTAATGAAAAGTATCTATAATATTAGGCCTACGAAACCGAAGTATGACAAAGTTTATGATTTGGACCCGATTTTAATAAAATTAGAAAAAATGTTTCCGTTAGAAAAATTAGCAATTCAACAATTAACAGATAAATTAGTATTTTTACTCGCTTTAGTAACGGCTCATAGAAAACAAACAATTTCGTTTATAAAAATTAGCAATATTAAAAAATCAAGTGAAGGGTATGAAATAAAAATTCCTCAAAGAATAAAGTCATCAAGAGCCGGCGCTTGTCAACCCTTGTTAGTTTTACCCGAATTTAAAGATAAACCTAGATAAGAAACAACTGCAATGATTTACTGATAACGACAAGGAGTCCTTATAGAAAGGCGGCGAAAGATACAATTAGTAGGGGCTTCGTGCTTTCATGGCAAAGTGCGGAATAGAATCTGAGTTTGCACTGCATAGCATCAGGCATGCATCAACGTCATGTGCATTAAAAAAGGGCGTAGATCTTAATATTATAAAAAATTTGGCGGGATGGTCAGAAAGGTCGAAGATTTTTAATCAATTTTATAATAGACCTATTGTAAGTAATAAAACAACTTTTGCGACAGCTGTATTAAATGCTAATTAATAGAAATTAAGAATTCATGTTATTTAAGATTGTATGTAATACATTATATAATTATAAAAATAAATCTACAAAAAAGTGTATATTATTTTATATTTAATAAATGGTTGTATTTTATTGTATTTAAGCTCGATCCTAATTATGCCAAAGGTTCCGTTCGAAGAGATCACTGCCCACCCAAAAAATTACAATTTTAAAAAATAAATATCAATTTATTTTCCCACCCTATAAGAGAATCCAGACTTTAAACTTATGACGAGAGCGGAGTAAGGGACTCACGTGTAGACGAGGGATTGCCCCTTCTCCGCAGCAGAAAAAAGGAACTGGTAAGGATAAAAGTTGTGGCGACATCTACGTACTCTAGCGGTACATACATAGTGATCTCTTCGAACGGAACCTTCGGCATAATTAGGATCGAGCTTCGCCCGCCTTCGGCGGGCTAGCTCGATCGTTCCGCAAACATTGGTAAAATTCTAACCATGAAAACAATGTTTTCATTTTCATGCAAGTATTGTATAACTTCTTTTAATTTTAAGTATAATGTTATAAAAATTGTACAAAAAATAAATGTATATTATTACATTATTTTAATTATATTTATTATATTATTATTTCATTTTATTTACATGATTTTATGTGTTTGCTTTAAGTTTTATATTATTTGAAGGGACTTATGCTTGTGTTTTTATAATGAATCCCTCATGATATCTCAATGTTTTCCACATTTACCAAAATAATTTAAAAAACAATATATTATTATTAAGTGGATGCTTTATCGTTCTCTATCCTAATTAAAGTTACTAAATAATCATTTTATTTTCTATATAAAGCCAATATATGTGTTCAATACTTTACCAAGTACATAATATTTAATAATTATATGGACTATAACACATATAGGATGATATTCTTTCCAACGATAAGTGAAATGATTGCTTAATTATATATACTAACTTAAATAATTTAAAAGAATGTTGATAAGTTATTGTTCTCTTTACTTATATATTAATGAATCTCTTTTTTAATATTTAAATAAAATCAATGTGTCAGTTGTTTGGTAAGTGTAAAAGCCATTTAATAATTTTGTAACTTTCACATGCTGCAACGGTTTCGCTATTTTTAATAATAAATACAATAGGATATAGGCGGAGGCGGCGGTAATCTTTACTTAGCGAAACGCGACAAAAAGGGGGTAAACAACTAAATAAGCAACAATGCAATATTTAATTAATAACTAAAATAAATGTATTCGGAAAAAGTAATACAGGCGCGTCGCAGCGCGCGAAACGCAGGTCGATATACACGCGAGGAATAAAGAGAGAAAGAGAGAGAGAGAAAGAGAGTGACTATCGAACTGACACTTACAGTGCGTTGCTCGCGAACGAAAACAAGAGAACTTGACGATCTGCGTAGCCGCACCCTCGAATATCCTGGACTGCGTTGACGCCAGATGAAGAAACCACTGGTCACCAACAAATAAACAAAACCAGTCACAGCACCAAAATGATCAATAAAAGAATTAACCGAGAGGCTCGATAACGAATTACTTTTAAGTAACGGCTAATAAGGCAACGGCTGAGATCTATCTCTCTAAAAGGCTGAGAATCGTCTCTCGGTTGATATCAGTCTCTCGCCGGTTGAGTTTAGTCTAAGTGCTCTCGCACTTACGAACCGAAAACTCTCTCTCTCTCTTTCCCTACTTTTACCTTTACGAAGGTCCGCGAAAATCGCCGAAAATCGTCGAACGTCGACCTGTAACATCTGATAGAGATTAATACATGTGGCTAGATAAAGCGAGAGAGAGAACATGACGAATTATGAAATATTTAATATTTAATAAATTCGTCATAATGCCTATAATGATTATTATTCTAGTGCCGTGTGACCTGAATGTTTGATAATGACGCTGACTAACATATATAAAAAAAAAAAAACATAATGTTACATTTAAGTGGATGCTCTATCATTCTCTATCTTAATTAAAGTCACTAAATAATCATTTTATTTTCTATAAGGCCAATATATCTGTTTGATACTTTGGCAAGTGCATGATATTTAATAATTATATAAACTATAACATATATATAGGATTATTTTTATTCCAATGCTGTGTAATATGAATGATAGTCACATTGACTAACATAATTTTAAAAAATATAGTATAACAAGTGGTTGCCTTATCATTCTCCATCCTTATTATAGCTACTTTAAAACAATTTTTTATTATTTTCTATATAAACCCAACATATGTGTTTGATGCATTGGCAATTGGGAGTCATTAATAATTTTGTAACTTTTATAACTTTTATAGTGGTAACTCTATAATGCTCCATCCGTATTAAAGTTACTGAATAACCATATTTATTTTCTATAAAGGCAATATGTGTTTGATTCTTTGGCAACTGTATAATATTTAATAATTATATATGAACTAATGGATATAGGATTTCTTTATTTCAAGGTTAGGTGAAACAAGTACTACGTATAATTTGTTTCAGATTTTTATTTCCGTATTTACAAAAAATTTTTGGATTTTTGAAAGTATTTAGCTATCACACCTTCTTAAAATAAAAAATATTAACGTACAAACAAAAATTATGTGACTTAAAATCGTTCAAGGCACTAACTAAAGTGTATTATAGATATTAAACTTAATTGTTTAATGTAATTACATTAACATTAAAACAATTAGAATAAATATAATGTCAAAAATTGAATCTGTCGAGTTTTCCATGATCGGTGTTTTTTTGGGTGGGTCATAATTTTTCAACTTCTAGTGCACGTAGAGGTTTAAAATTTTGCACACAACTTACAATGTGAAAAATAAGTAAGAAAAAAATTAAATAAAAATTATTGAATGCTTATTTTTTAAAAACTGTTGGTAAAAGTTGTTGAAAAATAATGTAACACCTTGCAAAAACACACAAAATTCAATTAAATACTTATTGTTAAGTGTTTATAATGTATATTACGTTAAACTTAATTGTTTAACGTAATTAAATTAACATTAAAACAATTAGAATAAGTATAATGTCAAAATTGAATCTGTCGATTTTACAAGTGTCGGTGAATTTTCAACTTCTTGTATACTTAGATCTAACATTTGTACACAACTTTAAATGTATAAAATAAGTAAGAAAAAAACTTAATTAAAATTTTTTGATTGCTTTTATTCCAAAACAGTTGGTAAAAATGTTGAAAAAATGAAAAATATTGTAAATACCACAAAATTGATTTAAACACTATTATAGTTTAATATTAAATGTATTTACTTAAACTTAAATTAAATGTATCATATATTTATTAGTGTTTCACTTTCAGTAATTTTATTATTCATTATTAAATATTCCACATAGAATTTGTGCCTCTAGACAGTACTTTATATAAAACACCTTCCACGAAGGTGTCAACATTCGCACGTATGGTTTCCAAGTATTATTTTATTTAAAGAGCATAAAAAAGAGAGAAATTACTTTTTTATTCGTTATGCAGAAATTAATTTTGCACAAATGAATTATTATTATTCTATAAAATTTTTTATCTACTGATGTAAAGCACGGAATGGATAGACATTGTTTATTTAAAGAGAATAAAAAAAAGAAGTTTCCTTTTTATCAGTTTTGTGGAAATTAATAAAAACTTTTAATGGAGTTTAAGCAAAATATATAAAAGTTTAATTAAAAAATATACAATGTATTACATGGTAAAAAATACTTGTCGATTATTCCGCTTTGATTTCAGTACTTTCTATTACAGAAACTTTTTATGGAGTTTAAACAAAAAAAAATATATAAATATTTAATTAAAAACTAGCCAAGATGCTCGCTTCGCTCGCAGTTAAATAGTATTGTTAACATAATAATTCTTTACCATCAAATTACATGTAATGTAATATTCAAAAAATTACTTTTTAAAAACTATTTAGTAAAATAATTTATAGTACTACTAATTAAATAAATATTACAATTATATAATTTGTTGGGATAAATCCGTAATAATTAATAGAAGAATGATCATTTTTACTATTTATATCATTAACAATTTTTGTTACTCCCAATAATTAATTCTAATGTTATTATTTACATTAATACCTGATAAACTTTATATAATTCATAATAGATCGAATCATATTAATAAATTATTAATTATAACATTCCAATTAGAATTTAAAATATCACATGTACTAGGATGACAAATATTAGAAGTTCAAATAGAAATATCGATTTGCTTTTACAATTTTTGATATATTGTTTACTTATATATATATATATCCCCATTAAAAAATCTCACTGGAGATCTCAGATCATATCCCAGGTAAGATGTCATACCAAAAACTCATTTCAGCAATTTTTCGTTCATTACACGTTTTAAACCTTCTTATGTCGATTGATAACTTGTTTAAGTGGGTATCATACTCAATTACAAATACAAATTTCGCACCAGAAAATAGCAGACGAAAAAACAACTAATTTACTTATAACAATTAATAAAAACAAATTTACGCAAAAACAGGAGTTAGTTGCCCTCCGTTATGTAATTATCTATCATTTTACAAAGCTTCAAGTTACTATAACAACATGTCACCGAGAAAACCTTGAAAAATGCAATATTCTTATAATTTCTTGTATGAAAAATAAAATTCAACTCTTCAGACATTTTCGAAATTTCAATGAAAACAGCTTCAGCCCGGATTTGAACCGGGACCTAGCTCTCACTCTCTCACTCTATTACTCTAACTTTCGTTTTCTCTCTATCTCTCATTCTCTCTATCTCTCATTCTCTCTATCTCTCATTCTCTCCATCTCTCATTCTCTCCATCTCTCATTCTCTCCATCTCTCATTCTCTCTATCTCTCATTCTCTCTATCTCTCATTCTCTCTCTATCTCTCATTCTCTCTATATTTCATTCTCTCTCTCTCCCTCACACAGACTCTCATTCTTACTCATTCTCACTCTCGCACTCCTTCACTCTCCCTCATTCTTACTCGCTCTGTACCTCTCATTCTCTGTCTCTATCTCTCATACTCTCTCATTCTCTCGCTCTCACTCTCTCTCTCTCTCATTCTCTCTCCCTCATTATCTCTCTCGCTCTGTACCTCTCGTTCTCTGTCTCTATCTCTCATACTCTCTCTCATTCTCTCTCTCTCTCTCACTCTCTCTCTCTCTCATTCTCTCTCCCTCATTCTCTCTCTCGCTCTGTACCTCTCGTTCTCTGATTCTATCTCTCATACTCTCTCTCTCGCTCTGTACCTCTCGTTCTCTGATTCTATCTCTCATACTCTATCTCTCGCTCTGTACCTCTCGTTCTCTGATTCTATCTCTCATACTCTCTCTCATTCTCTCTCTCTCAATCTCTCTCTCTCTCTCTCTCTCTTTACGTTACAAAGGCAGTTGTCTCCTTGTGCGTGCTCGAATTTTGCTGACTAATGCTTTAATTATTCCTCACTTTGACTATGCTTGTCTCGTATTTTTAGATCTTCCATCTTATCTTAATATTAAAGTTCAACGCATGTGTAATACCGTTGTTAGATTTATTTTTCATCTAAAACGTGAGGTAGCATTGCAGCCTTTCTATGATCAGCTAAACTGGCTTCCATTAAATGTTCAACGGAAATATTTCCTTGGTCTTTTATGTATAAATTGTTGGCCACCCAAACACCTCAATATTTATTCGATAAGCTGGCTTTTGTAGGCATTGAATTGCGTAGATCCAAATGAGTAAATACTGTTTCTAACCTACCTAATGTTAAGAATCTTGCGTGTAAATCTTCGTTTATTTATTTAGCAATGGAAACGTGGGATAATATCATATCTAGAATAAGAGAGTGCTCTAATGTAAATGTTTTTAAAATGTATTATAAAAATTTCTCCATGAGGATGGATAGCGACTTATCCGATTTTATGTCCAATGCTTGCGACGTAGATTATTTTAATTTTAATTTAGCGTGAAGTATTATTTTACATATGTATTATCGGTTATATTAATTCTTCTTTAGTTGTCTAATTTATTTTATATGTTCTATTTTATATGATTAGAGCCATCCGGTTGCATCAACTTTGGCGCAAATAAATATAGTTATCAATCGATCTCTCATTCTCTCTCTCTCTCTCTCTCTCTCTCTCTCTCTCTCTCTCTCTCTCTCTCTCTCTCTCTCTCTCTCTGTGAATCCTTGGCAGACCTATTTAACCAGTCAATGAGGGACTCTAGTTTTCCGGCTGCGTGGAAAAGGGCGTATTTGCGACCTCTAGCCAAAGCATCGAGAATTACTCTCTTATCTGATGTTAGGCCAATAGCTCACCTTTGTGAGATCTCAAAAATTTTTGAGCGTTTAGTTCACGAACAGATTATCGATTACTTAGAGAGAAATAAACTGCTGGATATGCGTCAGGCTGGTTTTCGTAGGGGACACAGTACCCAAACAGCTCTCCTGGGTCTGACTGACGACATTAGACACGGCGTGGAGATGCGTAAAGTAACGATGGCTGTTTTCTTCGATTTTTCCAAGGCTTTTGACACCGTGCCACATGGACTATTTTTGTCCAAACTAAGAGATTTAAACTTTTCTGATGCTGTAGTAACCTGGTTTTATTCATATTTATCGGGCCGCTCCCAAGCGGTGATTGATGACGACTGCCATGTCTCGGATTGGCGTTCGGTTCGTGCGGGAGTACCGCAGGGTAGTGTGCTAGGACCTACGTTATTCTCACTATTCATTATGATCTGCCCAAGGTTCTTCACTGCTCCTCGCACATGATTTACGCTGACGATACCCAAATATATTACTCTTTCTTTCCCGCTGACCTCAAGGAGGGTATCAGTAGAATCAGTGAAGATGCATCTGCAGTTGCTAAATGGGCCGAAAATAATGGTCTGTTGTTAAACGTTACGAAGACCAAAGTGATGCTTTTCGGAAGTGAGGCTTTTATCTCTCGTTTCAATTTGACGGATATTCAGCAAGTTTCAATTAATGGTACTTCACTACCATATGAAAGTGAGATAAAGTGTCTTGGTGTATGGATATCACCTACACTCACCTGGACCAGACATGTTGGCCAAATTTCAGCACGTGTGCAGGCTTCCCTTAGAATTTTGCGCTTTCATCGGCATACATTGTCTCGTCAGCTTAGACAATATCTTGTTCAGACTCTGGTATTGCCGCATCTTGATTATGCAGCTGTAGTATATAATGGAGTCGATAAGACCAGAGATCTACAACTACAACGTCTTCAGAATGCATGTATTAGGTACATTTTTGGCAATATTCCGAGGCGATCACATGTCACCCCATTTAGACTTGAATTGGATTGGCTATCGGCGCATAGAAGACGCCAATTTCTTACTGCAACGCTTGCTTTTAACGTCATCTCTTGTTGCAATCCTAAATATCTGCTTGGCGAAACTAGAATCTTTGGTGAGGATGTGGTTGTTCGCAGCTCCAGTCGGCTTCCACAGCGGAGTCTAATTTATAGATCGCCTCGTACAGAGGCATGGAAAAAATCATTCTGTATCTCAGCATCAGATATTATCAACACTCTCTCTCCAATCACTTTCTCTATGGATAATTTCTCTGATTTCAAGGATAAAATGTATAATGCGCTAATAACTAGTGATCGTCTGGACTGGGATCTAAGAGTCGTTAATGAGGGTCTGAGTCCGAGTATGTTTATGAACGAATGTGATAAGTGAATGAGTGTGAATGTACTTGCGAGTGCTACTATTTTACCAATGTATTGCTATTGTTACTGTTATATTTTATTTATTTACTTATTTTTTATATTTTATATTTGTATTCTAACGTGCTTTTATTGCATACTGGACTTCTAATCGCTATTTTATTCTACCTTTACTGTATTACGTAATTGTATTTTATTCTATTTTTATTTATTTTTTACCTACTGCTAAATAATGTATTTCTGAGAGGGTCAGATGGGGTCACACCCCAAGATCTTAATAAATTAATTAAAATCTAAATCTAAATCTCTCTCTCTCTCTACCTCTAATTCTCTCTATCACTTGGATATATAAGTTTAAGTTTAATCAGCATTGCTGTGTTATTTAATCTGTCATTTCTTCTGTATTTCATTGCGTCATTATACGTCATTTTTGTTACTATTTATTTATTTTTCATTGTATTCAATATATATATTCTTTTTTATTTTATATTGCGGTTAATATGCGAACGCTAACTATTTTGTTATTTAACTATTTTGTTATTTATTTTTAAGTTTTAATTTATTAATCTATTAATCAATTGTACATATATTTTATTTTGTTATTTTAATTCTTTACTCTGTCATGGTTTTTATTTTATATTTTTGTTATGCAATTTTATATTATTATCTAGTTTTAAAAAAGTTTTACTCTATGTATCAGTTCGCTTTAGTGCCTATGGGGTTTCTACCCCATAATTGGCCCAATAAATACATCAATCAATCAATCTCTCTCTCTCTATCTCTCATTCTCTCTCTCATTCTTTCACTCTCTCAACCTCTCCCTCACGCTCCCTCACAAACCCTCATTCATATTCACTCTCTCCCTCTAGCAGTCCCTCATTCTTACTCACTCTTACTCTCGCACTCCCTCACTCTCCCTCATTCTTACTCGCTTTCACTCTCGCACTATATCACTCACTCCCTCTAGCAGTCCCTCATTCTTACTCACTCTTACTCTCGCACTCCCTCACTCTCCCTCATTCTTACTCGCTCTCACTCTCGCACTATATCACTCTCTCCCTCTCACAGTCCCTCATTCTTACTCACTGTCACTCTCGCAATCCCTCACTCTCTCTCATTCTTACACGCTCTCACTCTCGCACTATATCACTCTGTCCCTCATTCCCTCTCTCTCTCTGCCTCTCCCTCCCTCTTTCTCTCACTCTCTCTCTCTGTCTGCCTCTCCCTTTCTCTCTTTCTCATTCTCTCTCTCTATCTCTCATTCTCTCACTCTCTCTCTCACACTCCCTCACAATCTATCATTCATATTCACTCTCTCCCTCTTACAGTCCCTTATTATTACTCACTCTTACTCTCGGACTCCCTCACTCTCCCTCATTCTTACTCGATCTCACTCTCGCGCTATATCACTCCCTCCCTCTCATAGTCCCTCACTCTTACTCACTGTCACTCTCGCACTCCCTCACTCTCTCTCATTCTCTCTCACTCTCTACCTCTCATTCTCTCTCACTCTATACCTCTCATTCTCTCTCTCTCACTCTCTACTTCTCATTCTCTCCCACTCTCTACCTCTCATTCTCTCTCTCTCTCTCTCTACTTCTCATTCTCTCCCACTCTCTACCTCTCATTCTCTCTCTCTCTCTCTCTACTTCTCATTCTCTCCCACTCTCTACCTCTCATTCTCTCTCTCTCTCTCTCTCTAACTCTCAATCTTTCTCTCACTCTCTCTCTCTATTTCTGTCTCTCTCTCATTCTGTCTCTCTCTATTTCTCTCTCTCTTTCTCTATCTCTCTTTCTCTATCTCACTTTCTCTCTTTCTCTATCTCTCTTTCTCTCTTTCTCTATCTCTCTTTCTCTCTTTATCTCTTTATCTCTTTCTCTCTTTATCTCTTTCTCTCTTTATCTCTTTCTCTCTCTCACTCTATCTCTCCTCTCTCTCTCTTGGTGAGTACAAAGCCGCTTATTCTTTCGCTCTATCGTAGTATTACATATTTGCTCACCAAGTGGCCTCGAGTAATTTTCAGCGAGTGCCGAGGGGATGATAGCCGACTGCAGCATCAATTAATATAATTAATAAAATCCTGCTGCAGACGGTTTTCCCGTATGTGGTCGTATTTTTCGCCAGCATTTTGGGTTTATCTGCGAGCAGAGAGGCAAAAGGTGGCTCTCCACAGTATACCGCGTCTGCAGGTCCACCAACCTTCGGACGACTCGATTCGCACATTGCGAAATCTCTTGGAGTGGGCTTATTCGCTGTGGAAATGGCAACGCCGCGCGGATGTTTCGTGTGTGGTGGTCGACTCACGCGAAAGGATTATACTGAGGTTTGTGGGCTATGTAACAGTATTACACATGCGCACTGCTTCGAGGCTGCGCTGGGCTCCTCGGAGCGCCGCTGCTGTCTCTTGGCGAAAGCCAGAACGCTAGTCGCGGCTCCCACAGATGTGAGGGCACCACCGCCTGGGTTGCCGCGACAGACCAGCTCGATCTGCTCTACCGAGCTCGCCGACACGCCCACTCAGCTCCCCACCAGCGCCAAGCGTATTGCCTCGCCTCCGTCGCCATCATTGTCGCAGGTTGCTAAGCAACCTCGCGGCGCCACGCCCACAACGCCCAATAGTGACTCTCCTGCCGCTGTCGCTCTAAACACCGACTCGATGGCGTGTGCCCCGCCGCCGTGGATGGAGACGTTCGTACGAAAGCTTCAATCCTCCTTCCATAAGGATATTAATACGGTGGTCGAGAAGGTAGATCGGATAGAGGGAAAACTGGATGAGATGCGGGCAGACCTACGAGCACTGAATGCGCGAGTAGATCAACTAGAGACGACTACGGAAACTCGTTTAAGCACTCAAGATAAGCGGTTCGATACGCTAGAATCTCGCGTTGCAATTCTTGAGGTTCGGAAGAATGGTGGGGATCCATCCATACCCCGTGATCTCCCATCCGCAGATGCCCTTAGGGATACCTGCGAGATATTAATAACGGGATTGCCCTTGGAGATGATATCGCCGGATATCAGTGCTATCGAAAAATTGTTGTCCGTTTTAAATCTGCCCCTGCTGTCTAAGCAGATCATCGATGTTCAGTCATGGTCTCCACGTGCCAGGGCCGTCGCCGAGGGAGGTGATCCAGCTGCGCCACGATCAAGAGGTGTTGTCTTTCGACTATCGTCGACTGCGGCCAGGGATGCGGTAGTCGAGAGGGCATTCCTCCTCAAGGGAAAAACAACTCTTGATATTTTCGGTTCGGGAGGGAACTCCAGTATATTTATCCGGCCTTTATGGTCAAAGCCCGTTTTTGACTTGTGGCAGGCGGCGATCCGCAAAAGTAGAGAGCTAGGCTACGCGAGGCCTATAGTTATTAATCTTAATGTGTATGTGCGTAAGACAAAGGATGGTCCCTTGAATTGCGTAATCTCGGAAGCTGATATTAGCAGCCTCCCCCCTCTCTCATCTCATACCGATTGAGATATGACTGGTCGGGCCAAGAATTCCTTTTCCAATAATTCCTTTTCCATTATACACGTCAACATAAATCGCCTCAAAACTCATTTTTCATCCATCGAAGCATTAATACATCCTAAGTCCTTTGACGTCATCGCCATCACGGAAACCTTCCTTACTGAAAACGATTCATCTGATATCTATAAATTGCCGGGCTATATTCTACACAGGTTGGATCGTGTAGGTAAGGAAGGGGGTGGAGTGGCGGCTTACATTCGCGAACATTTCGCAGTCAAGGTCATTGCTCACTCCGATCCCGTTTTCTCGAATGCTCCGGAATATCTTATCTTACGTTTGTTGAACAAGACAGAGCTATTCTTATTGGCAATAGTTTATCGTAGGCCTTCAGCAGCATATCCGTTTAAGTTTTTCGAAACTCTGTCTGATCTTCTCCCTGGGCACAATCATGTTATTATCACCGGTGACTTTAACATTGATATGAAGTCCACTGGTGCAGCGGCTGATATGTTGAAGGGGAGTCTGGATGCCCTAGGACTTTTTCTTATACCATCCGAACCAACACACCATGCGGTGACGTCCAGGGGATCTTCTCATACTTGGTTAGATCTTTTCATGGTTCGTGAACCAGTACCGGAGTTTACATACAATAAATCAAGTGCTCCCTTTGCTGCAGGGCACGATGCCATCACTATAAGTCTAATGCTTTCCAACACCCAGGGTGGTGTAAAACGATTCTGGAGTAGGAGCCTTGAGAAGATCGACCTCCATACTCTCGCCACTACCTTCGCTTCATTTAACAACAGTCTTTCACATTCCCTGCACCTTTCTCCCTCATCCCTTTCAAACCTACATCCACTCCTCCGGCCCGACCAGCCTACTCACGCATCTTCAACATCATCATCCAACCATAATACCAAAACTAACATTATCTCGTCCACCATAACTAACATATTCAACCTAACAGACTCAATTCTCAACACATACAATAATGTTGCTCCACTCAAACTATTCACCATCAAAGCTAAGCACAGACCATGGGTCTCACACGATATCAGAGCCGATATCAGAGCCAGAAACATGGCATTTAGAACTTTTCGTAATTCCGGCTCTATTTCGGACTATAATATTTACAAATCGTTAAGAAATCGTGTTAAGAATTCAATTAGTTCCAGTAAATTTCGATTTTTACAGTCTAAACTTTGTAGTGAAAAAGAACCATCTAAGTCTTGGAAACATCTTAAGAATATGGGTCTCTGCTCCAAGACGAGTCCTTCGCCATTACAGCATTTCACTATTCATCAACTAAACTGTCATTATGCGTCTATTTCTAATCATGTATCACCACTTTCCGTACACTCATTTGCGTCCATCCTATCTAATTTATGTCATCTATCACCTTCTTCACCCTCATTCTCATTTCAAACCGTATCAACAAAAAAGGTTCAATGGGCCATCATTAGAGCTTCCTCGAGGTCCGCAGGCGTCGACGGTATTACTACTAGAATGATCAAATTGCTTGAGCCGCAACTCACGTTACCACTAACAAATCTGTTCAATGATATGTTGTCCGTCAGCTGCTTTCCTGATTGCTGGAAGAGGGTTTTATTGTTTCCATTGGCGAAGTCGGGCAGGATGGAGTCGTGTTCGGACACAAGACCATTAGCCAAGCTCTGCGAGCTCTCGAAGATTTTGGAAAGACTAGTGCACGATCAGCTGACTGAGTATCTCGAAAGTAATTATTTATTAACAGCTAGGCAAGCGGGGTTCCGAAAGGGACATAGTACTCAGTCGGCTCTTCTGGGTGTACTCGATGATGTGAGAAGGGCTATTGATTCTAGGAAGATCACGATTTTGGTCCTGTTCGACTTTTCCAAGGCTTTTGACACGGTGTCGCATGATCTCCTCATCCAGAAGTTGGGCAGCATCGGATGCTCTGATGTCGTGCTAAATTGGTTTTATAGGTACCTAGTTGGCCGTACTCAGGCTGTAGTGGATAAGATTGGCACAACGTCGGAATGGTTAGGGGTAAACGCAGGTGTACCGCAGGGTAGTGTCCTAGGTCCCGTCCATTTCTCCATCTTTATCAATGATTTGCCTAAGATCCTTAAACATTGTAATCACATGTTGTTTGCCGATGACGCCCAGGTCTATCATTCGTTTTTTCCAACAGATTTTGATAATGCAGTTCAACGTGTTTCTCTTGATGCGAATGCGATAGCGAGCTGGGCGATTAATAATGGCCTTAAGCTGAATGTGGAAAAAACGAAGGTTATGATCCTGGGCAGTCAGGCTTATCTAGCGCGTATCAACCTGGACACTGCTCCAATGGTCAGACTGTGCAATGAATACTTGAGGTATGAAAATGTGGTAAAATCGCTCGGTGTGATGATAACCCCTACCTTAGACTGGTCAAGACAAGTCATGGGAATCTCAAGGCGCGTCCATAGAGTATTGCACTCGCTACGCTATTACAGCAAAACTCTGCCGTTTAAACTCCGTAAGAATCTAGTATAAATACTTATTTTCCCGCATTTTGACTATGCGTGTTCGGTTTATCACGATGTGGATCAGACTAGGAATCTCAAACTCCAAAGATTGTTAAATGCGTGTGTGAGATTTGTATGGCGTAATATAGCGAGACGTGATCATGTTACTCCATATAGACTAGGCTTAAAATGGCTTTCGGTCGAGTCCAGACGTTCTTTTCTCATAGGTTCCTTAGCACACAGTATCATCTCTCATAATACACCATCCTACATAGCGAATCACTTCATTAAGCTTGACACCCCCGACCATAATCCCCGTTCTTCCTCT
The DNA here is from genome assembly GCA_026168455.1 of Theocolax elegans. Taxonomy (NCBI): domain Eukaryota; kingdom Metazoa; phylum Arthropoda; class Insecta; order Hymenoptera; family Cerocephalidae; genus Theocolax; species Theocolax elegans. Next base: position 44,856,228 of record CM047428.1, on the reverse strand, counting down.
CGTCATCCATCTAAACCCCTCACATACCTCCCACCACGCACTGAATCATTAAACAGGTCATTCATCATAACACCCACCCGTATCATCAATCAGCTCCCTTTCATCACCTTTGATCCCATGCTCATAGACAAATTCAAAATCATTCTCTTCAGTCATCTGTTTGGGCTCGATAAGAATGCCTGGTCTACACGGATCGCAACTGAGGGCATCACACCTCAGACCTTACCGAATCTCGAGGAGGCCTTGCAGACTTAGTAACGTAATGTATATAAATCTTTCCTATTTTTGCGTTTTATTTGTGTCTCTATTTATTTATTTATTTACTTTTATTCTTATCTTTATTTTTATTATTCTAGTCTGTAGTATTTTTTGCGAGCGACTCGTGCGATCTTTTATCTTTTATTGTATCAAATCAAATTACTACTATGTACCTGGTGATAAATTGCGATTTTATTTATGTATTTATTTTTCTATTGTTAAGACTGTTAATCAATTGTTTTCTCTATTTTATGGCGCTTTATTTATTCAACTCTATTGTATTATACTCATACACCTGTAATTCGTTAAAAGCTTGTTTTTACTTTATATGTTATTTTATTTTATTTTAATTAATTTGTTATGTAGTTTTAAGACTTTATTTATTTATTATTTATCATTTATTTGTAACAATTCAAGCTTTGTACAAACTGTTAGTGCCTATGGGGTTTCTACCCTAACTGGCCAAATAAAGATCATATCATATCATATCATTCTCACTCTCTCATTATCTCCCTCTCTCCCTCTCTCCCTCTCTCTCTCTATCTCCATCTCTCATTCTCTCTCTTTCTCTCTATGTCTCATTCTCTCTCTTTATCTATATCATTCTCTCCATCTCAATCTCTTACACATTCTCTATCTCTCTCCCTCACTCTCTCTCTGTCTCCCTAACTCTCCCTGTCTCTCCCGCACTCTCCCTCTCTATCCCTCACACTCCCTCATTCTTCCTTACTCTCTCCCTCTCACAGTCCCTCATTATTACTCACTCTCACTCTCGCACTCTCTCTCTATCTCGCACTCTATCACTCACTCTCTCTCTCTCGCACTTTATCACTCACTCTCTCTCTCTCTCTCTAGGTAGGTAAACGGACGAGCTTTCGACCGCTCCTATTATTATACATCTGTTTACAAATTATTCAACGCATTTCGGGAGAGATTTTGCATTGCAGGCTGCTTAAATCCCGGAGGCTCTTTTTGGCGTAATACTTATGTGTTTTTGAGCCGTGAGCAAACTGGGATCAAAGTTTGTGATGCTGATTTTTTTAATTTAAATAACAAAAAAAATATTATGTAAATAAAATTATATCCGGATTCCCAACATCATCGAAAAGAAAAAAAAAATTAATTTATTAGTCCTGATTACCCGGTGGACTCACCCAGAGGAAGTTCCGTTGAATAAAATAATAGTTCCGGATAACTATTAAACCGCGTAACGAAGATTAACGCCCTTAACAAAATTTAGATATATATATAATTATATTACGGGATCTAATAATAGATCCCGTGGCACCACTAACCACGAGAGAGAGAACGTTACTTTATAATTAATCAAATAAATAATTTAATTTAATAAGGAAAAACGCGCAATGAATTTATCCTTTTTGTCCCCACTAAATAAATCAATTTTTATTTTAATAATTAAAATAACTCACCAATTCGATGTAAATAAATCAATAAAATAATAAATAATATTCGAGATTATTTTCTCCCTATTGGCAAGTAATATTATTAGAATCGCTCCTTAATCCTCAGTAAATCCTCCTTAATAAAAGTAAAAGAAACTGCCAAATATCTGTTATTGCTGTAATTTACTCCAAAATCTCTTTATCGATAGACTTAAAAAAAAACAATTCTTTGTACGGTAGATATGATCAGAATATACAGAAAATACTACTATCTGGAAGATCGATAGGATCAGAATACTGAATCAATACTGTACTTTTCGGTAGGTAGAATCAGAATGGCGATGATCCGTTTTTCCGAGTCACGCCAAACTTCTTCCCCGATTTTCTATCTCCCTCAATCTCCTAATATCCCTAACTGTTCTCTCTCTCGTTACCTGCGAGGGATACGGCAATATTATAATTCTCCAACCCTTCCGTATCCGTCACAGGTGTAATAAAGCTACCCGTATTTACCCTACTACAAATAAAAATGACAACTAATTTGCATAAGTTATCATTGTCCCAACTAGTATTTCGACTTCCCGTATTTAAGGTAATTACAGTCATATAACGTAATATGCTGTTATATTCACCCATACGGAAGTCTTATTCTCTAATGAAATCATCTATTGATTGGTTCAATAGATCACTAAATTATTCTCTAGTTAACAGCGCTAAATTCAAATATACATTTATCTCCTTACTATTACACATGTATTCCCCCACTATCCGCGTTCCAAATTCCCTATACTATATGCGCGCGATCCCCGTATCGATACGAGCGCGGACCGCGTGTTCAGTGTGCGCGCGCTTGAATCTAGATCGATTCAAGATGGCGACAACTAAGCGCGGGCCGACACGTAAACAACGTGCCTCGCGACCGTTTCCCCGGGTGTGCGCGATCCCCACCGGCGGGAGTAGTACCCGGGTACTACCGCGGAGTGGTGCGCGCACGTGCACGCACCAGCAACGACTCTCCAGGCGACGCCCAGTGATTTCGCTACAGCACAAGTTTACAATTTCACATTGTTCTTTTACGCTTTATGGCGGGCTGTCCTCCATCTCGATTGGTCAGTAACCAGTCAGTGACTGCTGCGTGACGACAACCTGTTCCCTGCCTGTGACTCTGCTGCTGCTGGCTGGTTTATTCCTGTCAACTGATCCTGTCTGTGTGGTGACCAGCATTGCTGTCGTACGCTGCGTGTATTTTCTGTTTTTACATACACATGCGGAGTCTTACCAGTGTTAGTGAGCAATGTGTTTAGTGCGTATTTACTTGCTTCGATTGTGATTTTGATTAATTTAAGAACTGCGAACTATTTTATTTGCGTTTTTCTACACTTATGTGTTCTTACATAATTAAGTTGCATTTTTATTTATATTTAGTTTAGGTTAGGCAAACACGTGCTTTTTTCTTTGAGTACTCCGACCACGTAGTTTTTAATTTTACCGCTAGATGACGCCACACACACTATTTTCATGCTATATTTAATTTATTCATTTTATTTGCGATTTTAAGCATAATTAGATGCTGTTTAATTATTTTATCAATGGTTACTAGTTTGTTGTAATAATTTGTGATTTACTACTATTCGTTTAATGTTTTACAGTTGTTACAATGATTATTGATAATTTACTGTTTATAATTATTATAATTAGTATTATGATTGACTGTTTATCATTGTTATGGTAATTTTGCAGTCAATTATTTATTTAATATTTTTTATATATTATTCTTGGCACATTCTTATCTCGTATCTGTAAAATTTTGTCAGTATTCTATGACCTCTAATGAATACCAGTACAAAATCTGGTTTGTCAAATTGTTGTAGGTGTGCCAGGAGTATATCAACTTTTATTAGAATTTGTAATGTGTGTGGTAAGTTATTTCATCCGGGCTGCGTAAATATATTCTTGAAAAGCAGGCCGAGCAGGCAACCCTACTGTGAAATCTCAGCTAATATCTAACTCAAATAGTAAAATTATACTAGATACTTCGTCTGCAGCTCGCCATACTGCTTTTGATGCTGCGCGCGATCTAGATGTTTCTTTAAATTCGTCGTTAGGTAACTCGTCGGTTTTGAATCAATCTGTTGCGATGGACTTGCCCGACGATTGGGAATCTATGTCTCAGTCGCAGCAAACTGCTTTTCTTTTTAAAAGCTCTAAGGCTGATAATGATTTTATCAAAGACAAATTGGAAAAGATCGATAGAAATTTTGAATTAAATAATGCTCGTGTTACTGCCTTAGAAACTGAAAATGCTGCTTTGCGTGCTGAGATTCAACAACTCAAGGAAATGTATGTTAGTGTTACTCCTAGTACGCAAATTAAGGTTACAGGCATACCGTTATCATGCCAGGTACCTTTTGATGAATTGGCTAAAAGCATACTACAGCTTTTGAAACTTGATCGGTTGCTCAATGACATTCTTGAGATTCGTTCTTTTAATTTATCATCCAATCGTGCTGCTACAACCTCAAGTTTCTCGACTCAGAATGCTGATAATTCGACGAAGTCTTTTATAATCAGATTTAAATCTGCAGAGACTCGTAACTTTGTTCTGGAGACCAAGCGCAAATTCGGTGTTATCACGTTTGGTAAAATTGTTAATAACTCAGGTAATCTCGCTAGCAAACATATTAGTCTATATGAAATGTTACCCCCCCACTATACATGATTTGCGTCTACTCGCCAAAAGCAAACTCGAGCCGTTAAATTATAAGTACATTTGGATTCGTGAAGGTAAACTTTATGTTCGCAAGGATGATAAATCTGATCGTACCCAAATCATCACTTCGGCTGATCTCGATAAGTTATCATGACTGCCTGCCCAACCTTATTGTAATAATTTAAAATCTCGTTGTAATTCTGTTTTACGCGTCGCTCAAATAAATGCAAATTCTATCATGAATCATCTAGCTGAAATTGAATTTTTTCTTAACACTGAAAATGTCGATGTCTTGTCCATTTCTGAATCTTGGTTAACTCCCAACCGTCCAAATTCAACCTACAACATACCAAATTATACGCTAGTTCGCAATGATCGTGGTTTAACCTCAATTACTAGTAAAAGGGAATATATCCAAGGAGGCGGTGTGGCATGCTACCTGCGTGATGGCATTGGTATTAAAATACTAGAAGCTCCTCAAATTAACTCTATTAATGAAACAGAGTATTTGATTCTGGAGTTGTCTTTACATAATTCTAAAATTCTTTTTGCCTCTGTATATAGAAGACCAAAGGGTAATGTCCTTAGTAAATTCTTTAATGCTCTGCAGGATCGCTCACATCTATATAAAAATGTAATTATTGCTGGCGATTTTAATTCAAATTTACTTGTTGATGATTACTACAGTACCCACTTCAAGGAATTAATTTCTGAAAATTTGTATTATATAGTGCCCTTTAAAGCTACGCATCACAGGGATAAGACTGACACATGGCTTGATGTCATTCTTGTCGATTCAGAGAATAAAATTAGTTCATCAAAACAGTCTCATAGTCTTTTCATAAATGGACATGACTATATTATTATTGATTATAAGATATTATCTCAGATTTCTGAACTGAAGATCTATACATTTCGTGACTTTTCAAATTTTTCGTCTTCATTATTTGCTAATTCTATTACTTCTGATCTAAATGTAGCGTGTGCTACATCTTTTGAATCACATAATGTCGACTCTTATCTTGCTCTTCTCCGTAGTATATTTATTGCTAATCTTGATAAGTATGCACCTTTCACAACCAAACAGGTTCGACAACGTTCTGCTCCTTGGCTTACCCCTGAACTTAGGCTTAAATTAAAATCACGTGATCGTTTATATAAAAGAGCTAAAAGGCGCTGTGATCCAGTGTTACTAAATCAATATAAAAATATACGAATACTGCTTAAACATGAGCTTAAGTCAGCACGTGATTCATTTTATGAACAGTCACTTTCTGGTCTCTCTGATCAGTCAGAATATTGGCGGTTACTAAGTAAAATAGGGATCACCAGAGACACATCGAATTCTCCATAGAAGTTTTTTACAGCTGATGAATTAATTCAACATTATTCAGTAGTTAACAGTCGTCACCCGAGCTGTACCTCTGATCAATTACAAGATATTTTGAGACTGCTTCCTACACATTCTTACCCACTCTTCACATTTGATCCCATATCTTCTGATCAAGTAAAAAATGCACTTATTTCTTGTCTTCCTAAGGCTAGAAGTCGTAGTTTAGACGGTCTCTCTTTATCTTATTTTAAGGATGTTTTTGATGTTATCACCCCATCACTAACTGCTTTATTTAACCTTTCTTTGTCGACAGGTAGATACCCTCATATTTGGAAAGCAGCTTCGATTATTCCCCTTAATAAAATTCCTAAGCCGCTGTCACCTTCAGACACTAGGCCAATTGCAAATTTACCGCACTTTGCTAAGGTCTTTGATAAGTTGGTAACCCAACAAATCACCTTTCATCTTGAGTCAAACAATATTTTATCTCCGTATCAATCTGGGTTTCGTAGTGCGTTCAGTACTCAAACTACCTTGTTGAAGCTTACTGAAGATATACGGTTGGGTATCGATCAAGGGCTGATTACTCTTCTCATTCTTTTTGATTTTAGGAAAGCCTTCGATACGTTAAATCATTTTGAACTTCTCCGTATACTCAAGAATCTTAATTTCGCTAATGATGTTATCGAGTGGCTTCACTCTTATCTTACCAGGCTGTCATTGATCTTAATGGTGTTTCTTCGCAATATATTAATACTACTTCTGGAGTACCTCAGGGATCAACACCTGGACCTATTATTTTCCTTATTTTTATTAATTCGATTTTGAATGAGCTTAAGTTTACTAAGGGTCTTCTGTTTGCTGACGATTTGCAATTGTACCTTCATGTAAAGCCCAGTGAGTGTACCACGGCTATAAATAGGCTTATGCAAGATGGATCTAGGATAGTAAATTGGGCTCTGATGTATGGTTTAGACTTGAATTACAGCAAAACTAAAGCTATGTTTATTGGTTCACCCCAACAGCTTAGGTTTATAAACTGCGATCAGTTACCGCCCATTATTATTGGTGGTCATAAGATTGATCTAGTCACTTCTACACGTAATCTAGGCATCATAATGAACGAAAACCTTCAATGGAATTCCCAAGTTCGAATATTATTACCCGTGTGCATGGTGTACTCCATAAGTTACGAAATAAGGGAAACTTTCTTTCGTACACCTTCAGAAAGATGCTAGTCACGGCACTAGTATTGCCCCATTTCGATTACGCTTCTATCGTCTATATTGATTTGCCTGATTACTTAAATGTTAAGCTTCAACGATTACTAAACACGTGTGTAAGATACATCTTTCGTCTGAGAAAAGATGCTAGGTTAATGCCGTTTTATGCTAAACTTAACTGGTTATCTGTACACTCTAGACGCCAGTATTTTTTAGGTACTTTAGTATACCAGGTTCTCACTACCAAGAAACCCGACTATCTATTCGCCTTTTTACCCCCGCCTAACAGTGAACTTCGTCGCTCTGAGCGTACTAAAAATACATGCTTTGAGCGTCCCTTAACCAATACGTGTACCTATAAAAATTCTTTCACTGTTAAGGCGATGGATTTATGGGATTCGTTACCAGCGGAGTTACGTTTAAGCCCTAGTTTAGTTATTTTTAAAAATCGATTATATACACATTTGTTAAATTTTGATTCTTTTTAACCTTTGTTTTCTATATTATTTTGTTTTTTATATTGTTAATTCTATTGCGCATAATTTGCTAGTCTGCGACTATTTTGTATTGCATATTTTATAATTTGTACCTAATTTGCATTGTTAAACAATTATGTATAATTTTTCACTTGCCTTAAGGTTGAACTCAACTTAGGCATTAATAAATACTTTTCAATCAATCTCTCATTCTCGCTCTCACTCTCTATCCCCATTCACTCTTTCTTCATATCTCTTTCGTTCTCTCTATCTTTCATTCACTCTCTATTATTCTCTCTCTCTCTCCCTCTCTCTATCTCACATTCTCTCTCTCTCTCTCTCTATCTGTTTTCCTATCTCTTTCTCTCACTGTCTCTCTCGCTCTGACTCATTCTCTCTGACGCCAAGATGATGTTTGTCGGACGGACGGACGAACGGAGAATAAGAGAATGAGACAGAGCGAGAGAGACAGTGAGAGGAAGAGATAGAAAGACGGATGGAGAGAGAGAGAGAATGAGAGATAGCGAGAAGGAGACAGAAAGAGAGAGAATGAAAGATAGGGAGAAAGAGAGAGAGAGAATAAGAGTGAATGAAAGATAAAGTGCGGGAGAGAATGAGAGATATGATATGATATGATCTTTATTTGGCCAGTTAGGGTAGAAACCCCATAGGCACTAACAGTTTGTACAAAGCTTGAATTGTTACAAATAAATGATATATAATAAATAAATAAAGTCTTAAAACTACATAACAAATTAATTAAAATAAAATAAAATAACATATAGAGTAAAAACAAGCTTTTAACGAATTACAGGTGTGTGAGTATAATACAATAGAGTTGAATAAATAAAGCGCGATAAAATAGAGAAAACAATTGATTAACAGTCTTAACAATAGAAAAATAAATACATAAATAAAATCGCAATTTATCACCAGGTACATAGTAGTAATTTGATTTGATACAATAAAAGATAAAAGATCGCACGAGTCGCTCGCAAAAAATACTACAGACTAGAATAATAAAAATAAAGATAAGAATAAAAGTAAATAAATAAATAAATAGAGACACAAATAAAACGCAAAAATAGGAAAGATTTATATACATTACGTTACTAAGTCTGCAAGGCCTCCTCGAGATTCGGTAAGGTCTGAGGTGTGATGCCCTCAGTTGCGATCCGTGTAGACCAGGCATTCTTATCGAGCCCAAACAGATGACTGAAGAGAATGATTTTGAATTTATCTATGAGCATGGGATCAAAGGTGATGTAAGGGAGCTGATTGATGATACGGGTGGATGTTATGATGAATGACCTGTTTAATGATTCAGTGCGTGGTGGGAGGTATGTGAGGGGTTTAGATGGATGACGAGAGGAAGAACGGGGATTATGGTCGGGGGTGTCAAGCTTAATGAAGTGATTCGCTATGTAGGATGGTGTATTATGAGAGATGATACTGTATGCTAGGGAACCTATGAGAAAAGAACGTCTGGACTCGACCGAAAGCCATTTTAAGCCTAGTCTATATGGAGTAACATGATCACGTCTCGCTATATTACCCCATACAAATCTCACACACGCATTTAACAATCTTTGGAGTTTGAGATTCCTAGTCTGATCCACATCGTGATAAACCGCCCACGCATAGTCAAAATGCGGGAAAATAAGTGTTTCTACTAGATTCTTACGGAGTTTAAACGACAGAGTTTTGCTGTAATAGCGTAGCGAGTGCAATACTCCATGGACGCGCCTTGAGATACCCATGACTTGTCTTGACCAGTCTAAGGTAGGGGTTATCATTACACCGAGCGATTTTACCACATTTTCATACCTCAAGTATTCATTGCACAGTCTGACCTTTGGAGCAGTGTCCAGGTTGATACGCGCTAGATAAGCCTGACTGCCCAGGATCATAACCTTCGTTTTTTCCACATTCAGCTTAAGGCCATTATTAATCGCCCAGCTCGCTATCGCATTCGCATCAAGAGAAACACGTTGAACTGCATTATCAAAATCTGTTGGAAAAAACGAATGATAGACCTGGGCGTCATCGGCAAACAACATGTGATTACAATGTTTAAGGATCTTAGGCAAATCATTGATAAAGATGGAGAAATGGACGGGACCTAGGACACTACCCTGCGGTACACCTGCGATTACCCCTAACCATTCCGACGTTGTGCCAATCTCATCCACTACAGCCTGAGTACGGCCAACTAGGTACCTATAAAACCAATTTAGCACGACATCAGAGCATCCGATTCTGCCCAACTTCTGGATGAGGAGATCATGCGGCACCGTGTCAAAAGCCTTGGAAAAGTCAGACAGGACCAAAATCGTGATCTTCCTAGAATCAATAGCACTTCTCACATCATCGAGTACACCCAGAAGAGCCGACTGAGTACTACGTCCCTTTCGGAACCCCGCTTGCCTAGCTGGTAATAAATAATTACTTACGAGATACTCAGTCAGCTGATCGTGCACTAATCTTTCCAAAATCTTCGAGAGCTCGCAGAGCTTGGCTATTGGTCTTGTGTCCGAACACGACTCCATCCTGCCCGACTTCGCCAAAGGAAACAGTAAAACCCTCTTCCAGCAATCAGGAAAGCAGCCGACGGACAACATATCATTGAACAGATTTGTTAGTGGTAGCGTGAGATGCGGCTCAAGCAATTTGATCATTCTAGTAGTAATACCGTCGACGCCTGCGGACCTCGAGGAGGCTCTAATGATGGCCCATTGAACCTTTTTTGTTGATACGGTTTGAAATGAGAATGAGGGTGAAGAAGGTGATAGATGACATAAATTAGATAGGATGGACGCAAATGAGTGTACGGAAAGTGGTGATACATGATTAGAAATAGACGCATAATGACAGTTTAGTTGACGAATAGTGAAATGCTGTAATGGCGAAGGACTCGTCTTGGAGCAGAGACCCATATTCTTAAGATGTTTCCAAGACTTAGATGGTTCTTTTTCACTACTAAGTTTAGACTGTAAAAATCGAAATTTACTGGAACTAAGTGAATTCTTAACACGATTTCTTAACGATTTGTAAATATTATAGTCCGAAATAGAGCCGGAATTACGAAAAGTTCTAAATGCCATGTTTCTGGCTCTGATATCGGCTCTGATATCGTGTGTGACCCATGGTCTGTGCTTAGCTTTGATGGTGAATAGTTTGAGTGGGGCAACAGCATTGTATGTGTTGAGAATTGAGTCTGTTAGGTTGAATATGTTAGTTATGGTGGACGAGATAAGGTTAGTTTTGGTGTTATGGTTGGATGATGATGTTGAAGATGCGTGAGTAGGCTGGTCGGGCCGGAGGAGTGGAGGTAGGTTTGAAAGGGATGAGGGAGAAAGGTGCAGGGAATGTGAAAGACTGTTGTTAAATGAAGCGAAGGTAGTGGCGAGAGTATCGAGGTCGATCTTCTCAAGGCTCCTACTCCAGAATCGTTTTACACCACCCTGGGTGTTGGAAAGCTTTAGACTAATAGTGATGGCATCGTGCCCTGCAGCAAAGGGAGCACTTGATTTATTGTATGTAAATTCCGGTACTGGTTCACGAACCATGAAACGATCTAACCAAGTATGAGAAGATCCCCTTGACGTCACCGCATGGTGTGTTGGTTCGGATGGTATAAGAAAAAGTCCTAGGGCATCCAGACTCCCCCTCAACATATCAGCCGCTGCACCAGTGGACTTCATATCAATGTTAAAGTCACCGGTGATAATAACATGATTGTGCCCAGGGAGAAGATCAGACAGAGTTTCGAAAAACTTAAACGGATATCCTGCTTAAGGCCTACGATAAACTATTGCCAATAAGAATAGCTCTGTCTTGTTCATCAAACGTAAGATAAGGTATTCCGGAGCATTCGAGAAAACGGGATCGGAGTGAGCAATGACCTTGACTGCGAAATGTTCGCGAATGTAAGCCGCCACTCCACCCCCTTCCTTACCTACACGATCCAACCTGTGTAGAATATAGCCCGACAATTTAAAGATATCAGATGAATCGTTTTCAGTAAGGAAGGTTTCCGTGATGGTGATGACGTTAAAGGACTTAGGATGTATTAATGCTTCGATGGATGAAAAATGAGTTTTGAGGCGATTTATGTTGACGTGTATAATGGAAAAGGAATTATTGGAAAAGGAATTCTTGGCCCGACCAGTCCTATCTCAATCGGTATGAGATGAGAGAGGGGGGAGGCTGCTAATATCAGCTTCCGAGATTACGCAATTCAAGGGGCCATCCTTAGTCTTACGCACATACACATTAAGGGGATGCCATACCTGAATTAAATCCTACTATGCCGACACCCGTATATTACATGCACTATTTCTCCTATTACTATTATTTAATACAATGACAAACTATAAACGCAGTGAAGGCATATTTGTAATGCATGTATTACATAAATTATAAGTATAAAAGTTTGAATTATGTTAAAATGCTCTTAGAAATTGAAAAATACGACCTCAAACATAACCTCTCTTAGTTAACAGACAACGACAATTAGATTGAATTTTATAAAAACTGGATAATTTTCTAACAAATACAGTGCAGACGCACAATTTCACGATATTGATAAATGTTGGAATAATAAAAAAAACAGTCAAAAGTGCACGACGAAGAAAAAAATTGAAAAATACGATTGATACAAAGACGTTGGGAAGCTCGTACTACATATTTACGATGAAAATAAACATAGATTGCAATTAAACACAACAAAAAACGAAGCAGAGGCAATATTTTACATTAACTTAGAATGATTTTTCAGTAAAATATAGAAGAATACATAACACATTAAAAAATTAAACGAAAAATAAAAACGATATACATTTATTCTAAAAATGTGTAATTTAGCAGACGGAAGAGTAAGAAAAACTTTAGCTACGTAGTTTGAAAAAGAATCAATAGGTGGCGATGCTAAACGTTTCCGCACAAATAGACGACGGATTCTATAGGAGGTGCGAGCCACGATTCGAGCCGTCTGCAGCTCGCACCTCCTATACGTTCAAATACATTGTATTATGCCGACTCTCATTGTTAGATACAATATTTGTTTATAAATAGTTATTTAAATTATTGACAGCTAGAGGAAGGGGTAGAGGCATATTAATAATAAACATTTAAATATATATCAGTTACAAAAGTAGTATTTACGTTATAATATCGTGAAGATTTGAAAAATACGAATGGAAACATAACCTGCCTCGGTCTATAGCGTTGGATTCTATAGGAGGTGCGAGCCACGATTCGAGCCGTCTGCAGCTCGCACCTCCTATACGTTCAAATACATTGTATTATGCCGACTCTCATTGTTAGATGCAATATTTGTTTATTAATAGTTATTTAAATTATTGACAGCTTGAGGAAGGGGTAGAGGCATATTAATAATAAACATATAAAATGTATAGTAGTTACAAAATTAGAATTTACGTTATAATATCGTCAACATTTGAAAAATACGAATGGAAACATAACCACTCTCAGTCTAAAGCGACGGATTCTATAGGAGGTGCGAGCCACGATTCGAGCCGTCTGCAGCTCGCACCTCCTATACGTTCAAATACATTGTATTATGCCGACTCTCATTGTTAGATGCAATATTAGTTTATTAATAGTTATTTAAATTATTGACAGCTTGAGGAAGGGGTAGAGGCATATTAATAATAAACATTTAAAGTATATAGCAGTTACAAAAGTAGTATTTACGTTATAATATCGTCAACATTTGAAAAATACGAATGGAAACATAACCACTCTCAGTCTAAAGCGACGGATTCTATAGGAGGTGCGAGCCACGATTCGAGCCGTCTGCAGCTCGCACCTCCTATACGTTCAAATACATTGTATTATGCCGACTCTCATTGTTAGATGCAATATTTGTTTATTAATAGTTATTTAAATTATTGACAGCTAGAGGAAGGGGTAGAGGCATATTAATAATAAACATTTAAAATATATAGCAGTTACAAAAGTAGAATTTACGTTATAATATCGTGAAGATTTGAAAAATACAAATGGAAACATAACCTGCCTCGGTCTATAGCGTTGGATTCTATAGGAGGTGCGAGCCACGATTCGAGCCATCTGCAGCTCGCACCTCCTATACGTTCAAATACATTGTATTATGCCGACTCCCATTGTTAGATGCAATATTTGTTTATTAATAGTTATTAAAATTATTGACAGCTTGAGGAAGGGGTAGAGGCATATTAATAATAAACATTTAAAATATATAGCAGTTACAAAAGTAGTATTTACGTTATAATATCGTCAACATTTGAAAAATACGAATGGAAACATAACCACTCTCAGTCTAAAGCGACGGATTCTATAGGAGGTGCGAGCCACGATTCGAGCCGTCTGCAGCTCGCACCTCCTATACGTTCAAATACATTGTATTATGCCGACTCTCAATGTTAGATGCAATATTTGTTTATTAATAGTTATTTAAATTATTGACAGCTTGAGGAAGGGGTAGAGGCATATTAATAATAAACATATAAAATGTATAGTAGTTACAAAATTAGAATTTACGTTATAATATCGTCAACATTTGAAAAATACGAATGGAAACATAACCACTCTCAGTCTAAAGCGACGGATTCTATAGGAGGTGCGAGCCACGATTCGAGCCGTCTGCGGCTCGCACCACCTATACGTTCAAATACATTGTATTATGCCGACTCTCATTGTTAGATGCAATATTTGTTTATAAATAGTTATTTAAATTATTGACAGCTAGAGGAAGGGGTAGAGGCATATTAATAATAAACATTTAAAATATATAGCAGTTACAAAAGTAGAATTTACGTTATAATATCGTAAACATTTGAAAAATACGAATGGAAACATAACCTGCCTCGGTCTATAGCGTTGGATTCTATAGGAGGTGCGAGCCACGATTCGAGCCGTCTACAGCTCGCACCTCCTATACGTTCAAATACATTGTATTATGCCGACTCTCATTGTTAGATGCAATATTTGTTTATTAATAGTTATTTAAATTATTGACAGCTTGAGGAAGGGGTAGAGGCATATTAATAATAAACATTTAAAATATATAGCAGTTACAAAAGTAGAATTTACGTTATAATATCGTGAAGATTTGAAAAATACGAATGGAAACATAACCTGCCTCGGTCTATAGCGTTGGATTCTATAGGAGGTGCGAGCCACGATTCGAGCCGTCTGCAGCTCGCACCTCCTATACGTTCAAATACATTGTATTATGCCGACTCTCATTGTTAGATGCAATATTTGTTTATTAATAGTTATTTAAATTATTGACAGCTTGAGGAAGGGGTAGAGGCATATTAATAATAAACATAAAATGTATAGTAGTTACAAAAGTAGAATTTACGTTATAATATCGTGAACATTTGAAAAATACGAATGGAAACATAACCTGCCTCGGTCTATAGCGTTGGATTCTATAGGAGGTGCGAGCCACGATTCGAGCCGTCTGCAGCTCGCACCTATACGTTCAAATACATTGTATTATGCCGACTCTCATTGTTAGATGCAATATTTGTTTATTAATAGTTATTTAAATTATTGACAGCTTGAGGAAGGGGTAGAGGCATATTAATAATAAACATTAAAATATAGCAGTTACAAAAGTAGAATTTACGTTATAATATCGTGAACATTTGAAAAATACGAATGGAAACATAACCTGCCTCGGTCTATAGCGTTGGATTCTATAGGAGGTGCGAGCCACGATTCGAGCCGTCTGCAGCTCGCACCTCCTATACGTTCAAATACATTGTATTATGCCGACTCTCATGTTAGATGCAATATTGTTTATTAATAGTTATTTAAATTATTGACAGCTTAGAGGAAGGGGTAGAGGCATATTAATAATAAACATTTAAAATATATAGCAGTTACAAAGTAGAATTTACGTTATAATATCGTGAAGCATTTGAAAAATACGAATGGAAACATAACCTGCTCGGTCTATAGCGTTGGATTCTATAGGAGGTGCGAGCCACGATTCGAGCCGTCTGACAGCTCGCACCTCCTATACGTTCAAATACATTGTAATTATGCCGACTCTCATTGTTAGATGCAATATTTGTTTATTAATAGTTATTTAAATTATTGACAGCTTGAGGAAGGGGTAGAGGCATATTAATAATAAACATTTAAAATATATAGCAGTTACAAAAGTAGAATTTACGTTATAATATCGTGAAGATTTGAAAATACGAATGGAACATAACCTGCCTCGGTCTATAGCGTTGGATTCTATAGGAGGTGCGAGCCACGATTCGGCCGTCTACAGCTCGCACCTCCTATACGTTCAAATACATTGTATTATGCCGACTCTCATTGTTAGATGCAATATTTGTTTATTAATAGTTATTTAAATTATTGACAGCTTGAGGAAGGGGTAGAGGCATATTAATAAGAAACATTTAAAATATATAGCAGTTACAAAAGTAGAATTTACGTTATAATATCGTGAAGATTTGAAAAATACGAATGGAAACATAACCTGCCTCGGTCTATAGCGTTGGATTCTATAGGAGGTGCGAGCCACGATTCGAGCCGTCTGCAGCTCGCACCTCCTATACGTTCAAATACATTGTATTATGCCGACTCTCATTGTTAGATGCAATATTTGTTTATTAATAGTTATTTAAATTATTGACAGCTTGAGGAAGGGGTAGAGGCATATTAATAATAAACATATAAAATGTATAGTAGTTACAAAATTAGAATTTACGTTATAATATCGTCAACATTTGAAAAATACGAATGGTAACATAACCACTCTCAGTCTAAAGCGACGGATTCTATAGGAGGTGCGAGCCACGATTCGAGCCGTCTGCAGCTCGCACGTCCTATACGTTCAAATACATTGTATTATGCCGACTCTCATTGTTAGATGCAATATTTGTTTATTAATAGTTATTTAAATTATTGACAGCTTGAGGAAGGGGTAGAGGCATATTAATAAGAAACATTTAAAATATATAGCAGTTACAAAAGTAGAATTTACGTTATAATATCGTGAAGATTTGAAAAATACGAATGGAAACATAACCTGCCTCGGTCTATAGCGTTGGATTCTATAGGAGGTGCGAGCCACGATTCGAGCCGTCTGCAGCTCGCACCTCCTATACGTTCAAATACATTGTATTATGCCGACTCTCATTGTTAGATGCAATATTTGTTTATTAATAGTTATTTAAATTATTGACAGCTTGAGGAAGGGGTAGAGGCATATTAATAATAAACATTTAAAATATATAGCAGTTACAAAAGTAGAATTTACGTTATAATATCGTGAACATTTGAAAAATACGAAAGGAAACATAACCTGCCTCGGTCTATAGCGTTGGATTCTATAGGAGGTGCGAGCCACGATTCGAGCCGTCTGCAGCTCGCACCTCCTATACGTTCAAATACATTGTATTATGCCGACTCTCATTGTTAGATGCAATATTTGTTTATTAATAGTTATTTAAATTATTGACAGCTTGAGGAAGGGGTAGAGGCATATTAATAATAAACATATAAAATGTATAGTAGTTACAAAAGTAGAATTTACGTTATAATATCGTGAAGATTTGAAAAATACGAATGGAAACATAACCTGCCTCGGTCTATAGCGTTGGATTCTATAGGAGGTGCGAGCCACGATTGGGGCCGTCTGCAGTTCGCACCTCCTATACTTTCAAATACATTGTATTATGCCGATACACAATGCTGGGTGCAATATTTGTTTAATAACAATTATTTAAATTATTGACAGTTTGAGGACGAGGTAGATTCATATTATTAATATATATTTTAAGTGTGTAACAAATACAAAATTAGAGTTTATCTGTGCACGTACCTCCTAGCGGAGTCTATCGTTTATTTGCACATGTACAAGTCGCCAACATTACGTATTTCGTAAAGAACTTGGGGTTTCTACTTTAAATGTATTTAAATAGATTACGTTAAATCATGTACAATACCTATCAATACAGTACATTGGTATGGATAGTTTAGTTATTTAGCTAATGAAATTTAAAATGAAACTTTTATTCTACAAGAATATAAAATGGGTAAACAATAATTTTCGACAATTATTGGTTAATAATAAACAAGAAACATAATTAAAATAAACATGAATATAGAATTAACAATTAAAATTACGTATCTAAAAGTGTATATTATTGTACAAAATGTAAAAAGCAAAATCTATAATATTAAACCTAATTAAATTAGGTAGTATGCTTGAACTATATACATACATGTATAAACTATGTACAATTATCTGTGAATGTTAATATTTCCCTGCACGAAATATTTATAAAACCATTATTTATATGTGTGGGCAATTCTTTGTCAAATCGAGATTGAGATAAAATATTTTTGGGTTTCTGTAACATTTGAAAATGCCTTTTTCTACATGTTTTGGATATAGTGGTCTAATTTTTTAATTACCAAACTCGGTAATTTGTTCATTTTTTTTTCTTAACTGTTAACCTTTTCTAACTCAAGATTGACTGATTCAATGTAAGTACATAAAAGTTCTTTTTTTGTGCAAATTACATGAAGTTTAAAAAAATGACCAAATTCATGGAGTGTAACACAATATGTAACATTATAAAGAAATTATTAAAATTGTAAATAAGTGGTTTTGCTCCGAGCTTGTTAGACTCTCACATGACGGTTCTCTCTAGAAGATCTCGACTCAACGAGCACACTCACTTCCTACACTCGGTAAACGGATAACAACGACCTACAGCTATTTATCTGGGTATACGAAATTAATAATCGGTTAATTAAAAAACTTTAATTTTTCATAGATTTTTAAACATTTAATAATGGTTTATAGTTATAAAAATGCGTAATCATATATAAATTGTGATAAGGTACTTTGTACTTGTCAATGTGTTAAGCGAGTGAGTTTCAACCTAAACTATCCTACCTACCCTCACAATACTATGCACATATTTCACCTACACTAAAACATACCTAAATATACCCCAGCCATCCCATGAACCCAACACTAACCCCGCTAGCACACAAGCAGCACAGCAAGATGATGACTGGCATACGATGAACCTGGTCTCACATCGTATCTCTCTAGGAAGGTACATCAATGATCAGGAGAGGCATCTCATAACATCGTACTGCCTCCAGGATCAGTAGAATAATCTAGCAGCAAACCTTCAGCAACAACAAAGACCAATATGGAACTCCCAGCAGCACCGAACAGCAGCATAGAATATTTCCCAACCGCTGTAATAATTAGTTAATTAGGCGTTGTTTTAATTAGAAGGACACAAGGAATCATGTAGCTGTATAAACGTATTGGCAGTTACATGTAAGGAAAGGATTGGCAGGTGGGGTTATGTAATCATAACATTACCATAACCCTCAAATACTAGATATTCTAATACAATAAACACTCCCTCAGGAGTTAGTTATTACCTTTAGAAGCAGCATGTAATCCTCGCATCAATTGTACAATCCCGATACTCTGCAGCAGCTGGCCCGACGCGTAACAGCTGTTCGAGCGCCGTGAGAGCGATAGAGAGCGAAGATCCGATATCGGCCGTCCCGTAAACCTGCAACAAATAGGAACTAATTAGCCGATAAGCAAGATATTACGGAACGATATATAATTGTTACCTCGAGCACAGCATCACCAGAAACAGTGTTCACCTCGAATCAAAAAAGCAGCCAACAGGGGAAGCTGTCTTCGTCGTATGCATCGTATACAACGCATAGCTGAGAGCACTCACTGTATGATGCGCGCAGACGACGGCGGCCGACGGACGACATGCGAGAAGCTGCGCGCGCACGTCGGGCCCGACCAGCGAAGCAGCGAACTAGCGGAAACTCGAGAGAGCTCTTCGGTACTCCTTCGCGACACATTGACAACATTAGCTTGTGCGTGTGTGTGTGAGGAAAGCAGCATTTCCAGCGGCAACTCAGGAGACGATCTCTATACGGACAAGATTGCTTCGCAGCAGGTAAACTGCATTCATTACGCCTTTGGTAAGTGTGCTTCCCATGTCTCTCCCTTCTCAACCTATTCCCGCGCAACAAACCGTCGCAACTCGTACGCAGCCGAGGAATCGTATTATTAATTCACCGCGATTATACGCGGCTGGCGCCCAAACCCCTTTATTTACTATTTTTATTGATCTAGTCTCCAGCGTGACCGTTACAAAATGTAGATAGTAAACAATTTTACATGAATAGTCATATCTCGATTAAGCTTGTTAGAAACTAGCAGACGACGGTTCCCTCTAGAGGGGCGTGCACAGTTCGGCTCGACGATCACACGCACTTCCTACACTCGGCAAACGGACTACGATTTCTAGTTGCACTTCTATTAAGTTATGTTAGGTTATGATATTACCATGTATTATATATTGTCAGTTATTCTACTGCGTCATAATAAATATAAATTTTGTAATATATATATATATATATATATATAAATTCAGGATAAATAAAACATATTTGCAATTGTACTCAACGGCCTCCCTAGAAGTAGATTTTCTTGTGGGTCATCAATAACTGTTTTACTCAGTACTTGATTTAATAGTGGTTAAAACATTGAATTAAACATATTAATTACCATAAACTACCATAAAGTGTATGGACAATTCGCGTTACCATAAAGTGTATGTACAGTACACGTTGCTATATAAAATGTACGTACAGTACATGTTACTATAAAGTACATATACAGTAATAAAGTACAAACAAAGTGTACGCAAAGTGCAGAGTTAGTACATATGTGCTAATACTTTAATTTTTTGTATTTATAACAGGGTATTTATATCACACATGTATAATCGGAGAATAGTTTGCAAATGTAATTTGCCTTTTGATAATATTGCTGTATATAGTAAAAAAACATTTGTTTATATGTATGTCTTACTTTATTACTTTAAACTAAAATTAAAAAACTTACAGCAGGTAAGATATTATGGTACTGTAATTATATCAATAGAATGGTTACACATTCAATAATATTATGTACTTATAAGTTTTGCTGTAAACTATACATTTACTTTTACAGTAAATGTTATATATTTTTTTACAATCAACAATATAATTAATTTTTACCAGCGTTGTATTCTGTACCTTGTGTTACATTTTCGCTTATTAGCGCCATCTGTGGGCATGCAACTAAATATGTATTAGTATATAATACAGAGGGCGCCACAGATATTTTCTGTTAGGTTAATTTTATGTAGGGTATCGATAAAACAGAACGCACGGACCTGCACAACAATTTTTCGTTGGGTATGGCATCCCCTTAAGATTAATAACTACAGGCCTCGCGTAGCCTAGCTCTCTACTTTTGCGGATCGCCGCCTGCCACAAGTCAAAAACAGGCTTTGGCCATAAAGGCCGGATAAATATACTGGAGTTCCCTCCCGAACCGAAAATATCAAGAGTTGTTTTTCCCTTGAGGAGGAATGCCCTCTCGACTACCGCATCCCTGGCCGCAGTCGACGATAGTCGAAAGACAACACCTCTTGATCGTGGCGCAGCTGGATCACCTCCCTCGGCGACGGCCCTGGCCCGTGGAGACCATGACCGAACATCGATGATCTGCTTAGACAGCAGGGGCTGATTCAAAACGGACAACAATTTTTCGATAGCACTGATATCCGCCGATGTCATCTCCAAGGGCAATCCCGTTATTAATATCTCGCAGGTATCCCTAAGGGCATCTGCGGATGGGACATTCTTCCGAACCTCAAGAATTGTTACGCGAGATTCTAGCGTATCGAACCGCTTATCTTAAGTGCTTAAACGAGTTTCCGTAGTCATCTCTAGTTGATCTACTCGCGCATTGAGTGCTCTTAGGTCTGCCCGCATCTCATCCAATTTTCCCTCTATCCGATCTACCTTCTCGACCACCGTATTAATATCCATATGGAAGGAGGATTGAAGCTTTCGTACGAACGTCTCCATCCACGGCGGCGGGGCACACGCCATCGAGTCGGTGTTTAGAGCGACAGCGGCAGAAGAGTCACTATTGGGCGTTGTGGGCGTGGCGCCGCGAGGTTGCTTAGCAACCTGCGACAATGATGGCGACGGAGGCGAGGCAATACGCTTGGCGCTGGTGGGGAGCTGAGTGGGCGTGTCGGCGAGCGCGGTAGAGCAGATCGCGCTGGTCTGTCGCGGCAACCCAGACGGTGGCGCCCTCACATCTGTGGGAGCCGCGACTAGCGTTCTGGCTTTCGCCAAGAGACAGCAGCGGCGCTCCGAGGAGCCCAGCGCAGCCTCGAAGCAGTGCGCATGTGTAATACTGTTACATAGCCCACAAACCTCAGTATAATCCTTTCGTGTGAGTCGACCACCACACACGAAACATCCGCGCGACGTTGCCATTTCCACAGCGAATAAGCCCACTCCAAGAGATTTCGCAATGTGCGAATCGAGTCGTCCGAAGGTTGGTGGACCTGCAGACGCGGTATACTGTGAAGAGCCGCCATTTTCCTCTCTGCTCGCAGATAACCTCCAAAGTGCTGGCGAAAAATACGACCAAACACGGGAAAACCGTCTACAGCAGGATTTTATTAATTATATTAATTGATGCTGCAGTCGGCTATCATCCCCTCGGCACTCGCTGAAAATTACTCGAGGCCACATGGTGAGCAAATATGTAATACTACGATAGAGCGAAAGAATAAGCGGCTTTGTACTCACCAAGAGAGAGAGAGCTATATAGAGAGAGATAGAGAGAGAGAGAGAGAGAGATAGAGAGAGAGAAAGAGAGAATGACAGATAGAGAGAAAAAGAGAGAGAATAAGAGAGAGAAAATGATAGATAGAGAGAAAGAGAGAGAATAAGAGAGAGTGAATGAATGATAGAGAGAAAGACAGAGAGAATAAGAAAGAGTGAATGGGAGATAGAGAGCGGGATCGAGAATGAGAGAGAGCGTGATAGAATGCGAGAGTGGGAGCGAGTAACATTGAGGGAGAGCGAGGGAGTGCGAGAGTGAGAGTGAGTAATAATGAGCGACTGTGAGTGGGAGGCAGTGAGTAAAAATGAGGGAGTGTGAGGGAGAGAGAGGGAGAGTTAGGGAGACAGATAGAGAGAATGAGGGAGAGAGATAGAGAATGGGTAAGAGATTAAGAGGGAGAGAATGAGATAAATAAAGAAAGAGAATGAGATATAAAGAGGTACAGAGAGAGAGAATGGGAGATGAAGAGATAGATAGAGAGAGAATGAGATAGATAAAGAGAGAGCATGAGTGATAAAGTGAGCAAGAGAGAGAGAACGAGATAGATAAAGAGAGAAAATGAGAGACAAAGAGAGAGAGAGAGAATAAGATAGAGAGATAGAGAGATAGAGAGAGAGAATGATAGATGGAAGGAGAGATAGAGAGAGAATAATAGATGGAGAGAGAGAGAGAGAGAGAGGGGGAGAGAGAGAGGGGGAGAGAGAGAAAGGGATAGAGAGCGAGAACGTGAGATAGAGAGAGAGAGAGAGAATGAAAGATAGAGAGAAAGAAAGAGAATAAGAGAGAGTGAATGATAGATAGAGAGAAAGAGAGAGAGAGAATAAGAAAGAGTGAATGGGAAATAGAGAGCGAGAGCGAGAATGAGAGAGAGAGAGTGATAGAGTGCGAGAGTGGGAGCGAGTAAGATTGAGGGAGAGCGAGGGAGTGAGAGAGTAGGAGCGAGTAAGATAAAGAGAGAGAATGAGAGATAAAGAGATAGAGAGAGAGAGAGAGAATGAGATAGATAAAGAGGGAGAATTAGAGATAAAGTGATAGAGAGAGAGAGAATGAGTAAGATAAAGAGAGAGAATTAGAGATAAAGTGATAGAGAGAGAGAGAATGAGAGATAAAGAGAGTGAGAGAGAAAGAATAAGATAAAGAGTAAGAGAGATAGAGAGAGAGAGTGATAGATGGAAGGGGAGATACAGAGAGAATGATAGATGGAGAGAGAGGGAGAGAGAGAGGGAAAGAGATAGAGAGAGGGAGAGAGAGAGGGAGAGAGATAGAGAGAGGGAGACAGAGAATAAGAGAGAGTGAATGAAAGATAGAGAGAAAGAGAGAGAGAATAAGAAAGAGTGAATGGGAGCGAGTAAGATAAAGAGAGAGAATGAGAGATAAAGAGATAGAGAGAGAGAGAGAGAGAGAGAGAGAGAGAGAGAGGGAGAGAGAGAGAGAATGAGAGATAGAGAGAGAGAGAGAGAGAGAGAGAGAGAGAGAGAGAGAGAGAGAGAGAGAGAGAGGGAGAGAGAGAGAGAATGAGAGATAGAGAGAGAGAGAGAGAGAATGAAAGATAGAGAGAATAAGAGAGAGAGCATGAAAGATAGAGAGAAAGAGAGAGAATAAGAGAGAGTGAATGAAATATAGAGAGAAAGAGAGAGAGAATAAGAGAGAGAGAGAATGAAAGATAGAGAGAAAGAGAGAGAGAATAAGAGGGAGAGAATGAAAGATAGAGAGAAAGAAAGAGAGAATAAGAGAGAGAGAATATCTCTCTCTCTCTCTCTATCTGTCTACCTATCTCTTTCTCTCACTGTCTCTCTCACGCCAAGATAATGTTTGTCGGACGGACGGACGGACGGACATTATAATTTATCGGTTTTTTTTTTATATCACTTAGTAATTATAATAATAATTTTTTTGTCAGTAATAGGATGCATTAACTTATGTTACACATATTTATCATAAAATATATATGTTTTAAGTATTTTTCGCAAGAATAGGGGAGTTTTTACAAAATCGCTCAAAAAGATAACTTTAATATAATGTAGATACTTGTTGCTTATGTCGATTTTATTTCAGTATTTTCTATTGCAGAAACTCTATGAAGTTTATGCAAAATATAAGTAGAAATAGGATGGGAGTAATAATTAAAGATTTATTTATCAGAGAACATTTTTAAAGTGTGATTGGAAACCATACTTGCGAATGTTGACAACTTCGTGGAAGGTGTTTTATATAAAGTACTGTCTAGAGGCACAAATTGTATGTGAAATATTGAATAACGAATAATAAAATTACTGAAAGTGATATAATATACAAATCTAAAAGAATAACCATTGAAACAAGCCGTATACAAGTATACATTACGCGTACTTTTTTCAAAATCGTACGATACGCGTTCAATAAATACCTTAATCTAATAATAAAAAGTAACTTTTATATAAGTGTAGATGCAAGGGTAAACTAAGAAAACAAGAAGGAAATAATAAGTAAAAAGAAAGGACGTAGAGTTCGAATTTCGACAATCTTTTTGTATTAATTTGAATAAAAAAATATCATAGAGCTATAAAGAAAAAACAAAGTGGATAATAAAAAGTACATGCAACATATATATAGTAAAGATGAGAAGGAAATCCGACAATTATTATTATGTACTTGGTCAATTAAAGAAAATATACAAATAGGTTAAAAAAAAGAAAATGGGTATCTCGGGATTATATAAAAATCTTTTGCCAATCGCAACAACATCGAAAGTCAAGATATGAAAAAAAGAAAACAATAAATATTCTCGACTATTCTGTCATCTAAATGGATAAAAGATCGAAAAAAAGAAAACGAGCGTCTCTCTCCCCTTACAATATGTGCTCCTTGTATTTTCTAATAAAAATTCTGAAATAAAGTAACGAAACCCGACCTCGATGTAACAAATCCTTTCTACTTGCAAGCAAGATCTTTACACATGTGTATCTTTTTATTTTATGGAAAAGTTCAAATCAACGTATAATGTTGTCACCTTTGACGACCAAAAATGTTACTCTGAACGGATGTACGAATAATGTTTCGTCGGGTTAACTTTAATAATCGTATTTATCCACTAAAAAAATTAATTTTTTTAATAGTTTTTAACATTTGCAGCTTATTATTATGGATATCTGATTTTAAACAACAATATTGTAAAAAATAAACAGAATTATCGAATTAAGAAATATTAATAAGCAGAGGAAGAATACAAAAAATTAAAATAGAAAAAAAATTAATATTATTAGTACATTAACGCAAAAAAAATCAACGAACTAAAATAAAAAATAATATTAAATACGACTTATGCAAGTTTTACCTTGCGTCGATTTTATTAATAAAACACTTAGAAATTACATATTCCTAAGGAAATGTAGGGTCGCCGGGAAAATTCAAATTTGACAGCGCGAAGAATTTAAATAAGACAATATAAGTATACTTAAAATTAAATCTAATTTATTTAATAATATATAGTAATATATTTTTTTTAGGAAAATGTACTGCTGTAATTGAAAAAATGATTTATTCTTATAATATCAAAAGTCAAATACGCTATGCCCTCGGTTTTGCTTTAAGCTACCCGTATGAATTTTTTTTCTTAGATTTTTAATTCAATATTTCAAATATAATTTTCATGCTTATAAGTGTAGTTCCCTGAAATTTTGGCCTGATATTCCGTTAACTCAACTTATGAATATAAAAAAGGTGCCACAAAATAAAAAATTTCGTTATTTTCAACCAATTTTACCCCGCCCAACATCCTTAATATTTACGCAGAATAAAAATATTTATAGGGTAACATTGCTGAATTATAATAGGTTAAAGTTACTATTTTTGACGTTGAATATTTAATTTTGGGAAAATCTTTAATAATAAAAATAGGATAAAGGCTAAATCTACTATGTCGGTATCATCTGTTGCATCAAACAGCTCAAGTATCCAGGAAGATCATCAAAATGGAAAGCAACATTGAAGTGATTTCTGAGATATTAAGTGATACTTTAAAACAAGAATTGGTTGTAAAAAATTTTGATACTTTAAATACTTATATAAATTCTAATAAGGACAATATCTTAATATATATTAATATAAGAAGTTTAAATGCGAATTTTAACAAATTAGAAATTTTAATTAATGGTCTGAGCATTAAGCCTTTTATGATTGTTTGTGCTGAAACTTGGAATTTGGAATATTATCAATACTTTAATCTAAAAGGTTACAAAATGCATTACAATAATAGTAAATTGAATAAATCGGACGGTGTCGTTATTTATATTGATGAAAATATAAATGAATTTACTGAAATAATAGAAATTGGTAAACTTAAAATTCTCAATACACGTATAAATAACGAAATAGTAAATATAGAAATTTCTTCAATATATAGATCTCACGATATAAGTAAGACGGATTTTCTTATGATGTGACGCTGCACTGGGGATCAGGGTGCAGGTCAATTAGAGTCAACTATTTATTATAAATAAAACAAATATTTATTATAATAAACTACTAAGTGAAAAGGTGGGCGCCAGCCGCGTTAACACGCGACGAATAACGATAACACGCGGGTTATCTTAACCGGACACTATATACAGAGCAGTACTCTCGCCACACCGGGTTATGCTGTAAGGAGGGGAAGGGGAAGGAGGGGACCAGGATCTCGCACACACTAGTACGGGTACTCGGCGGTACCGTACGCAGCTAGAGTGAATAATTCACCAACCTTTATTGGAGGAATCGGCACTCGTCCCTCAATGGCGATGTCACTCTCTCTATCTCTCTCGCTAGCTACTTATTAATCTAGTCGGTAGTCGGCGGCTTCGCTACGCTGGCTATTATCCGTTTAGGACGGCAGACCGTAGAGCTCTGACTCTCGGCGTGCTCGAGAGCCCCGTGTTCGTACCGCGCGCCTGCGCAGTACGTACTCGTGCGCGGCACCTCGATCTCGCGTCGTGCGAGCGTGTCGAGTGCCGCAGTGTTCAGGCTGTATCGGTACGAATCGGCTGTATGGTGATGTATGCCGTGATGACAACCTGGTGCTGCTGCCGTCTCGGAGACGAAGTACAACCTCTTCAGGTAACCAATAGTTCTTTAGCTATTAACTGCGTTCTTCAACGGGTACGGCATGAGTTTCAGGTATGAAGCTCACCCGCCGTCGCTTGCTGCTTGAAGCCGAGTCACCCCTCTCTCTCCTCGACGACGTTGACCTCGTTGACGACTAGCCTCTCCGTCTACGGCTCTAGGTGGGTATTTGGTCGTGAGGTTTACAAATATGTGTGTGTTTATATGCGTTATTGTCCGAGATATCGGCTGTACACGTTGTTTGTGTACATTAACCTAACCTCAATTTACCCTATGATGTTCCTTGTACAGCTGTAGTAATTATATACAGCTGTACATATCTTCCCTTGTCTTTTGTCTTCTTGGCTATGGCTATTCATCCTCTTCCTTGCTCCTTACCCTATTGCTGTGTTTTTGTTCTTATAAACATCTCTTTTACAGCTGTATCTTGCTTGGCGTTGGAGGTTCTTCGGCTTCCTGCCTGGGTACCACCTCATCGCCTTGGCTGCTATGCTGTGAGGCTTCGGAGGGTCCTGGAGGCTTCCTTGTGATCGCCTCCCTTGACTATCCTGTTGGCTGTGCCAGACTCGGAGGAGCCCACCTGATAATTTGAGCTCGCCCAAGATCCTCATCGCCAGGACCACCTCAGTGTTGTGTGCTGTGCTTGGGAAAGGGTTATTAGACTGTGAGGGTAGGCAGGACGTAGTTAATGTGCGGGTAGGTAACTAGGAAATAGTATATGGGTAGGTAGTATAGCTAGGGACTCGTTTAGCTTATCCGGGTAGGTAGGTGTTTGTCAGGGGTTCAGTCGCTCGCTCTTGACATGTGCAAAGCACATTGTCACAATGAATATAAAAGAATTGTTAAAAATAAAAAAAAATATCACTAATCATATAATAGTAGGAGATTTTTATTTTGATATTTTGGGTTTAGACAATGTTAGCCAAGAATTTCTAAATAATATTCTAGTAAACGGTTACTATCCAGGTTTTCAATCTATTACAAGACCATCTAGCTTATCTGATAATGGATCTTGTATTGATAATTTTTTATTAAAATGAAATCACTTAACACTAAATCTTGCAAATTAATATACACAATTACAGATCATTTTCCTTTATTTTTATAAATTAAAAAGATTAAAGTATCTAGAACTGATAGAAAAAACGTACTACTAAAGTATAACAAACTCCATTCTTTTGCTAAAGGTTATAATTGGAATAATATACTAACAATGTCTGATCCTAATCTAGCAATTGATGTATTAATATCGACTATTAAAACTTGTATTGAGAAGGCTACAGTTACTAATATTAGTAACAAAAGAGATAAAAATAAACCAAGAAAAGGTTGGATAACTAAAGCTATAACAGTTTCATGTAATAAAAAGGAATTTTTATAAATATTTGGAGATTAGATACAAACAATTTATTAAACAAAGAAATATATAAAACATATGAAAAAATACTAAATAAAGTTATCAAAAATGCAAAGATATTGTATGATAAAGAACTAGTTGAAAACTCAACCGGGTTATGCTGTAAGGAGGGGAAGGGGAAGGAGGGGACCAGGATCTCGCACACACTAGTACGGGTACTCGGCGGTACCGTACGCAGCTAGAGTGAATAATTCACCAACCTTTATTGGAGGAATCGGCACTCGTCCCTCAATGGCGATGTCACTCTCTCTATCTCTCTCGCTAGCTACTTATTAATCTAGTCGGTAGTCGGCGGCTTCGCTACGCTGGCTATTATCCGTTTAGGACGGCAGACCGTAGAGCTCTGACTCTCGGCGTGCTCGAGAGCCCCGTGTTCGTACCGCGCGCCTGCGCAGTACGTACTCGTGCGCGGCACCTCGATCTCGCGTCGTGCGAGCGTGTCGAGTGCCGCAGTGTTCAGGCTGTATCGGTACGAATCGGCTGTATGGTGATGTATGCCGTGATGACAACCTGGTGCTGCTGCCGTCTCGGAGACGAAGTACAACCTCTTCAGGTAACCAATAGTTCTTTAGCTATTAACTGCGTTCTTCAACGGGTACGGCATGAGTTTCAGGTATGAAGCTCACCCGCCGTCGCTTGCTGCTTGAAGCCGAGTCACCCCTCTCTCTCCTCGACGACGTTGACCTCGTTGACGACTAGCCTCTCCGTCTACGGCTCTAGGTGGGTATTTGGTCGTGAGGTTTACAAATATGTGTGTGTTTATATGCGTTATTGTCCGAGATATCGGCTGTACACGTTGTTTGTGTACATTAACCTAACCTCAAT
The DNA here is from genome assembly GCA_026168455.1 of Theocolax elegans. Classification (NCBI taxonomy): domain Eukaryota; kingdom Metazoa; phylum Arthropoda; class Insecta; order Hymenoptera; family Cerocephalidae; genus Theocolax; species Theocolax elegans. The sequence goes on along the minus strand of CM047428.1, from coordinate 44,826,773 downwards.
TTACCCTATGATGTTCCTTGTACAGCTGTAGTAATTATATACAGCTGTACATATCTTCCCTTGTCTTTTGTCTTCTTGGCTATGGCTATTCATCCTCTTCCTTGCTCCTTACCCTATTGCTGTGTTTTTGTTCTTATAAACATCTCTTTTACAGCTGTATCTTGCTTGGCGTTGGAGGTTCTTCGGCTTCCTGCCTGGGTACCACCTCATCGCCTTGGCTGCTATGCTGTGAGGCTTCGGAGGGTCCTGGAGGCTTCCTTGTGATCGCCTCCCTTGACTATCCTGTTGGCTGTGCCAGACTCGGAGGAGCCCACCTGATAATTTGAGCTCGCCCAAGATCCTCATCGCCAGGACCACCTCAGTGTTGTGTGCTGTGCTTGGGAAAGGGTTATTAGACTGTGAGGGTAGGCAGGACGTAGTTAATGTGCGGGTAGGTAACTAGGAAATAGTATATGGGTAGGTAGTATAGCTAGGGACTCGTTTAGCTTATCCGGGTAGGTAGGTGTTTGTCAGGGGTTCAGTCGCTCGCTCTTGACATGTGCAAAGCACATTGTCACAATGAATATAAAAGAATTGTTAAAAATAAAAAAAAATATCACTAATCATATAATAGTAGGAGATTTTTATTTTGATATTTTGGGTTTAGACAATGTTAGCCAAGAATTTCTAAATAATATTCTAGTAAACGGTTACTATCCAGGTTTTCAATCTATTACAAGACCATCTAGCTTATCTGATAATGGATCTTGTATTGATAATTTTTTTATTAAAATGAAATCACTTAACACTAAATCTTGCAAATTAATATACACAATTACAGATCATTTTCCTTTATTTTTATAAATTAAAAAGATTAAAGTATCTAGAACTGATAGAAAAAACGTACTACTAAAGTATAACAAACTCCATTCTTTTGCTAAAGGTTATAATTGGAATAATATACTAACAATGTCTGATCCTAATCTAGCAATTGATGTATTAATATCGACTATTAAAACTTGTATTGAGAAGGCTACAGTTACTAATATTAGTAACAAAAGAGATAAAAATAAACCAAGAAAAGGTTGGATAACTAAAGCTATAACAGTTTCATGTAATAAAAAGGAATTTTTATACAATATTTGGAGATTAGATACAAACAATTTATTAAACAAAGAAATATATAAAACATATGAAAAAATACTAAATAAAGTTATCAAAAATGCAAAGATATTGTATGATAAAGAACTAGTTGAAAACTCAACTAGAAATCCTAGAAAATTATGGAATATAATTAACCAAAAATTAGGTAAAAATAAGAAAAAAAGTAAAGCTATATCTTACATATACGATAAACAAATGAAAGTTATAAATAATACTACAGAAATTGCAAATACAATGAATAAATTTTTCACTGACATAGGTACTGAATTAAGGAAAAAAATTATCACACCAACGAATTACAGCAGGAAAATAACGAAAATTAATCAGAAATCAATATTTTTAAACCCGATTGTTGCATATGAAATCATTGATGTTGTAAACGATTTTGATATAAAGAATGGAAGAGTTGATAAAATAAACACTAGAGTATTAAAGACATTATTAAGCTACATTGTAGGACCTTTGGTCCATATTTTTAACTTATGCATAGAAAAAGCTATTTGGCCAGATGCTTTAAAAATCGCTGAAATTGTACCTATTTATAAAGCTGGTGATAAAAACTGTGCAGAAAACTATAGACCTATCTCTTTAATATCTAATCTAGCAAAAATCTTGGAAAAACTAATTTATAAAAGATTAATTAATTTTTTAAATAAATGTGATATTTTGTCAAAAAATCAGTTTGGTTTTGTTAAAAATAAGGGAACTAAAGATGCTCTGCAATACATCTCTAGTAAACTGTACAATTGTTTAGATATGAGCAAACCAATCGCAATAGCTTTTCTTGATCTAGCAAAAGGTTTTTATACAGTAGATCATATTATATTACTGAATAAGTTATATAATTATGGAATAAGAGGTGGTGCTTACAATATCATGAAATGTTATTTATCGAATAGACAACAAAGAGTTAAATTAGATAACGTTTTTAGTTCTAATATGACAGTAAAAACTGGTGTTCCTCAAGGTACAATATTGGGACCACTGTTATTTATTTTATATGTAAATGATATGTTAGCAGATAATATTATCTCATATGCAGATGACACTGCGATAATTGTCACTGGTAAAAATTGGAAAGAAGTTGAATGTTTAATGAATAGCGAATTAGAATCAATCTCCAATTGGTTGGCTACTAATAAATTGTCTTTAAATGTTAAAAAAACAACTTATATTACATTTGGAAATTATTGCGATAGTGTACCTGAGGTTAATAATTTTAATATTCATATAAATAACGTTAACATAAATAGAGTTAAGTATACCAAATACCTAGGTGTAATTTTTGACTTTAGAATGAGTTGGGGTAAACACATTGAATATATTGTTAATAAAACAAAATATCTTATCTTTGTGTTTCATAAACTGGCCAAGATTATGAACCTGGATACGCTTAGAATGATATATTATGCTTTATTTAATAGTATAATTAGTTATGGTATAATAGCTTGGGGTGGTGCATATAATAATTATATGAAAATATTACATAGTTTGCAGAAAAAATTATTAAAAATTATAAACAAGAATAATTTTATTATTGAAAATAATCCACTAACAAGGAGAGGTCACACCCTCTGGAAAACGGATCCTTACCAAACTCTAGGATATAATTTCTACTATAACATCATGCAGAAAGCCGGAGTTTTAGTGTCCAATGGCCATTTTTACGATAGATATAAGCAAATAATGAAAAATCTCGCCGAAAAAACCGTTAAGTTTGAATGCTTATAACTCAGAAACAATTAAAGATGTATACGTATAAACTGAATTTTGAAAGAAAGCTGAGATTGAGTAGATACGTTTTAAAAAAAAGGAAGCTCTAATATTTTAATATGGTCAAAAGTTATGGGAGAAATAAGAATTAGCCGAAATTTAGGGCTAAAAAAATCATTAAATTGTAACTTTAAATTTTCGATAAAATTTTGACTAATTCTTATTTCTCTCATAACTTTTGACCATATTAAAATATTAGAGCTTCCTTTTTTTTAAAACGTATCTACTCGATCTCAGCTTTCTTTCAAAATTTAGTTTATTCATACATCTTTAAATGTTTCTGAGTTATAAGCATTCAAACTCAACGGTTTTTTTAACGAGATTTTTCATTATTTGCTTATATCTATCGTAAAAATGGCCATTGGACACTAAAACTCCGGCTTTCTGCATGATTTTATAGTAGAAATTATATCCTAGAGTTTGGTAAGGATCCGTTTTCCAGAGGGTGTGACCTCTCCTTGTAAGTATTGAACAGATTTTTACACTAGATTCATTAATGTTCCATTACGAATCTCTAAAAAGCAATTTTATGTCTTCTAACAGCATAACGAGGAAAAAAAATTTAATTTTACCTCGTATAAGAAGAACAATTAGTTGTAAAAATAGTTATATCAAAGCAATAAATATATTTAATATGTTACCTAACGATATGAAAATCTTAAGCACCAAAAATAAGAAATCAAAAATTAAAAAATGGATTAAAAATAATATATATTAAAAAAAAAGTTTTTATTTTCTGTTGTATTCGTCACAAATTACTTTTAGCTACAGTTGTATACTATTTGGTTACTTTGAATAATTGTTAAAGATTTATTATATTAGATTAGTTTAATATTTAAGTTAGTTTTAAGTTTTCTTTTTGTAACCAGTCCCACCAACAGATAACTCCGTTTATCTCTGTGGGAGGTTTGCATGATGTATGTGTTTCTATTATGTAAATTCTTTTCTGGTTAAATAAATAAATAAATAAATAAATAAAATAAATAAATAAAAGAAATAAAGAACATTTTTTTTATTATTTTAACGTCGCTCTTTTTATGTTCCCAAACCGGTGCTAATCAGCGACGCAGGTCATACGATGTCTTGGTGAAGAAAGCACTTGGTGAAAATACATTCCCAGTGGTGCTTGTATCAATCGGCCGGGTCCGGGAATCGAACCTGGGACCTCCAGATTACGAGCCCGACGCCCTACCGACCGAGCCATCGCAGACCTCTAAATAAGGAGAATGATGAAATAATAAGATTATTGTCAATAAAAAATCTTCCGCAAGAAAAAATAACTATGTGTTGATCTGCCAAGAAACGAATAGTAATAAATAGTTCAAATAATCACTATAAAAATGTGTTTCATCAAACGCAACACTATTTATTTCGTATTCAAAGTAAATATTTATATAAAATTTATAATAATTTGATATTTATTTACAAATACTGTCATTTTTCTTTTTAATAGTGGTGGTGTGTCGATTTTCTTGTTACACCATACGCAATGGGTAATAGGATTTTCGTGATCTCAATCTTCGATGTATCAATCGATCTGGAACACTGGATCGGTAGTAAAATTTCGATTTTTCACCAAGTGAGCCATTGTTGACTGATTCATGAAACTCTACTATAAAAAATAAGATATATATATATATATATATATATATATATATATATATATTGTAACGGGGTGGGTACTGGGGATACGTAAGGCCCACGGTTAGGCCCAATTTGTCCCAACTTACCAACCTTAAGTGTGCAGTCCCACGATGCGGCCGGGAATTACTTTGATTCCCGTGCAATGCCGTTAACAACGTCAAACACCTCGTTTGACTTAGATACCGTATGTTGGGCCCTATGCTCAAAATTGCCAACTAGGATCAACACCAGAGAGGGCGGTACTCGTAGGATAGGGCAGTAACCGGTAAACACTATCAACAATCGATATTTTACGTTAATCGGCGAGAAAGATTGTCTCGCCGAGTCGATTTATTAGATAAACAATTGAATATTAATAAATTAACTACAAATCAACATTAACAATTTACGGGGAGTCGTACCGATGACTACCCCCGAGGTCAGCGCGAAAACAATTAGTTAAAATCTATTCAACTGCAGAGTTACGAGCAAGCGATCCGGGAATGATCGGCTGCTTAACCTGATAGCTATACGTCACACCGCGTGACGTATGTATCTCTGACGTAGGGAGCTCTGACGTAGAAGCTTCGTACGTCACGCGCGCCTTCTCTCGTGAAGTGGCTCCCGCAAACCACCGACCTGTCTACCCGGGCGGGATTTGTCACGAGAGGGGCAAAGGAGGAACGTTTCTTTACCTGGACCGTACCAGGTAAATCGGGACACGAAATATTAATTAGACACGCGGGTCTAAACGTGGTGCACCACTTACCGCGTATCTAAATATCTCGCCTCGGCGGAAAACGACTGCGCAACGGAGAGATAGCTCGTCCTCGTGCTTATCTCTCTCTCTCACGCCAACGGTCAGGAAGGCGGTCGACCCCTGTCTTCCTTATCTCACTCCCTGTGAGACGTGCTGCTCCGCACGCCGACGTGGAGATTGGTGGGGAGAAAGCCTCACACACACACACTCAATGCACCAGTCCTTACGATCTTTTTTCACGTAAAAAGATTCACCACGGTCGTCAACACGTTGTTGTTGCCGTGCGCGCGCGAACTCTAACTCGGTACTCTCCTCACGCACGATACTCGCGCGCGTTCCCTGCGCGCGCATCAATCTCGATACTCTTTTCGGTTACTCACCTGATCGGTAACTCGCTTACAGTTATAATATATATATATATATATATATATATATATATATATGGGTGGTTCTCTGTGACATCGAAGATGAAAAAAATAAATATTGCTATAACAGTGGGAATATGTTTTAGAGGTATCCAGTAGTTCTCCTGAATTTTTCCAGATTTTTTCTGGGCCATTATTTTAAGTTACAAAGAGTCAAAGTTGACATTTTAGCACTGTTTTGCATTATATGCCCATTTTCATGAATTTTTAGCTTCCAGGGGATGCATTTTTCACTAAAAACATAAGTATGACTTTTTGTGTAAAATTTTCCGAACTTTTCACTAAAAATACTTTTAAAGACATAAATGTATGCTGTCACACTCTTGTAAGCCATTTAAACCTTAAATAGTGAAAATCAGAAATTGTGCTCCGGACTCTGGTAACCTAATACTGTCTAAAAGATGTCTTTTTATAGTCAGAAACTGCCTAAAAATTTCCAGAGTGGGTCTAAATCATTAAGATCACTTATGGTCAAAATATCCGGGAAAAGTGCCCGAAATATTAATAGAAATGTATATTTGTTGCCTTATAACGATGAATCTAGTAGCATGATCATTGCAAAAAAATTTATGCACTTACTTTGGAATGGTAGAAAAGTATCTCCACTTAATTGTTTCAGTATCCATCTAATACCCTGTAAGCTGCTAAAAATACAGATATTATTATAAAATTATAAAAAATTATTTTTTAAACATTTATAATCCTGGATTTTTAGTTTTACATCCCTTACAAAAATTATAATACTAATCTGAAGGATTACTATAAAAGTATCAACATTATTATTATTATTATTCAGCAATACATTGTTTAGATTTCACAAACTTGTCACTGTCACGTTATCATATTATTCATTATAATTATATATCCGATTTATTTATATATCTTTTGTATTAAATACGTATATTCAGTTATTGTAATAATGATGTTTATATATTTATAGTAATCCTTCAGATTAGTATTATAATTCTTGTAAGGGATGTAAAACTAAAAATTCAGCATTATAAATGTTTAAAAATTAATTTTTTACATTTGTACAATAATATTTGTATTTTTAGCAGCTTACAGGGGATTAGATGGATACTGAAACAAGTGAAGATACTTTTCTACCACTACAAGGTAAGTGCACAAATTTTTTTGCAATGATCATGCTAATAGATTCATCGTTATAAGGCAACAAATATACATTTCTATTAATATTTCGGACACTTTTCCCGGATATTTTGACTATAAGTGATCTTAATGATTTATACCCAATCTGGAAATTTTTAGGCAATTTCTGACTATAAAAAGACATCTTTTAGACAGTATTAGGTTACCAGAGTCCGGAGTAGAATTGCTGATTTTCACTACTTAAGGATTAAATGGCTTACAAGAGTGTGACAGCATACATTTATGTCTTTAAAAGTATTTTTAATGAAAAGTTCGGAAAATTTTACACAAAAAGTCATACTTATGTTTTTAGTGAAAAATGCATCCCCTGAGAGCTAAAAATTCATGAAAGTGGGCATATAATGCAAAAAAGTACTAAAATGTCAACTTTGATTCTCTGTAACTTAAAATAATGGCCCAGAAAAAATCTGAAAAAATTCAGGAGAACTACTGGATACCTCTAAAACATATTTCCACAGTTATAGCAATATTTATTTTTTTCATCTTCGATGTCACAGAGAACCACCCATATATATATATATATATATATATATATATATATATATATATATACTAGGGGGGCATCGCCCCCCTGCGCGCTTCGCGCGCCAACCCCCTATTTTTAATTTCGAAAAAGGTTTTTCGTAATTAATTTATTTAAAATAATGTTTTAAATTGTATTATTTTTTCACTACCATGGACACCTTAAAAATTAAACAGATTCACACAACACCTTGGAGGTATTGCTATAGTTATTATAATTTATAAATAAAAGTTTATCAAAATTTAGTGTAATAAAATCAGAATAAAAATAATAAAAAAAAATAAAGACATATTAAATGTTAACTGTAAATTTTAAACTATATGAATTCTTATAAAGCTTAAATTTATATTTTAATAATTATAAATGTTAATGAAAAATTAACTTACCAAAAATAGTAAAGTACATATACTTACTAAATTGTAGTATTTTAGTTAACAACTTATTAAAATTTTGGATTATTTTAAACCGTTATAAATAGAAATTCACCTTCTAAAACTAATTTATTTAATGACGAACGATCATCGCCAAAAGTTCTATGTCATTAATATTTTGTACTTTTAGAGTAATAAAACTTTCATCTTAATTAAATTAATTTTTGTATTATTTTTAAAGAATTATTTATAAAATTTTAGCGCTATATAAATAAAAACCTGTTTCTTCCATTTCTCCCGTGATTCGTAATTTGCACTCTCTTTCAAAATTTGTGTTTTAATCCATAATTATATTTAATTTATTTTTACTATGCAGAGCCCAAATATTTATTTTGATTATTATAAACAAATTCATTTCTTAAATATCCTTCTGTATATACATATATATTTCTCACAGGTGGCCAGTATTCATCTTCCTTGTACTTTGAGTGATCTGCGTAGGGTTCTTGATAGCCCGTATCACGACAATGCGGTTCTATTTTCGTTTAGTCCGGTTGATTATGCACAAGTAATTACTGCGATGAAATCTTGTCTGCCTAAATCAAAGAGTCGAAGTAGTGATGGTCTATCGCTCATTTACTTTGCCGTTCTCTTTGATACGATAGCTCCGTTTATTGTTAAACTTTTTAATGACTCATTGGACTCATGTACGTTCCCTTCACTATGGAAAAGAACAGTTATAGTGCCTCTCTCTAAAATTAATGTACCCAATACGCCAGTAGATACTCGCCCTATAGCTCAACTGCCTCATTTTGCTAAGGTATTTGACACTATTATTGCTGCCCAAATTACGAACTATCTTGAAACCATGCTATTGCTTTCCCCATTTCAATCTGGTTTTCGTCGTAACTACAGCACTCAGTCAGATCTTTTAAAGACAACGGATGATATTCCGCTTGGCTTTGAGAACGGTATGGTAACATTAATGGTTCTCTTTGATCTCAGTCGTGCTTTTGACTCAATTGATCATACCATTCTTCTTTTTAAGCTTAAGGAACTTGATTTTTCACCTGAAGTAATTAAGTGGTTGTTTTCATACTTAAATGGTCGTTCACAAGCTGTAATAAACATGAATGGTGGGGTATCTAATTTTTTACAATAGTTATAGTTATAGTAAGTTTAGGACAAAAATATAGTACAAGTAACAGTTTTGACAAACATACAATAATTGAAACCATAAAAAATGTAGAACAATTATTTGAGAATAATGAGTTTTCCCAGGAAACTGTCAATTTTATTAGAAAAAATGTTACAAATTGCATGACGAATAGCTTCAAAAAAACTGAACACATTAAGTATGAAGATAGGTTGTTTGCACAGAGATTGAATCAAACAAAAAGATTTTTAAGAAATAACAAAGATATATTTTTTACATTTGCTGACAAAGGCAATGTCACAGTTGCTATAGAAACTCAGACTTATAAAGAAAAAATGGAGAAATTAATATCTGATAAAAACACATATCGTCAAATTATGAAAAATCCATTGAACAAACTCCAAAAAGATACACACGCAATAATGAAAAAATGGAATGAGTTAGAGTTATTAGATAAAAAATACCATAGGAATGAAATAACACAAACTGATACAACGTTACTAAGAATTTATGGGCTTCCAAAGATACAGAAGAAGGATGTACCACTAAGACCTATTGTATCTTGTATTTGTAGCCCCACATATAAACTATCCAAAATTGTGGAAAAAATGATCACAAATAGTATTAAGAAACCTAAATCTTATGTAAAAAATAGTGTCGAATTAATTAAAAAACTTAGCAACTGTGACATTCCTGCAAATTATATAATAATTTCACTAGATGTAGTCTCCTTGTTCACTAATGTTCCAGAAGAATTAGTTCTTAAAGGTATTGAAAAAAGATACCATTTAATAAGAAAAATACATAATGTTTCTCTACATGAATTAATTGAAGTAGTAAAATTTTTGATGCGCAACACTTACTTTCAATGGGATAATAAATATTATCAACAACTATATGGAAGTCCTATGGGCAGCCCGGTAAGCCCGATTTTTGCTGATATTGTTATGACAAATTTGGAGCAATACTGTCTCAAAAAATTAGATTTTATTCCACCGTTCTATTACAGATATGTGGATGATACAATTATGTGTATTCCCGAAAATAAATTAACAAATGTAATTGAAGTTTTCAATAACTACCATGAGAAATTGCAGTTCACTCATGAAAAAGAGAATAATGGTTATATAAGTTTTTTAGAGGTATCACTAATAAGAAATGAAAATAGAAAAGTTATTTCTAATTGGTATAGGAAAGATACCTTTTCAGAACGATTTTTACATTTTGAATCTAGTCATACAATACAGCAAAAGCGGGCTATGGTATATACATTGGTGGACAAGGCAATTTTGTTAGCACATGAAAAATTTCATAGAACCAATATTAAACTAGTCAAAGAATTTTTTAAAAATAATTGTTACCCAAAAAAGTTTATAAATCATAATGTAAGAAAAAGATTAGAGAAAATAAAATATAGTTCTAGTCATAACACTGATCAAGTTAATAATAGAGTAGTAACTAATTATAAAGCAACTTTAAATATTCCTTTTATTCCTAAATTTTATGAAAAAATATCTGGTTCTATGAAGGGCAAAGCTATCAAAGTTATACCTAAAATTTATAATAAAATTGATGGTGTTATTGTGAGGGGCAAAGATAAAATAGACAAATTAACTAAAACTAATGTAGTGTATAAAATAGATTGTAAAGATTGTAATGCTAGTTATGTGGGTGAAACAAAGAGACAAGTAAAATGTTGTATTAAAGAACATAAAGCTAATATAAACAAAACTGAGTCGCACTATGTAATCAATGAACATATGCTCACATATGATCATTCGTTAGATTTTGACAACGTCAAAATACTTGATACTGAAAAGAATTGGAAAAAACGAGTATTATCAGAAACGATCCACATAAATCTGCAACATAATGCGATCAATTGCAAAGACGATACTAGACATCTTAGCCAACATTACAGTGACATTATCAATAGTATTAAATTAAAATCTAAATTATAATGTGTATCTCTCCCCTATGACATAACCTCAAATCAATGTATATCGATCAGATGTTTGGATAAGGTGAGTGATCGACTTGCGTGTTGATCGATGCGCGTATTGTGTCTTGCACGATGCGCGACGCGGTAAATTCAAATATATATTTCGGTTTTTTTAATTTCTTCTCATTTAGGTTCATAATTAAAAGATTCTTCATTATTATAAAAATTGTTTAGTTAATCTACTATATTTAAAATTTAATAAAATACTTAACTACTTAAATTTAATATTTTAAATTTTTATTACTAATTATTAATTGTTTTAACGGGAAAAAAATATTTTTTTATTGAAATAGTAAATTTTAATTTAGTCTAATAAAAAAAAAAAAATTTTTTTGAATTCTCTTGTAAATAATCATAAATAATTTATTAATTTTTATTACTTATCAGTACACATAATTTACTTAATTCGAAGTTTCGCGCCTGTGGTGGGGATGACTGTGTTGTCGATCTGATTAAGATTGATCGCACAGGTGTCTCTGAAAACGGGGGATGTGATATTTCAAATTTTTCAGTATTAACCGTCTGTGATATACATTGTTAGCTTTATTTTAATATTTGACTGCCTTATGCTTAATATGTGTGATTATGTGTTAATTTATTTTGTAATCTTCTTTAAGTATTTATTTAATTTTCAATTTTTTGTGTTGATTATGGACACAACAATAGGGGAAAGGTATGTTATATATAACCTCAATCTCTGTGCAAAAATTGTTAAACGTTTGTTATTTTAATCATTGTTTTCAATTATAGAGCGACGCATCAGAGATGCTGTTAATAATATGTGTATACCTATATATTGACGAAATAGTAAGTAACTTAGATTTATATATGTAAAAATTGTGTTTAAAAGATGTTGTAAAATGAAATCATTTTTTAATAAAAAGGTATAGCCTGATGAGGATGGAAGATATCCATCGAAACGTCGCCAAATAAATAAATATCAAAAGGCGCGATAGCGCCTGACGCAAGTATAGCGCGAGAGCCATTATAGTTATAGACAGCTAATTTAACCCCTCAGATTTTTGATGTCTTTTTTCTTACTATTACATTATATTCAATATGTAATAGATCAAACCTCGTATTCTCTATTTATTTATCTTCATTTTACATCCAATTCTATGTAAATTCATTGACGGATATTGAAGAAAAATCATGACAAAGAAATTGCTTGTTGATTTCCTTTACGAAATTTTTTCCTCTTCCCTTTTTTTCGTCTCCCTCATATATATATGTCTATTTGCTTTCCAGCCCGTGAGAGAGTGCGGACAGAGGTAAAAACCGCCAGTCAGACTCTGAAAAATTCCTTGAGAGGGAGCTGCTGCTACTCTTTTTCAATACTGTTGTCACGTATATATATATATTATATTATATCAAAAGGTGCGATAGACAGCTAATTTAACCCTTAAATTTAACTGTTATTTTAAAAATTTTCATATTCTAAAATTAGTCAGGGGTCCTTTGGATATATATATATAATATGACATTCCCGTATCTTCATCAAAAATGTCACGTAACACATAGGTGCAGGGGATCACAATTTACTTACACGGGAGAGAAAGAGAGATAGAGTGAAGTGAGAGATAATCAAGTCAAACGTCAACCCGCGTGTATATTACAGCGTGCAAAAAGTGTTACAGATAAAACAAGTATTTCTGTGTAAAGAAAAATAGCATCTCACTAATAAGATGAGTAAATAAACGATAAAAAGGAAAAAGTCTGAAGAGAGATAGAAATATAGAATATTTAATGAAATGGAACTTAATTACAATGAACAAATGGAACAAATAAAAACTAGCAAACAAAACTCAGATGTTAAGAAACGTAATAATGGAATTCATTGCATTAAGTTTAAAAAACAAGTATTTCTGTGTAAAGAAAAATAGCATCTCACTAATAAGATGAGTAAATAAACGATAAAAAGGAAAAAGTCCGAAGAGAGATAGAATATTTAATGAAATGGAACTTAATTACAATGAACAAATGGAACAAATAAAAATTAGCGAACAAAACTCAGATGTTAAGAAACATAATAATGGAATTCATTACATTAAGTTTAATAAGGATGAATGTATTTTTCAATTTGCAATATATGATGATGACGAACATGTAAAAACATATACTGTTCAAATTTTTAATGAAAATAATAAGGGAACATTTGGAGTTTTGGATATTCCATTGGCCATAGATTTGCATCAAGTAGTTAAAGAAACACCTTTTTGGATAATATTGTAAATACTCCAATAATATTTGTAAGAAATCTTAAGTTACACTTAGACACGTATCACAAACAAAAATAACAATATGATGATTTGAAATCTAATTTTGGAAAATGTTTGTAATTGTTCTGTGGATGTGCATTATTCTTATACTATTGTTTTATAACGTTTCTGAAATGCAAAGATTTTGAAACTAATATCTACTTTAACATAATTGTTTATGTATTTTATGACTTAACAAAAGAAAATCCTATTAAAGTAAAATTTGACTTAAATAGCTTTGATGATATTGACAATACTAAGATGCAGCAGCATTTAGAATCTTTTTTCGAATATTTTAAAACTTTAACACTAAAAGAAGCATTTATTCAAATAATTGAACAAGATAATGCACCTATGGAATGGAAGTTGGAAAAATATGATACAATATTAAATTTAAGTGTAAGTATTTTTAAACTAAAGACTTTAAAACTGAAAAAAAATTATTCATTTACTTCTCTTTTAGGATTTATCAGATTTTGAAAGCTCAGATGATGATATTAGCCAGATGAGCACTCCGAAAAAGAAACAAACAAAACAAGCGGTGACGAAGCTTTCATATACTAAAATTAAAACACCAACTGTTAATAAATTACAAACTAACAAAAAGTCAAGGTAAAAATGATGGCTCGACTGAACAGTATAGTCAAGGAAATTCTCAAACAAATATGAATGTTAAAAAAACACAGAAAACTAACAAGAAAAAGAAAAAAAAACTTCAAGATACAATGAGACAAACAAAACTAAACTTTACATTAGAGAAGAATGCAAATGAAAAAAAGGTTACTGGTGATAATAGTACAATAAGCGCTGCTATTAATGTGAATAAAAAAAGGGCAGAACAATTAAAGCAAGTCAGAAGAGGAAAGAAAATCGCCAACTGGTCACGCTGGTTACATAAGCGTTGAAGCTTAGTTTCTAAATAATTAGGAAGATCATTGAATACAAGACAACCATAATCAAAGTGTGGAAAGATCAAAGCATTAACAAGCAATATACGTGCCCTTTCAGGTAAGCAATGACCTCTGTACCTTAGGCGATATAGAATACCATGCACAGTAGAAGAAATATGAGCAATCTGAGCATTCCACGTCAAATCTTTAGATAGAGTAATTCCCAGACACTTAACGGAACTAGATAATGTGATTTGTGAATCACCTACAAGTATAGGGGAAACATCAATGTTCCGCAGACGAATAGATAATTGGGTGGAGGAAAAAATAATTGCCTTAGTTTTACCAACATTAAGTTTTAATCCATTGCTATTCACCCAATTAACAATAGCGCTGATATCCTCGTTCATCAGTCGAATGGAATCATTAACATCAATCGGTTTACACTGAATGTAAATCTTTAAATCATCAGCAAATAACATTGCCTTACAATTATTAATACTTTTGACAATAGAATTGATATAGATCAAAAATATGATAGGGCCCAAAGTTAATCCCTGAGGCACACCTGAAGTAACTTGTAAAAAATTAGGAGTAGTTTAGGTTTTCCTCGATATTGATGAACAAACCAATGAAAAGGAAATCAATAACAAAAATAAATACCATTAAAAGACCACATAGTATAATTAACAAAAGAATCAAGCAACCTATCACAACAAGTACACCACTTCATGTGCAAACTAATAAATTATTTCAACCAACTACAAATGATAATTTGGACATCAGTGAAATAAGTAGAAGAGAATCTGTAAATACCAATAATCATAATAGCAGTAGTAGTAGTAGTACCAGAAACCTAAGACATTCTCGTAATTAAAAAAATTGTAAAAATTTAAAATTGTTAATATTATTTAATTATCGTTGCAAAACACCAATATATTAAGTATATGATAGAATGTGCATCCAATAATTAAACACATTATTTTTGTACAATATACAAAAATATTATAATCAATAATTAAAATATATTTAGCCATTATTGTTGCACAGTGCACAAAAATAATGTGTTTAATTGATCAATAATGATCAATAATTTATACATTTTTATAATGATCAAGTATATATTTTTATACGATTGATTTTTGATATTTACAATTAAAATTTCTATATCCAATTAATTTAAATTAATTTTTATTTCATTCAGGACAATTACGATTTAATAGGAATTTTATTAATAATTCATTTCGTTTGACCATGTAACTGTTGTATATAATAAAATAATAAAAAATTTTTTTTCAAAATGTTAAAATTATATTCTACCTTCATTGATGTTATGTTTTTATTTACATTTTTTTTATAATTTAATTCATAATAACATTGTAATATTTTTCATCCAAAATCATACAAAATAATTGAATAAAGAATTATTTATTAACTTCTAAGAAAGGAAATAAGGATATTTATTTACAAAATGTTTCTTATTAGAAATAATAAATTATATTAGTATAGTATAGTATAGTATTTTATTTTCCTTGTATAGTTAACAAAAAAAACTTCTTACAATAATAAATTATATTTTTTAATGTCTTTACACTTTTTTAACAAAATTGTTCAACATTCTTCAATGAACTAATAATGCACAGTCTATTGTTTTTAACTTGTTGGGAGCACTTCATCTCTGAAGGCAAGAGCAGAAACTACTTTTTGGTGTCCTTGATATTCTCTCTTCACAGTTCCTGTTGCTACATTCCATAATCTTGCAACACCATCCAACGAAGCAGTAAAAATGTATTTTTACTCCCATCTTTTTTCTACTTATTTTTCTTTTTTATTATTAGACATTTTATATACTGTAGAAAGTACTTTATAAAACACCTTCGACGAAGGTGTCAAACTTCGCAAGTATGGTTTCCAATCACTCTTTCAAAACCGATGTCTGATAAAAAATTATTAATTTTTACCCCCTTCTTTTTTCTACTTATTTTTCTTTTTTACAATTAGATATTTTATATATTTTGCTTAAACTTCATAAGTAGTTTCTGCTATTGAAAGTACTGAAATCAAAGCGGAATAATCGACAAGTATTTTTTACCATACCATAAATTGTATTTTAATTAAACATTTATATATTGTTTCTTAAACTCCATAAAAAGTTTCTGCAATAGAAAGTACTGAAATCAAAGTACAATCAACAAGTATTTATTTTTAAAAATACAAATATCATTTAAATTGATAACAAACAGTTTTTTAAAAAAGTATCTTACAAGTTTACATTTCAATACTAGTTCTGTCATATCCTACAAGCAATAGATAAATCCTTTTTTTAATAATTTTATTAATTTCTGCAAAACTGATAAAAAATAAATTTCTCACTTTTTTATTCTCTTTAAATACACAATGTATATCCTTCCCGTGTCTTGCAGCAATAGATAAACAATTTTATATAATAATAATAATATTCATTTGTGCAAAATTAATTTCTGCAAAACTAATAAAAAAGTAATTTCTCTCTTTTTTATTCTCTTTAAATAAAATAATACTTGCACCACTCGTTGAATTGCCATCTTACTCTTGTATAGTAAGTCTAATTCGAACTGCATAACACACTGCTTATGCATGTTTACATCAAGGGCTTATAAATATTTTAAGGTAAGATTAAGTATAAGACTTAATGTTAACTCATGAGACCTGTATATATCGTAACAGCGAATAATTTTTATTTGACTTCTGCAGTTAAACAAAGTACCAGCACTTGACAACTATTTATGATTAGAAAAAGAATAGATACGTTCAATTCCGAATTAGAAATATTACGTTTTAAACATTAGATTGCTTTATTTCAACTTTTTTAAAACTATTTTCAGTATGCAAGAGAATTTTTTTTTTATATTTTAACGTCGTTCTTTTTGTGCTCCCGATTCGGTGCTAATCAGCGACGAAAGTCATACGATTTCTTGGCGAAGTAAAGTATACAAGAGGATATTAGTATAAATCATAAAAAACTTCTGAAACACTTAATCAACGGTGGTGTAAGTATTATTTTATTTAAAGAGAATAAAAAAGAGAGAAATTACTTTTTATTAGTTTTATTAATTTCTGCAAAACTGATAAAAAATAAATTTCTCACTTTTTTATTCTCTTTAAATACACAATGTATATCCTTCCCGTGTCTTGCAGCAATAGATAAACAATTTTATATAATAATAATAATATTCATTTGTGCAAAATTAATTTCTGCAAAACTAATAAAAAAGTAATTTCTCTCTTTTTTATTCTCTTTAAATAAAATAATACTTGCACCACTCGTTGAATTGCCATCTTACTCTTGTATAGTAAGTCTAATTCGAACTGCATAACACACTGCTTATGCATGTTTACATCAAGGGCTTATAAATATTTTAAGGTAAGATTAAGTATAAGACTTAATGTTAACTCATGAGACCTGTATATATCGTAACAGCGAATAATTTTTATTTGACTTCTGCAGTTAAACAAAGTACCAGCACTTGACAACTATTTATGATTAGAAAAAGAATAGATACGTTCAATTCCGAATTAGAAATATTACGTTTTAAACATTAGATTGCTTTATTTCAACTTTTTTAAAACTATTTTCAGTATGCAAGAGAATTTTTTTTTTATATTTTAACGTCGTTCTTTTTGTGCTCCCGATTCGGTGCTAATCAGCGACGAAAGTCATACGATTTCTTGGCGAAGTAAAGTATACAAGAGGATATATTAGTATAAATCATAAAAAACTTCTGAAACACTTAATCAACGGTGGTGTAAGTATTATTTTATTTAAAGAGAATAAAAAAGAGAGAAATTACTTTTTTATTAGTTTTGCAGAAATTAATTTTGCACAAATGAATATTATTATTATTATATAAAATTGTTTATCTATTGCTGCAAGACACGGGAAGGATATACATTGTGTATTTAAAGAGAATAAAAAAGTGAGAAATTTATTTTTTATCAGTTTTGCAGAAATTAATAAAATTATTACAAAAAGGATTTATCTATTGCTTGTAGGATATGACAGAACTAGTATTGAAATGTAAACTTGTAAGATACTTTTTTAAAAAACTGTTTGTTATCAATAATTTAAATGATATTTGTATTTTTAAAAATAAATACTTGTTGATTGTACTTTGATTTCAGTACTTTCTATTGCAGAAACTTTTTATGGAGTTTAAGAAACAATATATAAATGTTTAATTAAAATACAATTTATGGTATGGTAAAAAATACTTGTCGATTATTCCGCTTTGATTTCAGTACTTTCAATAGCAGAAACTACTTATGAAGTTTAAGCAAAATATATAAAATATCTAATTGTAAAAAAGAAAAATAAGTAGAAAAAAGAAGGGGGTAAAAATTAATAATTTTTTATCAGACATCGTTTTTGAAAGAGTGATTGGAAACCATACTTGCGAAGTTTGACACCTTCGTCGAAGGTGTTTTATAAAGTACTTTCTACAGTATATAAAATGTCTAATAATAAAAAAGAAAAATAAGTAGAAAAAAGATGGGAGTAAAAATACATTTTTACTGCTTCGTTGGATGGTGTTGCAAGATTATGGAATGTAGCAACAGGAACTGTGAAGAGAGAATATCAAGGACACCAAAAAGTAGTTTCTGCTCTTGCCTTCAGAGATGAAGTGCTTCCAACAAGTTAAAAACAATAGACTGTGCATTATTAGTTCATTGAAGAATGTTGAACAATTTTGTTAAAAAAGTGTAAAGACATTAAAAAATATAATTTATTATTGTAAGAAGTTTTTTTTGTTAACTATACAAGGAAAATAAAATACTATACTATACTATACTAATATAATTTATTATTTCTAATAAGAAACATTTTGTAAATAAATATCCTTATTTCCTTTCTTAGAAGTTAATAAATAATTCTTTATTCAATTATTTTGTATGATTTTGGATGAAAAATATTACAATGTTATTATGAATAAAATTATAAAAAAAATGTAAATAAAAACATAACATCAATGAAGGTAGAATATAATTTTAACATTTTGAAAAAAAATTTTTTATTATTTTATTATATACAACAGTTACATGGTCAAACGAAATGAATTATTAATAAAATTCCTATTAAATCGTAATTGTCCTGAATGAAATAAAAATTAATTTAAATTAATTGGATATAGAAATTTTAATTGTAAATATCAAAAATCAATCGTATAAAAATATATACTTGATCATTATAAAAATGTATAAATTATTGATCATTATTGATCAATTAAACACATTATTTTTGTGCACTGTGCAACAATAATGGCTAAATATATTTTAATTATTGATTATAATATTTTTGTATATTGTACAAAAATAATGTGTTTAATTATTGGATGCACATTCTATCATATACTTAATATATTGGTGTTTTGCAACGATAATTAAATATTAACAATTTTAAATTTTTACAATTTTTTTTTTGTAAATTTCCTTTATCATTATTTGTAATGATTTTGGATGAAAAAATATTACAATGTTATATGAATAAAATTATAAAAAAAATGTAATAAAAAAATTAACATCAATGAAGGTAGAATATAATTTGAACATTTTGAAAAAAATTTTTTATTATTTTATTATATACAACAGTTACATGTCAAACGAAATGAATTATTAATAAAATTCCTATTAAATCGTAATTGTCCTGAATGAAATAAAAATAATTTAAATTAATTGGATATAGAAATTTTAATTGTAAATATCAAAAATCAATCGTATAAAAATATATACTTGATCATTATAAAAATGTATAAATTATTGATCATTATGATCAATTAAACACATTATTTTTGTGCACTGTGCAACAAAATGGCTAAATATATTTTAATTATTGATTATAATATTTTTGTATATTGTACAAAAATAATGTGTTTAATTATTGGATGCACATTCTATCATATACTTAATATATTGGTGTTTTGCAACGATAATTAAATAATATTAACAATTTTAAATTTTTACAATTTTTTTAATTACGAGAATGTCTTAGGTTTCTGGTACTACTACTACTACTGCTATTATGATTATTGGTATTTACAGATTCTCTTCTACTTATTTCACTGATGTCCAAATTATCATTTGTAGTTGGTTGAAATAATTTATTAGTTTGCACATGAAGTGGTGTACTTGTTGTGATAGGTTGCTTGATTCTTTTGTTAATTATACTATGTGGTCTTTTAATGGTATTTATTTTTGTTATTGATTTCCTTTTCATTGGTTTGTTCATCAATATCGAGGAAAACCTAAACTACTCCTAATTTTTTACAAGTTACTTCAGGTGTGCCTCAGGGATTAACTTTGGGCCCTATCATATTTTTGATCTATATCAATTCTATTGTCAAAAGTATTAATAATTGTAAGGCAATGTTATTTGCTGATGATTTAAAGATTTACATTCAGTGTAAACCGATTGATGTTAATGATTCCATTCGACTGATGAACGAGGATATCAGCGCTATTGTTAATTGGGTGAATAGCAATGGATTAAAACTTAATGTTGGTAAAACTAAGGCAATTATTTTTTCCTCCACCCAATTATCTATTCGTCTGCGGAACATTGATGTTTCCCCTATACTTGTAGGTGATTCACAAATCACATTATCTAGTTCCGTTAAGTGTCTGGGAATTACTCTATCTAAAGATTTGACGTGGAATGCTCAGATTGCTCATATTTCTTCTACTGTGCATGGTATTCTATATCGCCTAAGGTACAGAGGTCATTGCTTACCTGAAAGGGCACGTATATTGCTTGTTAATGCTTTGATCTTTCCACACTTTGATTATGGTTGTCTTGTATTCAATGATCTTCCTAATTATTTAGAAACTAAGCTTCAACGCTTATGTAACCAGCGTGACCAGTTGGCGATTTTCTTTCCTCTTCTCTCTAACGTATTTTGATGTTTATTATGCAAGAGCAACGAAGAGAAAAAATCGCCATCTGGCAACCCTGTATGTAACATGGCTGTCCGATGTATCTTTCGCCTAAGGCGTGATATTGCGCTCCAGCCATTTTATAAAAAACTAGAATGAAAAAGCTTAAAAGACCGGCGTAGATATTTTCGGCCTATTTATCTACAAGCTTTTTCTTTATTGTAAGCCTAGTTATTTATTTGACTCTTTTGATTTTGAGAGCGGAAGGTTACGTAGATCGGAGAGGTCAGCTAATGTCTTTGATATTCCTCTAGTGTCTAGGGACTCTTATAGAGCATCGTTCAAATTTCAAGCTATGATCCTGTGGAATGATTTACTTACCAATATCAGGGATTCTAAAAGCGTATTTAGTTTTGGCCACAAGTTATCTCTATATCTATCTGAGCGTTGTTAGTAATTTGAGTGAATCACTTAGTCAATTTATCTTGTACCTAAATATGTATATCCTATATTTTATATTACTTAAGCGTACCTAGTTATTTGATACTTAAGAAAACCACTTAGTTAAGGTATTTTCATCTAAATATGTCTATTTATTTTAAAACGAGTTGTACCTCTGTTTATATGTATATCGCTACACATTTATCTTATATTTGTTATTTTATTATTATGTAATTATGCTGCGTTTAACACTTTTATTATAGACACTTTAGTATTTTAATTATTTATCTAATATGTTAATATTGATTTTCTACTTGTTGTTTAATCTATTGTATCACATTTTTGTCTCTGTGCCTTGCGGTTTATCTAACCTAGGCAATAATAAAAATTAGTTATCAATCAATCTGTTTCTAATAAATACATACTTGTTTATTTAAAATATTGTTTTATATAAATATAAATTATCTACACACTTATATATCCATACAATTTTGAAATATTAATTTAAAAAATATTTAAATTAAATGCTCCTAAATTAATAGTTTTTGAAAATCTATTCAAATGTAATTCGTATTTTATATTGCCACTGTTAAAATTTGAATTTTCTTTTGCCTACACTGATATCTTTATCTTAACTGTTATCTAGAATTATTTTAAAAATGCAATAATTAATATATTTAATTGTTTATAATAGAATTATCTTAAAAATGCAATAATTAATATATTTAATTCTTAACCCATTGTATATATCATATGGATATTTGGAAAAGTGTAAGTTATACTTGACTAATATTTATTTCATCTTCAAACAATTTTGCATCTGTATTTAAAGCATTAACATTGAATTTTAGATCCGTTATTATTCTTGAGTATACGTTTAAAAATTTTATGAGTTTTATCAAGAATGAGTAAACAAATACACATTCTTTCAAGTTATGTTCACAACTTTTTTTGCGCACGGAAAAAATACGTATATTATGTATTCTTGAAAAAACAATTTTAAGATATATATATATTATATAAATATTCCGTCGCACGCACACACACCCACATACATACATACATATATATACATATATATGGGCTATTTCACGTCAAGTGGTACGATGAAAATTTTAAATCACTCCAAAATTTGAGAACAGGCTGGAAACATCTTCCAGAACATACAAAAAAAATTTAAGTGTTAAAAATAATTTGCTTAAGAGTTATTCGACCATGAAAAGTGGAAAATTTTCAATTTTTTTAGAAAAATTTCTATTTTTATAGCCATTTATTTCAAAATCTGTTGATTTTTTTGAAAAAACATTACAAACAACTTTTGTTTAAATTAATCTTTAGAACTTATCTACCCTGGATTCATTTCTTACTTTTAAAATCTCGAAGAGATAGAACACCCGGACATATTGAATATCAAAAAAAAGGCTACCATACCATAATTGATTTTAATCTAACACCTCTCAAAAGTTCACATTTTTCGCGAGCTTTCGAATGGCTTGGGTTAGCTTATTGGCCAAGAATGCTGTTGTGAGTCATGCCTCATAAACCTCATAAAATCACTAATTTTCACGTATTTTAGGACATAACTTACACCAAAGGTGTGTATATTGTGACGCTGCACTGGGGATCAGGGTGCAGGTCAAATAAGATCGGCAGTTAATTAAAATAAAACACGTATTTATTAATGTGAGATATTAATTATCGGGGTGGGCGCCAGCCGCGTTATTACACGGCAACTAATCAGATAACTCGCGGGTTATCACTAAATACTTGGAGCCGTGCTCCGCTTGCTCTTATCCTGGTTCGTTGTAGGGGAGGGGAAGGGAAAGGATGGGACGGACGGGATGCTCGCACGCACCTTCTGCGGTACCCGGCGGTACCGTCAGCAGAGATAGGTAATGCTCACCAACCTTTACGTAATATCCTGGACACTTGGATGTCGGGAGCAGCTAATCTCTATCTCTCTTTCTCTCTCTCTCTTATGCACTCAATCGCACGTTCGCACACGAAAAATGGCAGGTATCGGCTGCTGCGGGTTGGCACGAGAAGTCGTCGCATCGACCGACCGTAGAGCTCTGACTCTCGGCGTGCTCGAGAGCCCCGTGTTCGTACCGCGCGCCTGCGCAGTACGTACTCGTGCGCGGCACCTCGATCTCGCGTCGTGCGAGCGTGTCGAGTGCCGCAGTATTCAGGCTGTATCGGTACGAATCGGCTGTATGGTGCTGTATGCCGTGATGACAACCTGGTGCTGCTGCCGTCTCGGAGACGAGGTACAACCTCTTCCCAGGTAACTAATAGTTCATTAGCTATTTACTGCGTTCTTCAACGGGTACGGCATGAGTTTCAGGTACGAAGCTCACCCGCCGTCGCTTGCTGCTCGAGGCCGAGTCACCCCTTTCTCTCTTCGACGACGTTGACCTCGCTGATGACTAGCCTCTTCGTCTACGGCTCTACGTCGGTATATAGTCGTGAGGTTTACACACATGTGTGTGTTTGTATGCGTTATTGTCCGAGATATCGGCTGTACACGTTGTTTGTGTACATTAACCTAACCTCAATTTACCCTATTATGTTCCTTGTACAGCTGTAGTAATTATATACAGCTGTACATATCTTTCCTTGTCTTGTGTCTTCTTGGCTATGGCTATTTATCCTCTTCCTTGCTCCTTACCCTATTGCTGTGTTTTTGTTCTTATTAACATCCCTCTTACAGCTGTATCTTGCTTGGCATTGGAGGTTCTTCGGCTTCCTGCCTGGGTACCACCTCATCGCCTTGACTGCTATGCTGTGAGGCTTCGGAGGGTCCTGGAGACTTCCTAGTGATCGCCTCCCTTGAATATCCTGTTTGCTGTACCAGACTCGGAGGAGCCCACCTGATAATCTGAGCTCGCCCAAGATCCTCATCGCCAGGACCACTTCAGTGTTGTATGCTGTGCTTGGAAAAGGGTTATTAGACTGTGAGGGTAGGCAGGACGTAGTTAATGTGCGGGTAGGTAGCTAGGGAATAGTATATGGGTAGGTAGTGTAGCTAGGGATTCGTCCAGCTTATCCGGGTAGGTAGGTGTTTGTCAGGGGTTCCGTCGCTCGCTCTTGACATGTGCCAAGCACATTGTCACAATGTATATATATAAATACTAGGGGGGCGTCGCCCCCCTGCGCGCTTCGCGCGCCAACCCCCTATTTTTAATTTCGAAAAAGGTTTTTCGTAATTAATTTATTTAAAATAATGTTTTAAATTGTATTATTTTTTCACTACCATGGACACCTTAAAAATTAAACAGATTCATACAACACCTTGGAGGTATTGCTATAGTTATTATAATTTATAAATAAAAGTTTACCAAAATTTAGTGTAATGAAATCAGAATAAAAATAATAAAAAAAATAGACATATTAAATGTTAACTGTAAATTTTAAATTATATGAATTCTGTAACAGTTTGGTTGCCGCGCGGATGTTTATTTTAATATCGCGGCTGCTCAGCGGTACGGTTAAACTTACCGTATTTAAATAAACATATTTTTCCCGCGATGCGGCGACGGTTACCTGTCCGTTCTACCAAATCTGTTAAATGTTAGTCTGAAACCGAGTTACTGTTTCAGATAACAACCAGGTAAAATTCAAATCTGAAATTGACCGCGAAACAGGGATATCGCGTCGAGCACTTGTCAACCAGAAATATACGAGCTCATAGGATTATGGAAGGAATCGTACGTGGTTAAATTCAATTAATCGAACACCGGATTGAATTTTAATAATAATATGAATTTATTGAAATAAATAAACAAAGATCAATAATAAACAAAATATTTAATTGTCGCCGAGGTCTACGCTTTGAATTACAAGTCGGTAAACGGCCGACTTGTAGAGAGAGGGGAATAAAATATCGCGAACTAAAATAATATATCCAGTCGACGGGACTGGTATAAAGCAACACGATTAATTGCGAATAAAAACACGATCGCGTGAAGTGGTACCACTTACTTTGTACGCTGCTGTAGTCGTTGGTAAACAACGACCAGCCGATCGGTTGCTTTCTCTCTCTCTCACTCTCGCTGCGGTGTCGGACGGATTGTCCGCTCGCCCGTGCACCGAGGTTGTGTGGCTGCAGGCAGATGCACGGTGTAGCACCACTCACTGCAAATGCAGGATCGGCCTGCAGTCGAAACGCACACACAAAACGCACGGTAAATCACAGCGCGGCGAAGCTAAACACGGGACGCGGGGGGATCACACCTGTCACGTAAGAAGGTGGCTATCACTCTCTCCAGTGCGCGCGAATCTCCCCCTTACCTCTCTAATCAGGTGCGTGCGCGAATCTTTCGCGCGCGAAGTCGATCCCGCCCGTGTAGCTACGACGAACCGAGCCGAGCCGAATCTCGCCGGCTCGAACCGATGCGAACATTATGATACTATTCGCTCGTGTTGCTCGAATTCGTCAAACGGTGAGGTAAACAGTACCTTACCGTTACACCCCCCTTCCAGATTCCACATACCCGTGATGTGGTTTCTGCATCCCTGACGAATTTGGGATGGGAAGTGGCTACACAGGTACAACAAAAAAAAAACCTGGTCCAAAAATCCGGACACTAACTGCAGTTCCGTCGTGGTCTGCCTCTACCTCGTTTGGCTAGCCCGCGGTGGCTAGCGGTCGGAATTACCGTCGACCGATCCCGCGGTCTGACGACGACCCTCGCGTTTTTACGCGGCCTACCTCTACTTCGTTTAACGGGGGGCACGACATTCGCGTTATCTCGTTCCTCGCGTGGAACGGCGCTCGCTTGCGTCTCGCCGCGTGAGACGTCTTTGCTCGCAGAAACCGTGTCGCGTTCGGGTTCCTCTTCCCTCGTAGGTAGATCGGTCTCGATGTCGTCTTCTTGGCCGTACTCATCGCCATGGTCATCCGATAAGTACGGTTTGAGGTACTGGACATGGCATTTCTCCTCATGTCCCTGAGTATCCTGGATCTTAACAGTATTTGGGCCGTATGTGTGGACGATCAAATAAGGACCGACGTATTTTGGAGCTAACTTGGCCGAGACGCCTTATGCGCTGGATGAGAGAACTCGGTTCTTCTTCCATACCAAGTCCCCGACTTCAAAAGAAGCCGCTCGTCTCCCGGCATTATAGTAACCGGCTTGCCTATCCTGAGCTTTATTAGCTCTAGCTGAAGCTTTCTTGTGAAGCCCAGGTAGTCGTGATAGCCGATCACTCCACTCAAGCAAACGCTGGTATTCCAAACGTTGCTGAGTCAGCTCGTCTTGAACTCGACGAGCAGTGCCGGGTGGCTCAGGCTGCCGGCCGTAATTTAACATGGCCGGGCTCCATCCTGTCGAACTCTGTACCGCCGTATTTAAAGCAAACACAAGGTCCGGTAACTTCTCGTCCCAAGTGTTGTGCTTCTCGGTAATGTAAGACGCTACCATCGTTTTCAGCGTCCGATTAGCACGTTCGACTGGATTGGCCTGAGCGTGGTACGGAGGAATAGTTGTATGAAATATTCCTCGTTCCACGAGATAATCATCTACGAGCTTGTTCTTGAACTCAGTGCCGTTGTCGGATAAAAATACCTCCGGTGTGCCAAAACGCATGACGACTCGTTCGTGTAACTCTTTCACGATCGTCTTAGCGTTAGCTTTCCGGATCGGCACTGCTTCAATCCAGCGCGTGAACAAATCTTGGAAGATCAAAATATATTCAAATCCGTGTGTGGAGCGGGGAAGTGGTCCAGTAACATCTCCTGTTACCACTTGCCATGGCTTTTCAACCACTCGCCTACCCATCAAACCCATGGGAGGGCGTTGCTCCACCTTGCATTGCTGGCACACCTGACATTTGCGTACATACTCGCCAACTTCGGCATACTAACGTGGCCAATAATATAACTTTGCCACGCGAGCAAATGTCTTTTCTCTACCTAGATGGCCAGCTGCCGGATCATCATGACATTCTCGGAGGATGGTCTGCCTGTGCTCTTCGGGTACGACCAACTTCCAAGCGTCTTGATCTTCCATGGCGTCATCCAATTCAGTATCCACCCGATACGAATACAGGTTTCCACCTTGGATCTTCCAATCAGGAAATTCTCTCGGCCGCTCACTTACGTCTTTGGTCCACGAAAGGTACCAGGGGTCCTTAGTAGTCTGGCTCCAAGAGACGGAGGATAAGGCCGGCTCGTCTTCCTCATACATACGAGAAAGTGCATCAGGAACGTAGTTTAGAGCTCCTTTCCTGTGCTCAATAGTAAAGTTATGAGACTGGAGTTCTAACGTCCATCTGGCGAGCCGGCTCGTTGGATTGCGAATATTGCATAATCAACGAAGACTACTATGGTCAGTGACAACTTTAAACTGGTAACCTTCGATGTATGGTCTAAACTTCTTAATCGCCCATACTACGGCCAGGCATTCCCGTTCTGTGACGCTGTAATTGCGTTCGGCGGGCGAGAGGATTCTACTGGCGAATTCCAGGACTCTCTCTTCTCCGCCGACAATCTGTAGCAACACTGCACCGATACCAGTGTCACTAGCGTCAGTTTGGACCACATACTCACCATTCTCATCGGGAGTTTGCAGAACGGGTGCTGTCATCAACAAAGCTTTAAGCTGCTGGAAAGCGCTCTCTTGTTCTTCCAGCCAAAGATACTTCTGGTCTTTCTTGGTCAGACGCGTTAGCGGCTCAGCTATGGTAGCATAGTCGTGCATGAAGCGTCTGTACCAAGATGCCATACCGAGAAACCGTCTCAGCTGCTTCAAATTCTTGGGAGCCGGATATTCTTTAATCGGCTCCGTTTTAGCTGGGTCAGGTCGTATCCCGTCTCGGTTAACTCGCACACCTAAATATCTCACTTCGGGCTGGCAGAAGACACATTTCTCCCGATTAACAGATAAACCGGCTTCTGCCAAGCGAGTTAACACCTCGATCAACAGTTGCTTATGCTCTTCAAACGTCTCCGTGACAATAATGATATCGTCGAGATATGCATAAGCAACCGGTTCGAGTTCGGGTCCAATCACCTGATCGATCATGCGCTGGAATGTCGCGCCAGCATTTGCCAATCCATACGGCATACGAGTAAACTGGAACAAACCCATTCCAGGTACCGTAAAAGCCGTTATCGGGCGCGACTCCACCTGTAGAGGTATCTGGTGGTACGCACAGTTCATGTCGATCGTGGAGATGTATCGGGCTTTCTTGAGTTTGCGTAGGATATCCTGCATATATGGCAAAGGATATGCATCAGGTTTCGTCAAAGCGTTGACTTTCCTAAAATCGATGCAAAAACGCCTAGCATTCTCACCCTTCTTCGCCATCACCACGGGGCTGGACCAACCGCTTTTCGAGGGTTCAATAACGCCAGTCTCGAGCATCTCGCGAACTTGACGTTGCATTTCCTCTCGAATCTTATCAGAGACGGGGTAGTACCTCTGTTTGATCGGCCTGGCTGATCCGACGTCGATTATATGTTCGACATCGTAAGAACGGCCGATCTTTGGCAAGGTTGTGGACAACACTCGGTCTAGAAGTTCGCGCAATTGTGTGCGCTCTACTTCTGTTACGTCAGCGACACCTGCTGACGATAATGAAGCATTGCCACTTTCCATACTTGCCACTTCCAGCTGTAGGACTTGATCCGTTCCCTTTAGGAATAAACGGTCGGAATCTGGGTCTAGGACGGCTCGGAATGCTCGGATAAAATTTACTCCGATGTAGCATTCAGCATCCAGGTTCGGCATGATCGCAACGCGTATTTCTCGAGTCTCTTTACCGATAGTAAATGGTAGCATCACGTGACCACACAACGGATGAGTACTACCATCAGCGAGCTTGGCATTGCCAGCTCGCGACTCGAGAAGCGACCTGCCTAGAGCGGTTGCTAACTGCAAACCGCTCGGACCCATTACGGTTGTCGATGCACCTGGATCGAACAACGCACGGATCCGGAATCCATCTATGTCAACCTGACACCACCAGCGCGTCTCGTCCTCAGGACGATAACTTCTTCGGCTAGTGCTCGATGTCACTAACTTTAGGACATCGTTGGTCTCCGGATCCATTCCGACTTCCTGAGATCTATCAGGAATCAGTCCTTTCCTTTTCTGCTTAACTGCAGCTGGACTATCTCGGTAATCGGGAGTCAGACCTTTGTCCTCCTTGGGGACTCCCTGTACTTTGGGGTATGCGGTTGTCCCCTCTAACCGCTTCCCCGCGCGTTTTTTGCGCAGTCAGGGCACGTCCTAACGGTGTATCCCAACTTACCACAAGTATGGCACTTGATCGGCTTGGGGAAGTCTTCTTTTCTCTTTATCTTCTTTCTTGAATCCGACGATTCCCCAAGCTTCGAGGATGAACCACTCGATGACCGTCGATCGGGACTTTTACGTGTCTCCTTCCTCCTTTTAAACCGAGGAGGAGACCTGTGGGTTTTCTTCCTAGGTGGCGTATCTTTATCCACCTTAACTCCAGCTGTCTGGCTACTCGTTCGCATGGTCCTAAGGGTTTCTTCCAGGACTTTTGTGAGCCGTTCAATCGGATCTTCCCGACTCGACTCACTCACCTCCTTAGCCACGCTTGCTACCTTGGGCTTGGCGGTCGGCCGCTTTTTGGACTTTGCATTGTAAGCAAGTTCCGGCAGCATTAAATCTTCCTCTGCCGGAGGCGGTCGATATAACTTTTCCCGCTCGAGCGTTTGCTCGGCGTCCATTGCCAGCTCCAATAAATCTTCAACCGATTTGGCTTCAGCTCTCTTAAACAACCGCTGAAGCTGAGGTAGCATGTTACGGTAGAGATGGTCCAATTGCCTACGCTCGCTCGGGATCGGGTTGAGTTTTCGCATGATTGCGATTGAGCAGGTGATGTAATCTCTCACCGGCTCATCCTCACCCTGTGTCCGAGCATTGGACTCCTCGATGAGCCTTTGCTGGAAGCTTTGGCTCATACCGTACCATTTCTTGGCAGATTTCACAAAATCTTGCCACGAGTGCCATTTGTCCTTCTCATTCCGGTACCACGTAGCTGCGGTTCCAGTGAGAAGTTCGGACAAGGACGGCAACACCTCGTCCTCGCTGAGGTTGGCGAGAATCCTACAGTCTTCGACTCTCGCAAGGAAGGCATCGATACTCTGGCTTTTGTCGCCAGAGAATCGGACTCCCCACTTACGAACCACCGCACCAACATCGCGCGGTGTCCCGGCCGATCTCGACGCTGATTGGCCGGACTCGTAAAAGTCCTTCAGATTAGGGTAGGGAGAGCTTGAACATGGAGGCTGTCTCGGTCTCCGTGTGTCACCCCTCCCCCAAGCTCCTCCAGCATCTGCATGAG
Organism: Theocolax elegans; assembly: GCA_026168455.1. NCBI lineage: Eukaryota > Metazoa > Arthropoda > Insecta > Hymenoptera > Cerocephalidae > Theocolax > Theocolax elegans. The sequence continues at coordinate 44,796,014 of CM047428.1, read as the reverse complement.
GTGCTTGAGACCCCTCAGGCTCTACCTGCACGTGTTGTGGTCTGATGTCCGTCTCGTCCAGGGTGTAACACGTGTCACGTCCAGACTTGCACCAATCACTATAAAAAATATTACAAGAAGGCAAATGGTTAATAAACCATTCGCGTTCCTTTCGCTCTTGTTTGACTAGGACTAGCCTTACGTCTCCGGGAGTAGCGAGCGAAGTTATTTTGAGAGTAGAGATGCAGGATATAATGAGGGATAAATAAAATAATATATGTTTATTTTCGTATTAATTATGCATTATTTATTTAAATATAATATGCTGTTTTTCTTTTAATGAACACGTGAAACTAAATTATTACAGCTTTTTAATGGGCAAAAACACATAAATTTACACTATTTTATTAACAATTGTATAAAATTATTTAAGTCGAATAACGATTAATTTTGATTAAATAAACAAATGTACGGCGAACACATTAACACATTATAGAATAAAAAAAATACACAAGGTTATTTTATTATAAACATTAATAATCAATAATTGAAATAGGAATCATTATAAATAAATGCAGATAAAATAAAAAAATATGGTTGTCGTATAAAACATGAATTATAGTTAATAAATTGTAATTCAAACCGTGAATATTTCAATTCAAATACAATGTAACGAATAATTATTATGAATAAATTGTAATATATAATAATAATTGTTTTAAAAGAAATCGGTTGGTTCAGCAATCGAAATAACATAAAATATCAGGTTTGCCTTTACGAATAATACAAGCGTATAGATAGCCGAAAAGAATATACCTTAAGTACCCAAATATATAGATATATATATGTATATATATATATATATGTGTGTATATTCGGTGAGGAACGAAGGTCCGCCTTGAACGTGGGTAGCGGTGTCAGATTGCCGTATAATATCCTGCTAGACCTGCGGGCGTAAAATAATATTGTCACAACTATTGTTATGATTTAGAATAGCCTCCTCAACCGTGTCCCAATAACCTGCCTTAGGAGGGCTATAGACGACAATAAATAACAAATTATGACCGCACAGAGTTAATTCAACCAACAAATATTCTGGACGCTTAATATAATATGTAGGCTGCGGAGATGAACCACAGAAACGCGATTTTAGATTATTTCTAGCATATAGAGCCACTCCTCCCCCAATTTTACCTACTCGATCCGTCCGATATAGAGTATAATCAGGAATTTCTATAAATGCTTTGAGTGAAGAAGATGACATCCACGATTCACTAACAGCTAAGATATCGAGATCGTGTTTTGTAACAAGGTTTTTTATACTCGAAAAGTGTGCTGATACTGATTGAGCATTACAGTGACCAATATTCAAATTTTGCCGCATTGAAGAATTCGTGCTACACGTGTGGTTAATATTAACAGCCATAATTAATATGTGACATTTTATGTACAATTTTTCTACGCAATATAGGACAATTGGCCTTATCATTAGCCGCGTGAGAATGATTTGGATAGCCTGCTGAAATACAGTTAGTACATTTAAGCGCTTGCCTCGAATTACAATCCCTAGAATTATGATCACCCGAACATAATTGGCAACAAAGTCTCTCCTTACAATCCTTCGCGATATGATTAAAGCCGCAACATTTATAACACTGTAAAACATTTATATAATCTTCCAACCTGCACGAACACCAACCGATGTTGACTCTTTTACGACTGACTAAAGCGTTTCTGCACTCGGGTTGCATTTCCACAATACATGAACGAAACTTATTATTATCCCTAGGAGGATACAGGTAAACAACTTTAAAATTATTACTAGACATATTATCGAAATTTTGCTCGGCTATACACTTTGATATGTCATTACCCTGCAGATCCACTGGAATACCATAAATAATCACTCGAGGATTCAATCTAACGTCCGACTTAATCTCAAGACCAGCCTCTTCAAGTGCCGGGATATTTTTAAGAGTACATGGATCGATGTTATCACCTTCAATAGCAACTGAATTGTTAGGACAATTATAAATCTTCTTAATACTCATCTTCAATTTGACGGGATCTATACATTTTTTTAGTGCTTCCTTAGTTAGATTAGACGAAACGAATTTTTCTTTGGAGTGCTCACATGGTCCGATAATCACTCTGCTAGATGAATTAACAGCAAAAGACTTAACTCTAGACGTTGAAGACTTATCCGTTGGTGCATGACGAGTGGAACCTACTGCGTTAGAAAAGGAAACAATGTTAGCATAGCTTGGCCTCAAAATATCACCCGTTCCCGACGAATTACACGAAAGAATAACCTGTGATATATTCTCAAGCCTGTTACATGTATCAACAAAAATATCTCTCGACTTTTGTAACGTATTTGTATACTGCTGTATAGCAGTTTTACAACTAAGCGGCTCGATCGCAGAGAGCTGAGCTGAGTACGCAGTTGACAATAAATTAATTGCATCACAAAAACCGTTTATAGCAGATTGAAGCGAGTCTTTTTTCTCTTTATTCTTTTCGCTAGAAAGCCACGATAATAATAACTCGCGATCCTTACTTACATTGCTTATAATACTTTGTACTTCGCAAACCGTAAGAATAGCAGCTGTTTTGGTTGTACTCAAGCTGTCAACATCACGCTCTTCCATATCGCTCAATCTGCGCCGTTTGCTGGAAGCAGATACCTGTGGATCCCGAGAGGTGTCGCCACCCGACCGCGTCTGCATGACTAATTGCCTTTGTAGATCGACATGTGGAAAATGCTCACCTCTAACCTCCCAAGACTTCTTGACGTCGAAAACGAAAATAATGAATGCAAGACAGCAAAAAAAGCGAGGATAACACTCACCGCTGCGTCTTGCATAAAAGCGCTTGCAAGGAAGACCTGTAAAATCCGCCCGAAGGCGAGAATAATGCAGTAAGCTTGTTTTAACTAGAGCACAGAAATCGACGGCCGTTCGTACTTACAGAGAGAGAGAGAGAGAGGGAGAGAGAGAGAGAGAGAGAGAGAGAGAGAGAGAGAGAGAGAGAGTATCGAAATGTCGACACTGCAACGCATGGTCGGCCCCGCCGAACTTGTCAGGCTTGAGTCGGAGAGTGGCCCGAACACTTACGAGGCCAGCCGATGCTCCTACAGCTTAGCGCAGCAACTAGGCTCGAATTGCGGTGTGCAATCGAATCTTTACGGGGGGATCCAAATTTCGTTCTCCACCGCGCTGCTCCATCGTCCTTTCTTTTTGTTTACATTTTTTTTTCTTTATTATATTTTTCTCTATTTCTTACCTATTTTATTTTACTTTTTTTTATTTATTTTAGCTCTACCCCTTTTTTTATGGATACTTATTTACTTTGTTAGTATTTCTATATATTACTCTGCATTATTTTTTTTTACGTTATTTACATTCATTAATATGTTTACCACAATAATTGTTTGTTTTTTTTTTTTATCTCTACATATGGTTAGGGGAAAGAAATAAATATTCCTTATTGTTCTATAACAATGTTAATCTTTATTATTTTTCATTTTGTATACATATAGTTTTTTGTTTGTATTTACTATAACTAGTTAGTATATATACTTGTATATAATGGGTGCTTGTTAATATTTTATACTCTTGTTTATACTTATTATAATATTTACTGCAATTGTATATTTTGCCCTTTTCATAAATTTATTGTTGTATAGATTTAATTTAGGCGAATTCTATCTCGGTGAAGCGACCTCTTCTTTTTGTTACTAAATATATGTTTAACCATTCCGTTATTTCTCTTTTACAAATCATGCATTCCTTTGTTCCCATATAACAAGTTAAACAGCTTAAAGCATGTTTACATGGGAGATATATTCCCTCTATTGGATTACGTTTGCAAATCTTGCATTTAAGATCTTTTGATAAATTGGCATGTTCCAAACCTTTTATTACTTTGCTCAATTTTTCCATGTCATAGATTCCACAACAGTCTTCTGCTCGTTCTTTTTTTGTAATGTATTCACATTTTGGCGACCATTTACGATGTTCTTGCATAGGCTCGTCCGTTTTTTCCCATTTTCGTATTCCTACACCGCATATATAGCATTTTACTTTGTCGTTCTCTCCTGTATAATAAAATCCGGCTTCTGCTAGGTCCTCGGTTGAAATAAAAGCATGCGGCCAATATTTAAATGTATCTAATCGATTTTTCTTTATTGACAGATTTACTCCGCAATCAGTTTCATCGAAGTCCTGTTGTAGGTCCATAATTATTTCTTTTACTTTCTCTTCTGTATCATTATAGACTACCTCGTCTAGTTGAGTTTCTCAGGACGCTAATATCTCTAATATTTCTGGTAACTCTTCTTGTGTTATCATTGACACGGGGGTATTATTTTCTTCGTCCAGCATTGAGGGAAAAATATCACTGGTCGCGCTTTGTAATAATTCCATAACTTCTTGTTCATTCAGAAAGGATTCCAATTCCGGCCAGCTTACTTCCTTAACGTTTTGTGATTCTGCGATATCTTCTGATTTTTTGTCTTTATGTATTTCCATAGGTTCCGTTTGCGTCATTTTTGAACTTGAAGTTCCCATTTCCTCTGGTTTTTCAATATCTGTTTCGTTTTTAACAACAAAAATGGGCGCTTCGTGTTGTATTGGTTCCAACGGAATAATTTGCTGGTTATCTCTCTGTAATTCGAATTCATTTTTTATAGTAACAATCTCGATTTCTCTTTCTTTGTTTCGTTCTATTATTGCCCTAATTCGAGTGGATATTTTATTATCATTTTTTTTTATTTTTTGCTCCTCGATATTTTTTTTACAGTTATAACATTTTTGCCTTTCGGAATTTATATTTATGTCTCTAAATTTAATGTGTTGTATAATCGGCTTTCCTGCCTTTGTTTCTATGCAATTTCCACATAAAGGAGTGTTCAAGTCTATGCTGTAAAACATCCTTTTAAGGTAATACATTTCGTGTATTTTTCTATTGGTTTGTTTTTTTCTAATCGTACCGTCGTAAGAGGGTAAATTTTTCCTTTCTTTAACTTCTTGTATAATCCTCATTTACTGGCTCTCCTATTTTGAGTGTAAGCAAAAAAAAGAAAATAAGAGTTATTATTACATTGAATTTGCTCTGTTCTCATTGTTTATTTTTAAAATTGGATATAAACACGATTCTCTCTCTAAAATTTTTGTATCTATAGTTTTAAACTCGGAAGTGATAAATTGGCTCTTTTCATTTTTCTCTATCTCAACCTCCATTTTTTTGTTCTCCTTATTGTCTTTATTTAACTTTTGCGTTCCCAAATAAAGTAATAGTTGTGTGATTGAATTCCATATTGCCCCAATTAAATGTAAAGAGAACCCGTAAATTCCGTGCAGCATGAAACCATGCATAATCGTATCGATAATTAGCTTGATGAGACGACATATCATAAAAAATCCTATGACACCGGCAGAGATGTTACTGAACGTTAAAAATTCCGACCATAGTTTGTTGAATGTCGATTCAGCCAGGTTATTTAAGGCTTCTTGGTCGAACAAATTTCCTATAGTAATTCCTTTGGGGTTTATCTTCCTTCCCGAAGCTCCTAATGCCATCTTATTTAATACCGTAGATTTTTCTAATGGGAATAATATCATATCGCGAAGTTTACTGGTATCCTTTTGTCCGTATATTCCACTAGTAGCGAGTGTCTCGGGTGAAACATATCTCCATGTTAGTTTTGTTTGAGGCGTCAATATCTCGGGATCTTTTACTTCGACTGGATTCGGTAGCATTTTAAACCAAATTTGATGCATTTTGAACATAACCGGTAGACGATTATCACACATTAGGGGTTTCCCAGTTCTTACTAATATACGCGTTCTAGGTGTGAGAAAATATGGTTCGTTGTCCCGAAACACGGGTAGCTGTTCGTAACACCCCATCGTTTCCCTCCCGACTACTTCTACTTTTAAGCATTTTAGTAGATGAATAACTTCTCCCGCTGTTACGGCTAGATACCCTGGTTGATTCATGATACGATAGCCCACTTCCGCCGGGGAAACTGAGGCGAGCGCGAGGGCTTGAGTGAGAATATGTCTTTCGATTTCGCACCTTTGTTTTAATATATCGTAATACATTCTATTTAGCTGTCGGCGTACATATTTTTCAACGTATAAGAATTTTGAGTTTATGTATGCAAATATATCAAGATTGTTTCCCTCAATTGCTTTTTTGCTTATAAAACTGTTAACCTTGGCGTCCTCAATTATGAAAAGCTTGGGATGTTCGGTGCGCGCAAACCTAAAGCCGCATACATTCTGCTCTCCTTTTTTCCATAGTGCGAATGTAATATCATTAGTTTCAAGCGAGTACATTATACGGTTTTCTTGCTCTTCATATATTTTATCCAAATTTCCTTCATACAACACCGAATATTTGTTAACTCCGCATGAATCCTCCGGAAGCGCTTCCCAAAAAACCTGTGAGGCATCGATATCTGTACATTCTAAATCCGCGAGTGTGCATGTAACTCCAGAGTCTAGTCTTACTTTAGTATATTCCAGATGTACAGCCGCATAGTAATCGTATATTGTTATTTCAACATGACCTGCGACATAGGCGTCTTTATAGGTACCGTATGAATCCGAAAATGAACCTCCAATACAATTTCCGTTATTATCGTTCCCTCCCGCGAACACGATTGGCTTATTAGTGGTACTGTTTCTGGGTAGATTTATAATTTGAGTGCCGCTTATAGAAATGTAACCCGAACGATGGATTCCATAACATTCCTCTCTACTTATTTCTTTGTAATAACTAATTTCTCCGTTTAGGACGCGAGATGCATGTCCGTGCATACCGCAATGTGTAACTGTACGTGTGATTTTTATTATGCATTTATATACATGCGTGGTACTGTAATCGTTCAATTGTAGTAACTGCGCGTAAACTTTTGTTACATTAATATATGGTTCATGTATATCACATTCTTTAACATCCACTAATGATATTGTTGTTAGATTTGAAAGTTGTTCCCCGCAGTCATATCCGTAAAGTCCCGATGAATAATTAATTACACTTACGAGTGAAAGCAGAAGGAATGATCTCTTTGCCATCTGTAAATAAGATAATTTTCTATGGTTTTCATTGTCCTTGTATGAAGTTATGAAGTTAATTCCTATTTGTTTATTCGAAACGGATTTCTATTTCTTCCGGAATGGTATCTAATATTTCTTTAAAGTAACACAAAAGTATGAAGATCCCCGCGATGAATAAAAATATAACTACTCCTGTGATTGAACAGATGAGAAACAATGTAGTGAATACAGCGGTTTTTTCCGTATTGATCAATTTATCCCTACAGTAATTCTCCATAACCCAAAAATTCCCCGAATGTTTTTGCTTAACTAGTTTATGGAATAAATTTTTAGTATTTGTATTGTTAAAGATATTTGATAGTTCGCTAATGTTTAACGACGTCTGAGGGAATAACAAGTGATTTGAGTATTCCGTTGGTACCTCATGTATTTTTATAACTTCTCCATTTATTTTAAACGTACAATTTATTTTTGTGTGTATTATTCCGACTCCACGTAACGGTATGATCGTTCCTGTTAAACCGTCACAGACAATCGACACTCTCGTAGTCATGGGCGCTGAGTATAATATTTTATTTAATTTTTCAAGTTTTATTATCGTTGGTTTGGCATTGGTTTTATATTTGATATTGCAGTTACGGTAATTACATTTAGCCGGTTGAGACATCAATTCCGTTTCGCAACTATCTATTGCTTTTAAATGCAGTCTTTCTTTTTTGCAAATTAATTTTCCTTGAAACTTTTTACATTAATACAGAGATAGAAAATGTTTGTAAAAAAGTTGGTAAAGAGTCTATGAAAGCAGCTATCAAGCAATTATATGATTCAACGAGTCAGAATTGCCATATAAGTGTATCAGGTGATGGTTCTTGGAGGAAGCGAGGATTCAATTCTCTTCAAGTTGTTGCAAGTTTGATACTGCATGAGAATGGAAAAGGAATTGACGTTTCTCCAAAGCAATCTATTTGCAGAGCATGTGAATTGCGACCAGAAGAAGGCACAGAAGAATATAGAGAATGGTACAACGTACATCAAACTAATTGCTCTGCCAACCACACTGGTAGTTCTGGCAAGATGGAAGTAGATGGAATTGTAGTTTCAAAGATCTGAATCACTTTATGGCATAAAATATGCTAATTATATTGGAGATGGAGACTTTATAAAGCTAAGAGAAGTTTATAAAGCTTTGTGCGATGTCAAAGCATATTGAGGTTTGTAACACTTTCACAAATACACATAAAATAACTTCAACCACATAATATCACACTAAGCACAAATACACTGAACATAAGAAACCACTTATTGATATAATTTTATCCGTATACTGCAAATAATGTATTATATCTAAGTGTTGACACATTGGTTATGCTGAAATGGAGAAACAAAGAATCAATTTCTTGACATAAACAAAATATAAATTTAAGGTTATGCAAATACTTATCTGATATAATTTGTTCATGCAGTTTTATAAACCACTTGTTTCTTTTATTTATTTTATTTAGATACTCTATATATATATTTAATATATAATATATAATTCTACTTGATATTATAATAGCTCAAAACTGAACTACAAACGTGTGGCTGGTGCACACTTCCATTAACAGCTGTAACACTATATATGCTTCTCTCTTTCTCTATCACGTGACAAGGCTATTCGAAAA